>CM042175.1:41526771-41589271 GCA_023376005.1 Doryteuthis pealeii
TTTCTTTTTACTCTTGATAAATTTGATTTTACTTACTTATGATAAAACTCTTTGACGTTGAATTTTTGAATCCCAGACAATATCTTTCAAAGAATATATTTTTACACTGCCTAGAGAGTGTTTTTTTTTTTGTTGTTGTTTGTTTGCTAGTTATATCAATATCTTTTTATATATCTTCTATAATCATTTAATGATAAATATCTATTAATAATGGAGATTCGCTTCCGGATTTTGTCTAACAAAAATTACGTCACGTTACCCAAAATCATCATAACAAAAAAAAAAAAAATTTATTCTACGATTTTTGGCATGTTCAAATTTTGAGTGTATTCATTCAATAAATACACTCAAAATTTGAACATGCAACATTAGACAGTCCTCATTGTTTTTTAAAACAAGTTTTAATAAATACATGACTGGTATTATATATCTATAGTTTTTTTATTTTAATACATATTTAAAGTTTACATTTCAAATTGTTTTATTTTTTAATCCTTTAATGAATTTGATGATTTTACTTACTTAGTATCCAAACTCGCTGACATTGAATTTTTTACTCCCACCCCCTCAGGCAATATGTTTCAAAAATCTATTTTTACATCGCCCGGATGGAGTTTTTTTTTATTTTGTACTAGTATTTATAATGTACTATAAAAAGCAACAGCTAATTTATTAATTATCTTCAGTAAATGTTTACAGCTGGAAAAAAGATTTGTATTGGCCACCAGATGTTGAAATGATAATTACTGAGCACTTAAAGAATTCTTCTCATCACCACAAAACAGATTCAAATGACAAATGAAGAAACTGATTAATTTTGTTAATCCTGATAATGAGAACCAATCTGTTAAAGGGTGCTCAAGATCTCTACTTTTAGGAACGTACTCTAAAAGGGTTGGTTGCAGGGCTAGATATTAACGCCGTCCCCTGGGACGATAAAAATGACATTCGGGACGATCAATACGTTACCCGGGACAGTTTGCCAGGGACGGTAAAATTTTTCCTAAAAGTTAGTACTACATTCCAATAATGGCCGTCCAGTGATTGCCCGAATGCTGACCTCAAAATGAGGCTACATCACCGCAGGTCTATTCTCAAAGCCATGTAATGAATAATGGTGGAGGGAGATAGTTTAAAAGGACCGAATTATGTACTACTAACCCTTCTCAGGGTAACTGTAAGTAACAAAAGTATTATTTTTTTAAACTCAAAACACACTAGGAAATGGATTTTTTGTCCAAATATCCAGAATTATCACTGCTTCAGTTTTTCTTAATATTTTATTACATGTTATTATGCTACTGATGACTGACAAGTATAGATGATGCTAATAAATTAAACAAAAATATTTTGATTTCTGGACGGTCCAAACCCCATTCGGGTCGGTCTAAACCCCATTCCGGACGGTTGATAATTTTTGTTCGGGACGGTCATGAAAAAAAGTTAGTGTCAGGGCCTCGTTGGTTGGCTGTTTTATGGCATATCAACCATTTTTGGGTCATTTAATGCTAAATCAAGTCATTTAAAAAAAACAAAAAAAACAAAGGACTCTGGTTGCTAATGTTAAGTAGTCACCCAATTAAGCATTGACCAGACTCATCACTGCTTAACTTTGGTGATCTAGCAGAACCATTGGTTTTTACAAGGATGCTCTGAAAGGGTTGGTTGACGTATCAACCCTTTTTGAGTCATTTAATGCTGAATCAAGTAATTTAAAAAAAATTTTTTTTTTTTTTTAAAACAAAGGACCTAGATTGCTTACAGTACCTGCTATTGCTTAAGTAGTCACCCAATTAAGCTCATTGTTGCTTAACTTTGCTGATTAAATGGGAATCAGTGCTCTGGGTCTTTAGTTTTATGAGGTTGCTCTGAAAGGGTTGGTTGGTTTTATGGCATATCAACACTTTCTTGGGTCATTTAATACCGAAATACAGTACCTGCTGATGCTTAAGTAGTCTTCCAATTAAGCATTGAATGGGCATATTGATGCTTAATTTCAGTAATCTAATGAGAACCAGTCTTTTTAAGGGTGCTCAAGATCTCTACTTTTACAAGGGTGCTCTGAAAAGTTTTATGGCATATCAACCCTTTCTTGGTCATTTAATGCTGAATAAAATCCTTTCGATAAAAGGACTCTGGTTGTTTACAGTACCTGCTGTTGCTTAAGCTATCAACCAATTATTGAACAGGCCTATTGCTGCTTAATAATGTAAAACAAATTTATTAATGATTGGTGTTTAACTCTTAACATCCTGTTGAGATTTTTCTAAGTCCAGAGCCTCATTCCTATAAGGATATATAAAAAGGCTAAAAATGACCTTTGCATCTAGAGTTACCTATTATTTCCCTTAAATCAAAGATTTCTAAATATGTTTGATATTAAATTTAAACAAAGGCTATTGTTTGGGGCTAGTTAAAACGAACGTGACTTCCAGCCGGGTGGAATGAGGTGGTATAGGACTTTAAGAGTTAAATAAAAAAAAATAAAATAATGGCAAATGTGACATAAATAGCTAAGGGAATTGTGACTTGAGTGGTAATATAGTTTTGTTACAGACAAACACACTTATTATCTCCATTATAATAAGATGTATTCACCATTAGCTGCAAGTTATTTATCAATATAAACAATCTCTTGCTTCGTTTATTCTCATATTTCTCCATTAGATCAGACATCTTTTGACACCTATCAAAAATATTTGTTGTTTATTAACTGGTCTGTCTATCTAGTCAGATATTTTTTTTTTTTTTTTTTTTTTTTTTTTTTACTGTCAGGAATTGGTGGGGTGGGGAAAGTTTTATCTTTTGTGTCTGAACAATATATCAATGTCTTGGAGTTGGGTGTATGGTGTAATGGTTACAGTCGTAGGAAATGGATCTGCTGACCCGTGTTCAAATCCTAGAGCAGGCTAGCACTAATTACTGCATTTAATTTACTAATTGTAATAACTAGTACTGTTCCTTTTTTTTTTTTTGTATTACTCTTATATATATATATATATATATATATATATATATACTAGCAAAGTACCCGGTCCATGACCGGACTAAAAACAAGACATTAAACAAACATGAATGAAAAAAATCTTAGTATTTAAAGTAATATAGATAAATATGAACAAATTGAGATAGATATGAAGATGGATAGTTTTGAATAGACTGAGCTGGGTCGTTATTTTTATAGTCACCGGGTAGCAATTTTTGAGGCAGGAGACCGGGACGCACTTCCTCATAAATTACCCAACTTTTATCTCGCACTCTAACAGTTTTTGGCATTAAATAACCCATGATATGCCATTAAATAAATTAAACTAAAACATTGTGAACCCCATCATTTTTAAAAAATTTATTTATTTATGTGTGTGTGTGTGTGTGTATATAGAGCCCCCCAGTAATGTTACATGGACCCTGGATGACAGCTGCTGGGGTAAACAAAGAACTCAGAGAAAGAATATAACAGTTTGGTGGCTATGGCAGTTGCGTATTTTCTTATCAGCTCTAACCAACAGTAAACACCATATAACCATTTTATAAATATGGGTATGTACTGCTACCATAAATAATACATTCATATAATCTTATTATAATAGAGATTGTATGTTTTTCTGTCTGTAACCGAAACTATATTACTATACAAGTCACAATTCCCTTTGTTATTTACATCATATTCTCCATGATTTTATTTTTTATTTAAACCTCAATTATCAACAAAATTGTTTTACATCATTAAGACTGTTGACCATATCGACATGCTAATAACATGCAGTTGTATTTATATATACAACAAAACAGCGGTTTACAGTATGAATGGGAAGGCTAATTTGCATATTGATCTTAAAAATTTGATTTTAATAAATATGTGCTTAATATTATTGATTTCTAATTGTTTGGTGTTATCTTATTGAATATGAGCAAAACTTTCTTCAATAAATCTTAAAAGAAATTCTTTAACAAAAAGAAATAACTGTAATATTATTTTTTACTTCCTATTTTAACTAAATAGTTAAATTAGGAATAGGAGTAATTGAAAATGATGGAAGAGTTAGTTTCAAAGTTGTTCTATTTTTCAATCATACCCCCTCTGTTCCAAATCATTTTATCTGCATTTTTATTTAGTTTCATTGGCCTTTCTAATTTAATATGATATTTTATTATATTAAAACTTAAATACTTGCACCCGGAGTATTTGCTAGTAATTATAATATAAATACACTTAATGTAGCAAAAAATATCTTTGAAGTCAAAATCGTTATCATCTACTTAATTGGATTTTAATTTAGACAAAGTAGATTAATACAACACATGCCCTCAAAAAAACAAAACAAGAACAAAGCAATTCACTAATTGTAGTGGAATAAAAAGAATTATTTCTACACTAGAAGAGGCTACCCAGCATCACCTGGGTAGAGAGGAAGGTGGAAACCTGGTGTATTGATTTGTTTACTTTTGAGATTTACAAATGCTGGAGATTTTTAAGTAGAATTTCGATGCTATTTCTATGTATATTTTAATTTTTAAATATCTTCAAATATAAATCAAATCTTCATAATTTACAAATGCTGGACATTTTTAAGTAGAATTTCAATGCTATTTCTATGTGTATTTTGCACGAAAAGCAGGAACCGGTGATATTTAATATGTATAGATATAAGTAAAGTCGTCGGGACAGCCTAAAGTCGGTATCAGCTAATCAGTGAGGGAGTCTATCCCCTTTTCACTTGTGCTAGACCAAGGAGATTGTTTTTGCATCTGAGGTGGAGCGCCACACCTACCATCAGCTCCTTACTTTACCGCACAGATTCCTGTGCTACTCATACGCTGAGTTGGCGAGGGCTGGTATCGAACTAGGAACCTTGTGATTTCTAGCCGAACGCTCTACCGACTGAGCTAACCCGGCCCCTATATATATATATATATTTTATAGAATTCCTTGAAAAAAGGAAATGCTTTTTGTTTTTGTAATGTGTTACTGTTAAACATTTTCTCATAGAATGTTGGGTTTTTGCCCTCATCATAGATTTGGACTAATTTTTTTTTTTAAATTGAAAAAATTGAAAATTTTTCCTTTTTATAATTAGTTATACTTATTTTGAAAAAAAAAATTGACTGTCCCATGAGGTGTGTCCAACGAGGGGTTTGATGTCTCCAATGAATATCGCAGTGTCACCGGCAGGACTGTCGGAAGCAATTACAGTGTCACTGAAGCCTGAGTCTGTAAAACTATAGACTCTAGTTGAATTTACACTTTATATGGCCCTAGTCTAGTCTTTAAAGTTATACAGTGCACACTCCTTCTAGATTATAAAAAAATCATGATTTGATATTTGGAGGCCATAATCACTTAATTGCATAAAGTGGGGGAGTCAGAGGTTTTGTGTTACGACACTGTTAATTTTGAGCCCTAGGTAAAACATTTAACATTGGATTTTTATGCTTTGTTTTTGCTTTTAGTATGACCTTTAAAGACAAAGTTTGTTTTTTTATTTTGGAAAAAGTTGGAAGATGAAAACCCGAGTAAGATTAAAATCTACAGTGCAGATGTTCTTTGAAAGAAGTTAACTCTTAACATCCTATACCGCCTCCTTCTGCCCAGCCGGAAGTCACATTCATTTTTCTAATCCACCTCAAATAATAGCCTTTAATCTTATTATAATGGAGATTGTGTGTTTTTCTGTCTGTAACCGAAACTATATTACTACTCAAGTCACAATTTCCTTAGTTATTAACGACACATTCTCCATGATTCTATTTCTATTTAAACCTCAATTAATAATAAAACTGTTTGACATTATTAATACTGTTGGCCTTACCTAAATACTAATAGCATGCAATTGTGTTTATATATACAACAAAATACCAGTTTTCAGTGTAAACGTAAAGCTATTTTGCATATTGATATTAAAAAAACTGATTTTAATAAAAATGTGCTTGGTATTATTGATTTCTAATTGTTTAGTTTTATCTTAATGAATATGAGTAAAAATCTCTTCAATAAATCCTAAAAGAAATTCATTAACAAGAAGAAATAACTGTAATTTTATTCTTTACTTCCTATTTTAACTAAATAGTTAAATTAGGAAAATTTAGCATTGAAAAACGGAAGTGATGAAAGAGTAAGTTTCAGTTGTTCTATTTTCCGATTATACCCCCTCCGTTTCAAATCTTTTTATCTGAATTCTTAATTAGTTTCATTAGCCTTTCTGATTTAATCTAATATTTTATTACATTTAAACTTAAATACTTGCACCCAGAGGGTGCATATATTTGCTAGTAATAATAATGAAATTTATTGTGCTCAGGTGCACCACAACTCATCAAAATCTCATGTCAAGTACACAGAATAATATATTAGTAGTCAGGAATATGAACAGCTTACAGTAATAATATACATGTGTGTAGATGGGAGTATCGGGTATAGTGTTGGCGGACTACAGGATGCATGGAGGCTGTGAAAGATGCAGTGTTTTGGCAGCCCACAATGGACGCAGTTAGCTTATTCCATGCCTCAGCAACTCTGAGCGTGAAAAAATGTTTCCGAAAGTCATGTGAGCTATGCTGTTTTCTGACTTTGTAGGCATGCCCAAGTGTGTTAGAAACATGGAGATTAAAAAGGTGCTCAAGGTTGTTAAGATGATTAATGACCTTATGAGCATTTACTAGGTCAGTTGCCAGACGCCGAAGTTTGTTTAAAAGTAATATTAAACATATTTAAAAGTCTTTGATTTAAGGGAAATAACAGTAAACTTTAAATAAAAAGGCTATTTTTAGCCATTTATTGATAAATCCTTATAGGAATGGGGCTCTGGACTTGGAAAATTCTTAACAGGATGTCAAGAGTTAAAATAAAACTAGTCTGGTATGTGGATGAAGGCAGGAAAAGACTTGGGAAATACCAGCTGCTGTTCTTGTCTGTTACTTGGACTAGACTGAGAGGCCACTTCTTATCAATCGGCTGGTCATGTCAAGCCCTAGCACCTATATGATTACCCCATCCCTATTGCCCTTATGGCAGGCCCCAACCCTTTTTATCATAAGGGTGCTCAAAGTAGAAGCGTCAGAGGTTTTATGTTACAAATAAATTCAATTTAACAACATGTATTATCTGTGTTATTCGGACTATTGTCCTCATCTTCATTGTTATCTGTACAACGTTTCAGCTGATGTATCCTCCGGCCTTCTTCAGGTATTTCTTCTCGGACTCGGGAACCTTCTTGTCGTAATCGGGAGCCAACACAGAACTTTGAACCTAACCCTTTATTCAGTCCACGGGGGTATCCAGTTCTCATTCCGCTAACTAAAGCTGGGGTAGAGGCATTAAGCTGTGTTAATTATTCTATGCTACTGCTGCCCTTGGCCAGGATTGAACCTGCAGTCCAGAGATGACTGTCACTTAGAACTGTTTTAACCTAACTCCTTTATCCACTAGGCCATCTATCTATCTATCTATATTAGTGGATGATATTAAGTCTTACTTCGATAGGATTCAACTTAAATGTATATATAAAGATTTGTGCATATGTTTTTACATATATATATATATATATATATATATATATATATATATATATATATATATATATATACACACACACACACCAACCCCTCCGTACGAGCAGGATTTGACACAAGGTCAATTTCTTAAGCGGAGTTCAACAGGTTTGAATTCAGAGTTTTCCTTCTCCTAGACCGGTAGCCTAACCACAGTTAAAGAGCCCAGTCTGTCCTACTATTTATCCATTGCTGGAGGGAGAGTAGGATTCATACCTTTCCCAAGGTTATTAGCGCTAAGTGAAATGCAATTACCACATCCAGGATTTGAACTCTGGACGACAAGTCCATTTCCCATGACTTTAACTATTACACCACGTGCTTCCATATTTTTACATATACGGAGTATCATAAATAAAAAGATTATACCTTTAGAATATAAATTATTTTCAACATTGTCTCTTCAGTTTTTTTGTTTAACACTTCACCCTTGGTCTTACTGGTGTGATTCTCCCCCCCCCGCACCCCGTTAGGACACTGTTAATCTTAAGCCCTAGGTAAAATACTTAACATTGTTGTCGCTTGCAATACACCACTTTTATTAAGACCTTTTAAAGACTTTTTTTTTTTTTTTTTTTTTTTTTTTTTGTTGAAAGATAGTGCAGATGTTCTTTGAAAGAAATTGTTAAAATAAAAACTTGTCTGCTGTGTGGGTGGAGGGAGAAAAAAACCTCAGAAAAATACCAGCTGTTGTTCTTGTCCATTTAAGAACCATAATATAAATCTACTAAATTGAAATGTATAATTTTGATTTTTCAGATTGTTGTCCTCATTTTCATTGTGAAATACAGTGTTGCTGATAGCTTTTTGATTTAGTGCGTCCTGGGACTCACGTATTTGCTTTGAATGAGTCCCTGGGGAAAATTTATGGGTCCTAACCGGGGCTTGACATTAATGCTGTTATGAGGACGATAAAAAATACATCCAGGACGATCAATACGTCATCCGGGACAGTTTGCCGGGGACGGTAAAAAAAATTTCCTAAAAGTTAGTACTACATTCCAATATTGGCCGTCCAGTGATTGCCCGAATACTGGCCTCAAAAAAACGGTCTAGTTCTAGACTTGAAATTACTAATGGCAACAACACTGAAGAAATAGACACAGTCACACAGTATATATTTTTATGATTGGAAAATGTCCGCATAAAGATGGAAATAGAATAAATTTTAGTTTATAAAATTTTTATTTTATTATTCTTGATTATAAATAAATGTTTCTGTCAACTGCTTCAGCTTTTCTTAATGTTTTCTTACATGTTATTATGCTACTGATGACTGACAAGTATAGATGATGCTAATGAATTAAAGAAAAATATTTTGATTTCGGGACAGTCCAAACCCTATTTGGGACGGTTGATAATTTTTGTTTGGGAGGGTCATGAAAAAAAGTTAGTGTCGGGGCCTGGTCCTAACTAAAGCCATCTAACTCCTACCTTATAACCTATCCTGTGTAATTCATTTCTAAGAAACTATTGAAATGTATTTACAGTTAGCTTGAAATGGTGAAAGAAGAAGAAAAAAGAAAAACACTGGGACACATGGATATGTGTCCTTTTAGATTTTATACGTCAGGAACAGCATCTCTGAACATATCAAATGTAATAATCAAATTATTATACTGTGGTATATCCACAGGTCCTGCTAGTAATACATATTATCCATTCTCATGTCCAGAATTCTGACAAATTTTAAATTGAATCCTCGTCTTAAAAATTCAGACTCATAAGTTTCTGTATATATAAGTTGTGTACATGACTATAGATGAGGACAACAGTCTGAAAAAATCAAAATAATAAATTTGTTATTATCAAGCCTCATCTGAAGAATTCTGACAGATTCTAAATTGAAAGTTGTGACCCCCAGAGATAAACAAATGACTAAAGATATGGAAATATTTATGGTAACATCGGATGTTTGTACATTTTTCAAATAGTTAAGTTAATGATATTCAATTGGTAGTTTATATTTCCTTCTATAAGTGATGACCTCTTCTTTAATCAATAATAATAATCTTTTCTAATTTGACCCAAATCTGTCATTTCAGGAAAAAGGTTTATGTCAAAGTCTCTTGTTAGTTTCTATTACGTGGCAATGAGAATGATATAAATCAAGATTCTTTCTTTCTTTTCTTTTTTTCTTTCTTTTTCTTTTTTCTTTTTTCTTTTCTTTTTTCTTTCTTTCTTTCTTTTTTCTTTCTTTCTTTCTTTTTTCTTTTTTTCTTTCTTTTCTTTTTTCTTTCTTTTTCTCTTTTCTCTTTTTTCTTTTCTCTTTTCTTTTTTCTTTTCTTTCTCTTTTTCTTTTCTTTTTCTTTTTCTTTCTCTCTTTTTTCTTTCTTCTTTTCTTTTTTCTTTTTCTTTCTCTTTTTCTTTTTCTTTTCTTTTTTCTCTTTTTCTTTTTTCTTTCTCTCTTTGTTCTCTTTCTTTTCTCTCTTTTTCTCTTTTTCTTTTTTCTTCTCTCTTGTCTCTTTTTCTTTTTTCTTTCTCTCTTTGTCTCTTTTCTTTTTCTTCTCTCTTTCTTTTTTCTTTTTCTCTTTTCTCTTTTTTTTCTTTTTCTTTTTTTCTTTCTCTTGTCTCTTTCTTTTTTTTCTTTCTCTCTTTGTCTCTTTCTTTTTTCTTTCTCTTTGTCTCTTCTTTTTTCTTTTCTTTTTCTCTTTCTTTTTTTCTTTTCTCTTTGTCTCTTTCTTTTTCTTTTTTTTTCTCTTCTTTTTTCTTTTCTTTGTCTCTTTTTTTCTTTTTCTCTTTGTCTCTTTCTTTTTTTCTTTTTCTCTTTCTTTTTCTTTTCTTTTCTTTTTTTCTTTTTCTCTTTGTCTCTTTCTTTTTTCTTTTTCCTCTTTTCTCTTTCTTTTTTCTTTTTCTCTTTGTCTCTTTCTTTTTTTCTTTTTCTCTTTTCTCTCTTTTTCTCTTTGTCTCTTTCTTTTTCTTTCTTTCTTCTTCTTTTCTTTTCTCTTTTCTCTTTCTTTCTTTTTCCTTTTTTTCTTTTCTTTTTCTTTTCTTTTCTTCTTTTTCTCTTTGTCTCTTCTTTTCTTTTTCTCTTGTCTCTTTCTTTTTTCTTTTTCTCTTTCTCTTTTCTTTTTTTCTTTTTCTCTTTTCTCTTTCTTTTCTTTTCTCTTTTGTCTCTTTTCTTTTTTTCTTTTTCTCTTTGTCTCTTTTCTTTTTTCTTTGTCTCTTTGTCTCTTTTTTTCTCTTTGTCTCTTTCTTTTCTTTTCTCTTGTCTCTTTCTTTCTTCTTTTCTCTTTCTTTTTCTTCTTTGTCTCTTTCTTTCTTCTTTTCTTTGTCTCTTCTTTCTTCTTTTCTCTTTGTCTCTTTTCTTCTTTTCTCTTTGTCTCTTTCTTTCTTCTTTTCTCTTTGTCTCTTTCTTTCTTCTTTCTTCTTTCTCTTTCTTTCTTCCTTTCTTCTTTCTTCTCTTTCTTTTCTTTTTCTCTTCTCTTTTTCTTTGTCTCTTTTTCTTCTTTCTTTTCTCTTTGTCTCTTCTCTTCTTCTCTTCTTTCTTCTTTTTCTCTTTCTCTTTCTCTTTCTTTCTTCTTTCTTCTCTTTGTCTCTTTCTTTCTTTCTTTTCTCTTGTCTCTTCTCTTCTTCTTTTCTCTTTTCTTCTTTCTCTTCTTTCTTTCTTTTTCTCTTTGTCTCTTTCTTTCTTCTTTTCTCTTTGTCTCTTTCTTTCTCTTTTTCTCTTCTCTTTCTTTCTCTTTTCTCTTTGTCTCTTCTTTCTTTTTCTCTTTTTGTCTCTTTCTTTCTTCTTTTCTCTCTTTCTTTCTCTTTTCCTTTTCTCTTCTTGTCTCTTTTTTTCTTTGTCTCTTTCTGTCTCTTTCTGTCTCTTTGTCTCTCTCTCTCTTTGTATGTCTCTCTCTCTATCTATCTATCTATCTGTCTCTATCTCTCTCTCTTTGTTTGGGAATTTGAATTCTCTAAGATTAGCTATATCCTGCAGCAACATAGCTTCCCACTGAAAACAGTTGACTTTTCTTGAACTAGAAAGGGAATGGAGAGGGGGGGAACCAAACGGCCAATTTTTGTTATGGAAATTTTCTTACAATTTTTCCTGCCGGGTATTTATTTGTTTTTGTAAATAAATTTTATTTTATTTTATTTTATTTATTTATTTATTTTTTCACACTGGGGTTTTTAAGTAGATTTAAAATCACGGAGAGCCTGGGGAATTTTGATAAAAAACGGACTGAGAAAGGCAAAGAATGGAAGTTTTTATCAGCACGGATCGGTTGGCAGCAATTGAAACTAGGAAGAATCGGAAGATGGCGGCGCCGCCAAAACCATTTTTCTTTTATTTAGATTTTTCAGATTTTTGTTATAAACACATTTCCGGCCTTCTTCAGGTGTTTTTGCTGACCTTGGGAACTTTCATGTTGGAGGTGTGTGGTGTAATCGTTAGAATTGTAGGAAATGGATTTGTCAACCGGAGTTCAAATCCTGGATGAAGCTACAGTTCACATAGCACTAATACCCTTGGGAAAGGTATGAATCTAAATACTCCCTTTCCAACTATGGGTAAATAGTAGGTCAGACTGCGCTCTTTAATCTTGGTTATGCAACCAGTCTAGGAGAAGGAAACCTCTGAAATCAAACCTGTTAAACTCCAGTTAGAGTGGTCACTACTAGAATAGGCTCAGTCCTTATTAGTGATCTATTTCACTGGACTCTTTAACCTTGGTTAGGCAACCAGTCTAGGAGAAGGAAACCTCTGAATTCAAACCTGTTAAACTCTGGTTAGAGTGGTCACTACTAGAATAGGCTCAGTCCTTATTAGTTATCTATTTCAATAAAAAATAAATTAAAAATTTAAAAAAATAATTATTATGTGTAAATAGTAGGAGAAACTGGGCTCTTTAATCTTGCTTAGGACCAGTCTAGGAGAAAGAAACCTGAATTCAAACCTATTAAATCTGCTTGGGGTGGTCACTACTAGATAATGTTGGCTCCTGAGTTTAACAGGAAATGCCTGAAGAAGGCAGGAGGGCACATCAACCGAAACATTGTATATATAACAATAAAAATGAGAACAGTCCAAATAATACAAATTATCAAGCCTCATCCCAAAAAAAATTCAGACAATCACCACTTTTATTCCCTATCCCCCCAAATAAAAACTCTAGCTCACGTCCTTGTATCTGTCTTGATATAGAATAGTGCTGTTTAGCATTCTGTTTTGGTCGGTTGTATTTTACGGCTTGTCAACCCTTGTTGGGTTATTTTATACCGAAGATATTTTTGGATTATTTGGACTATTGTTCTCATCTTTATTGTCATCTGTACAACGTTTTAGCCGATGTGCCCTCCGTCCTTTTGTAGCAGGTGTTTCTCGTCATTTTCGTTGGAATTTTTCTTTTCTGTGTCATGTCACTTATTTCTTGACTAAAAAAAAAAAAATTGTAAAATTCGCCGATTTTGAGCTTCTGTTTAAAATACACAATGATGGGTGAGCATTTTCAATTAAAATCAAAAGAATACCATTAAAAATTGGAATTTAAAAAAAAAAAAATTTTTTCTTTTTTTTTTTTAATTTTAATTTTTTAAACTTTTTATTTTATTTTTTATTTTTAGATTGAAAAAAAAAATTTTTTTTTTTAATTTAAAATTTTTTTTTTTTTTTTTTTTAATTAAAAAAAAATTTTTCTTTCTTTCTTTCTTTCTTTTTTTGTCAAGAAATTAAGAACATGACACAGAAAAGAAAGTTATAACAGAAATGTTGAGAAACACCTGCAAGGCAGGCTTCAACTTTGATTAGGAAACCAGTGTATGAGAAAGAAAAAACTGAATTCAAACCTGTTACACTCTCATCTCAAAAATTCATTCTTGGGTATTCATTTTAAAAAATTGTTTCTTTTTTGCATATTTTTAAAACATTTATATCTATTTAACCCATAGCTTGCTAACCATTACACCATGACAGGGTACTCCTCCAGGGTAGGACAAGCTTCAACCTTGACTAAGCAACCAGCATATGAGAAAGAAAACTGAATTCAAACCTGTAAAACTCCATTTCAAAAATTGACTTAGTCATACATCCTGTTTATTCTAAGGTGTTGGTAAATACATACTACAATATCACAATGCAGCATGTTAGTTACTATGCAACAGGCACTCCCCCTTGTAGATATGTGCAAATATACATATTTACCAATCCCTCCACACAAGTAGGCTGCCCTGTCGGCTGGGGCGTTAGAATGCACCTGTGCAGAGGCGTTAGAATGCACCTGTGCAGAGGCGTTAGAATGCAACTCTGCAGAGGCGTTAGAATGCAACTCTGCAGAGGGGTAAGACTCCCCCAATGGTGCCACCTTTTGGCCGTGGGTGGCGATCCGTGATGCTTAAGGATAGAACCCAGGTGGATGAGCCGTTCATGACTTGCAATACTCCACTTTGGCCCTATCTTGGGCTAGACGGGCGGTCGGAGAGGTCCCCTCCGATCAATCGGTTGGTCACGTCAAGCCTGTGTGGCAGGGCCTGTCTGTTGAGGGCTTCATATGTGTGACAGGGTACATAAAAAAACAAGTTGGATCCGTGGGCCATCTGCGTGCTCACAACTGAACTACTTGTAGAAATGGCCTTATTCTGTGAAGTGGCAATCACCATATATATATATATATATAAGGAATTGGAATTGAATCCAACAATATGAGGAAGAATGAATAAAGGATGAATTTAATCAATATCACTTACACATGTATTTCGGTCAGTTTATCTTTGTGTACACGATTCAAACTATAATAATAGTTTGAATCGTGTACACAAAGATAAACTGACCAAAACACGTGTAAGTGATATTGATTAAATTCATCCTTTATTATCCATTCTGTACTTTCTTTTCTTTATTCATTCTTCCTCATATATATATATATATATATATATATATATATATATATATATATATATATATATGGTAAACTATAGACACGTGTTTCGAGGTATCACCTCTCATCAGTATAGTTATACGATTTTTAGCAGTTGTCTCTGGCTGGGTTCGAGACCCGAACGAACTTACGCTCGCCACGCCTCTTACCCACACATCCACAGTCAGTCGCCAAGTATAGCAGGCTATTTAATCGCTATATTTCTAAGGGGAATAGTAATAAAGGGTTTGTATAGGATCAGCCCCATTTTTGGTGCTGATAGAAAAATGGTACATCAATGTACCAAAAAACACCAAGTTTTAAATTCTGAGTTTTTCCTTCCAGACAGGTTTCCTTATTAAGACTAAAGAGCCCAGTCTACCTGACTATTTATCTGGGACAATAACCATTACACCACAAGCAACTTGTATATAATTAAATTGAAATTAGAATTCCCACCATTTAGTAAATACCAAAGTGGCAGTAAATTAACTAAGAAATGAAAAGTACTTAGTGCAAAAAAAGTAAAGTTCTTCAGCAAATCTCAAGAGTTCTTGGGTTATTAACATGTTGTCTACGTTTGCTCAAACGGCAGTTTCTCCTTATTGACCTAACCATTACACCATGATGGGAGGCCAAGAAAGTAGGTATTTATCCAACCCATTCACTATCGGTAGGATGTGACACAAGGTTGCGAGTATAGAGCATCCAGGAGTAATGGATCTGTGAGACTAGCTTGCTAACCTTTACACCATGATGGGACACCTGGGTAGGTATTTACCCAACCCATTCACCATGGGTAGGATGTGACACAAGGTTGCGAGTATAGAGCATCCAGGAGTAATGGATCTGTGAGACTAGCTTGCTAACCTTTACACCACGATGGGACACCTGGGTAGGTATTTACCCAACCCATTCACCATGGGTAGGATGTGACACAAGGTTGCGAGTATAGAGCATCCAGGAGTAATGGATCTGTGAGACTAGCTTGCTAACCTTTACACCACGATGGGAACACCTGGGTAGGTATTTACCCAACCCATTCACCATGGGTAGGATGTGACACAAGGTTGCAAGTATAGAGCATCCAGGAGTAATGGATCTGTGAGACTAGCTTGCTAACCTTTACACCATGATGGGACACCTGGGTAGGTATTTACCCAACCCATTCACCATGGGTAGGATGTGACACAAGGTTGCGAGTATAGAGCATCCAGGAGTAATGGATCTGTGAGACTAGCTTGCTAACCTTTACACCACGATGGGACACCTGGGTAGGTATTTACCCAACCCATTCACCATGGGTAGGATGTGACACAAGGTTGCGAGTATAGAGCATCCAAGAGTAATGGATCTGTGAGACTAGCTTGCTAACCTTTACACCACGATGGGACACCTGGGTAGGTATTTACCCAACCCATTCACCATGGGTAGGATGTGACACAAGGTTGCGAGTATAGAGCATCCAGGAGTAATGGATCTGTGAGACTAGCTTGCTAACCTTTACACCACGATGGGACACCTGGGTAGGTATTTACCCAACCCATTCACCATGGGTAGGATGTGACACAAGGTTGCGAGTATAGAGCATCCAGGATTAATGGATCTGTGAGACTAGCTTGCTAACCTTTACACCACGATGGGAACACCTGGGTAGGTATTTACCCAACCCATTCACCATGGGTAGGATGTGACACAAGGTTGCAAGTATAGAGCATCCAGGAGTAATGGATCTGTGAGACTAGCTTGCTAACCTTTACACCACGATGGGACACCTGGGTAGGTATTTACCAACCCATTCACCATGGGTAGGATGTGACACAAGGTTGCAAGTATAGAGCATCCAGGAGTAATGGATCTGTGAGACTAGCTTGCTAAACTTTACACCACGATGGGACACCTGGGTAGGTATTTACCCAACCCATTCACCATGGGTAGGATGTGACACAAGGTTGCAAGTATAGAGCATCCAGGAGTAATGGATCTGTGAGACTAGCTTGCTAAACTTTACACCACGATGGGACACCTGGGTAGGTATTTACCCAACCCATTCACCATGGGTAGGATGTGACACAAGGTTGTGAGTATAGAGCATCCAGGAGTAATGGATCTGTGAGACTAGCTTGCTAAACTTTACACCACGATGGGACACCTGGTAGGTATTTACCCAACCCATTCACCATGGGTAGGATGTGACACAAGGTTGTGAGTATAGAGCATCCAGGAGTAATGGATCTGTGAGACTAGCTTGCTAAACTTTACACCACGATGGGACACCTGGGTAGGTATTTACCCAACCCATTCACCATGGGTAGGATGTGACACAAGGTTGCAAGTATAGAGCATCCAGGAGTAATGGATCTGTGAGACTAGCTTGCTAACCTTTACACCACGATGGGAACACCTGGGTAGGTATTTACCCAACCCATTCACCATGGGTAGGATGTGACACAAGGTTGCAAGTATAGAGCATCCAGGAGTAATGGATCTGTGAGACTAGCTTGCTAAACTTTACACCACGATGGGACACCTGGGTAGGTATTTACCCAACCCATTCACCATGGGTAGGATGTGACACAAGGTTGTGAGTATAGAGCATCCAGGAGTAATGGATCTGTGAGACTAGCTTGCTAACCTTTACACCACGATGGGACACCTGGGTAGGTATTTAGGTACTCTATGAGGAAGTTCGTCCCGGTCCCCTGCCTCCAAATTTGCTGTTCGGTGATGTATCAAATTTCAACCCCAACTATAACCGCTAGAGCGGTGTTACTTGAAAGAAAACAACCAACTCAAATAACAATCCCAACTATCGTATCGACAGCTATTGGGGGGGGGGGGGCTTTTTTGTCTTAATTGTAATTTTTCTTTTTTGTCGTAATTCTTATTAAAACATTAAACCGTTTTTTGTCGTAATTCTTATTATCGTAATTTGTCGTAATTCTAATATCGATATTTTCGACAGATAGATAGATAACACAGATAAACACAACGATATGATAGATAGATAGATAAAAACGACAAGATAGATAGATAGATATAGATAGATAGATAGATAGATAAACACAACGATATAGATAGATAGATAGATATATAGATAGACACAACGAGATAGATAGATAGATAGATAGACACAACGATATAGATAGATAGATAGATAAACACAACGATATAGATAGATAGATAGATAGATAAGATATAGATAGATAGATAAACACAACGATATAGATAGATAGATAGATAGATAAACACAACTATATAGATAGATAGATAGATAGATAAACACAACTATATAGATAGATAGATAGATAGATAAACACAACTATATAGATAGATAGATAGATAAACACAACTATATAGATAGATAGATAGATAAACACAACTATATAGATAGATAGATAGATAGATAACAAACACTATATAGATAGATAGATAGATAAACACAACTATATAGATAATAGATAGATAGATAGATAGAACAACTATAGATAGATAGATAGATAGATAGATAGATAGATAGATAAACACAACTATATAGATAGATAGATAGATAGATAGATAATAGACACAACTATATAGATAGATAGATAAATAAACACAACTATAGATAGATAGATAGATAGATAGATAAACACAACTATATAGATAGATAGATAGATAGATAGATAGATAGATAGATAAACACAACTATATAGATAGATAGATAGATAGATAAACACAACTATATAGATAGATAGATAGATAGATAAACACAACTATATAGATAGATAGATAGATAGATAAACACAACTATATAGATAGATAGATAGATAGATAAACACAACTATATAGATAGATAGATAGATAGATAAACACAACTATATAGATAGATAGATAGATAAACACAACTATATAGATAGATAGATAGATAGATAAACACAACTATATAGATAGATAGATAGATAGATAAACACAACTATATAGATAGATAGATAGATAGATAAACACAACTATATAGATAGATAGATAGATAGATAAACACAACTATATAGATAGATAGATAGATAGATAAACACAACTATAGATAGATAGATAGATAGATAAACACACTATATAGATAGATAGATAGATAGATAGATACACAACTATATAGATAGATAGATAGATAGATAAACACAACTATATAGATAGATAGATAGATAGGTAAACACAACTATATAGATAGATAGATAGATATATACACAACTATATAGATAATAGATAGATAGATAGATAGATACACAACTATATAGATAGATAGATAGATAGATAAACACAACTATATAGATAGATAGATAGATAAACACAACTATATAGATAGATAGATAGATAGATAGACACAACTATATAGATAGATAGATAGATAGATAAACACAACTATAGATAGATGATAGATAGATAAACACAACTATATAGATAGATAGATAGATAAACACAACTATATAGATAGATAGATAGATAGATAAACACAACTATATAGATAGATAGATAGATAGTATATCTATCTATCTATCTTATCTTATCTATCTATCTATCTATCTATATCGTTGTGTTTATCTATCTATCTATCTATCTATATCGTTGTGTTTATCTATCTATATCTATCTATCTATCTATCTCTATCTATATCGTTGTGTTTATCTATCTATCTATCTATCTATATCGTTGTGTTTATCTATCTATCTATCGTTGTGTTTTCTATCTATCTATCTATCTATCTATCTATCTATCTATCGTTGTGTTTATCTATCTATCTATCTATCTATATCGTGTGTTTTATCTATCTATCTATCTATCTATATCGTTGTGTTTATCTGTGTTTATCTATCTATCTGTCGAAAATATCGATATTAGAATTACGACAAATTACGACAAATTACGATAATAAGAATTACGACAAAAAAAGAAAAATTAGAATTACGACAAAAAAACGGTTTAATGTTTTAATAAGAATTACGACAAAAAAAAAATTAGAATTACGACAAAAAAGCCCCCCCCCCCCCAAATAGGCGTCGATACGATAGTTGGGATTGTTATTTGAGTTGGTTGTTTTCTTTCAAGTAACACCGCTCTAGCGGTTATAGTTGGGGTTGAAATTTGATACATCACCGAACAGCAAATTTGGAGGCAGGGGACCGGGACGAACTTCCTCATAGAGTACCGGTATTTACCCAACCCATTCACCATGGGTAGGATGTGACACAAGGTTGTGAGTATAGAGCATCCAGGAGTAATGGATCTGTGAGACTAGCTTGCTAAACTTTACACCACAATGTATTTACCCAACCTATTCACCTTGAGTAGGATGTGTCTCAACATCACAATTATGGGGCATCCAGCAAGGATGAAGTCATTATTCAATAGTAATGGATCTGCGAGACTAGCTTGCTAACTATTATACTATGATGGGATGTCCGCTTAACTAAGTATTTACCCAACCCATTCACCAGCCCTGTCGGTGGGGCGTTAAAATGCACATGTTGGCCGTGGGTGGCGACCCGAGATGCTTAAGGGTAGAACCCAGGTGGATGAGCAGTTCATGACTTGCAATACTCCATTTTGGCCCTATTTTGGACTAGACGGGCGTCGGAGAGGCACCCCCCCCCCCAATTAATCGGCTGGTCATGTCAAGCCTAGCACCTATATGATTTTCCCAACCCTATTGCCCTTATGGCAACTCCCAACCCCTTTTTATCATATGGGTGCTAGAAGGCGGTGACTGACGATCTACATGTCCTGGGGATGAGGTTAAACTCTATCTGATGGTGAGGGTCCAGTTTTGGAGTTTTTGGGGAATGTGGAGCACCCCTTCATCACCATTGCTCCCTGGTACACTCTGACCCGGAGTGGTAGTACCTGTTAGGGTCCCATCTATGGGTTAAATAGAAAAACATGAGTTGATAAACAAAATTGTATTATCCATTAAGAATTGATATACTTCAAAACTTTATCAGTATTAAATGACCCACTGAGAAAAACATGAGTTTATAAACAAAATTGTATTATGCATTAAGAATGAATTAATTTCACAACTTCGTCGGCATTAAATGACCCACTGATGGTATATCCTGGGGGGTTGGGGGCTGACGTAGATAAGCAAAAAAAAAAAGATCAAATATTTACTCCATTAAGGAGGATACCTTTAAAAGCCATTAAAATCAAACAGAATTCTATTTTTAGAATTTATAATTAACAGTAAATAAGGGGAATTACTGTAATTACCATTTAAGAGTTATTTTCCTCGATTAATTATAATTTGTGTGAACGTGAATTAATTCCCCGACCCCACCATTATCAATTTGCAAATTCGATTATTGCTTTTCTCTAAACATGTTAACACTATTATATTAACAAAACAAGAATCGTGCTACAATGTTTAAACACAGCTTGCAAAGTCCATTTTCCATGACAATGGTGACCATTACTGCTTACACATGACTAATATAAGTTAATATAAATGCACTAGAAATAGCAATGTCTAATATATATATATATATATATATATATATATATATATAAGTTAAAGGTAACTTTAAGCGAAAAGGCCATTTTTAGCCATTTTTTTTATAAATCCTTATAGGAATGGGGCTCTGGACTTAGAAAATTCTTACCAGGATGTTAAGTGTTAAAAACAATGAGGACCTCAAATTTTGACTATTTATTCTATGTTATGGCGATTTTGGATAATGTGATGTAAGCAGTGACATAGTTTCGGTTACAAATTATTAATAGATGTAAAGATAAGCATTATATAGATTATATAAGAGCTACGTGAATTAGCTTTTCATGAAATAAATATCTGACAGCTTTTTATTTATTTTTTTTAATGATTATACTTTGATTATTAATGAGAAAATAATAAGCTTCTTCTGTTTCATCTTAAAGAAGAAAATTAATCAATTGACTATTGTCGGTTGGTTTAGCTCAATTGATAGACCATCCTCCTTTGAATCACGAGGTCCCAGGTTCCATTATTGGTCTTCGTTGACTTGTTGCAAGACTAATGCTACAAAGATTTTGACAATTTTTTTTTTCCTCCTGTATTATGAGCAGTTAGGGCCGGGTTAGCTCAGTCGGTAGAGCACTTGCCTAGGAATCACAAGGTTCTTGGTTTGATACTGGCAAGGGCCAGTATCAAACCAAGACAAATTTCTATAAATGAACGAGAATTACGACAAATTTCTATAAATGAACGAGAATTACGACAAATTTCTATAAATGAACGAGAATTACACCAAAAAAGAGAAGCCCCCCCCCACCTCTAAAATACATTTAACGCCCTAAGTTGGTTGTTTTCTTTCAAGTAACACCGACATAGCTGGGGATGTTATTTTAATAGTCACCGGGTAGCAATTTCTGAGGCAGGAGACCGGGACGTACTTCCTCATAAATTACCTTATAATGTAATAACAAAAAACGTAAATAGTTTTATTGCCTTTTTTTATTATATTTTCCAGCACAAATAAATCGGTAATATAATTGTGTAATGTTGACACTTGTATAGATTGTAAAATATAACCGTTAGGTTTTCATGACGTGAATAGGAAACTCCAGTTTTTTTTTATTTATTTATCTTTATTGATGGTTATTGCTTTGAGTCAGTGGCGAGAGAAGAAGCTTATGTTTTATGTGAAAGAATTAGATCAGTAAGTCCAGTAGTACCATGAGTTTGGGATGTGAGTCATTATCATTGAAGAGTTGTTTGGACTATTAATCTGTCCTTTGTTGTACTGGCATGATATTTTGACTTTGGTTATTCATTAGTCGTCAGTTTAGTAGAAGGAAATCTTTCTCTTTATTTCAATCACATCCTCTTTCTCTTTTCACTGTCATTCTCTTTCACTGTCATTCTCTTTCTCTCTTTCACTGTCATTCTCTTCTCTCTTCACTGTCATTCTCTTTCTCTCTCTTTCACTGTCATTCTCTTTCTCTCTCTTTCACTGTCATTCTCTTTCTCTTCTCTTTCACTGTCATTCTCTTTCTCTCTCTTTCACTGTCATTCTCTTTCTCTCTCTTTCACTGTCATTCTCTTTCTCTCTCTTTCACTGTCATTCTCTTTCTCTCTTTTCACTGTCATTCTCTTTCTCTCTCTTTCACTGTCATTCTCTCTTTCTTCTCTTTCACTGTCATTCTCTTTCTCTCTCTTTCACTGTCATTCTCTTTCTCTCTCTGTCATTCTCTTTCTCTCTCTCTCTTTCTCTCTCTTTCACTGTCATCTCTCTCTCTCTCTCTCTCTCTCTCTCTCTCTCTCTCTCTCTCTCTCTCTCTCTCTCTTCTCTCTCTCTCTCTCTCTCTCTCTGTCATTCTCTCTCTCTCTCTCTTTCACTGTCATTCTCTTTCTCTCTCTCTCTCTCTCTCTCTTCTGTCATTCTCTTTCACTGTCATTCTCTTTCTCTCTTTCACTGTCATTCTCTCTCTCTCTTCTCTGTCATTCTCTGTCTCTCTCTCTCTCTCTCTCATTCTCTGTGTGTGTCTCTCTCTCTCTCTAATGATGCAACTTTCTGAAACCTTTTGCAGTTGGAAATAGTAGGCGTATCAGTTGGCCTGGGCCAACTATTTATACACACAAAGTTTGTATCTCGTGTATCGTGTAATATCCCTTAATATCAGGCTAGATTTTACCTCTCAGAAAGTCTCATATGGTATTTAAAATGTTATAAACATAATTGACAATAAACAATAAAAGTTTCTGTGATTTCTAAATATTTTGGAGAACTCTACCTTTTTTGAATACATTTGAATCGGGTGATAGAGAGTATGCCTTGTGTTTCCATAATAACTAATGTTTTTATTTATTTTTTTTGTCCATTTTGTTGTAATTAAATATTCTGGTGATGTATATACATGTCTGCATTCGATGGATGGTTAATTATTCTTAACAAAATGATATCATTCAATGATTACACAACACTTTGTCCCTTATGGCAAGCCCCACCCCTTTTTATCATATGGGTGCTAGAAGGCGGTGGCTGCGGGTCTACATGTCCTGGGAATGACGTTAAACTCTATCTGATGGTGAGGTTCCAGTTTTGGAGGTTTGGGGAATGTGGAGCACTCCTTCATCACCATTGCGCCCTGGTCCACTCTGACCCGGAGTGGTAGTTACCTGTTAGGATCCCATCTATGGGTTAAATAGAAAAATGTATTTATAAAAAAATTGTATTATCCATTAAGAATTGATTTATTTCAAAACTTTATCGGCATTAAATGATCCACTGAGGTTGATATGCCGTAAAACAAAACAAAACAAACAACACTTTGTTACTTTGTAACTTGTAACTTTGTAACTTGTAACTTTGTAACATGGAAAACTTGTAACTCAAGTGTGACAGAGAACATGAGGTGAGTGGCGAACGTCAAGGCCTGCCGTATTCTCGAAGGAAGCGGGCTAGGCTTTGCCTGACACGTAGGACTGTAGAATCAAACCCGCTTCCTTCAGAATGCAAACATTGTAGCTTCTCGACTTTGGTGACAGTCTCGGATGTAAGCGCCAGGTGCCCGGATGATAGCTATGAGGAATCTGTTGGTCGGGTTTGGCTCGAATCTCGTGTGTGGGGCACAGACACCTGGATGTTGAGGAGAAACTAGTATAAGTAGAAGTGGGGTGACGACTGGAGTCGAGTCGCGATTTTGAGTTGCTGAAGATTTTACGACGACGGATTTTTCAGCTGCTGAAATTTTTGAGTTGATAAAGATTTTTTTGACGGCGACGACATTATCAACAAGTGGATTTTTTTTTTTTTTTTTTTTTTTTTTTTTTCATTCTAGATCAAGGTATCACTGTATATTCAAAATGATGTTTGTTTTTCTGAGAAACAACCAAATAAAAGTATTTGTAGTCAACTTGTAAAACTATTGTGGATATATTTTTAAGGAACTCTAGTTGGGTAATTTTAGACGGTATGTTCTGCAGTTTTCAAGTTTAGATAATGATTCAAAAAGGATAAGACAGAATAACAACAATTTTAGATAACAAATTTTATATAAGGGAAACAAAAGAAGAGGGTTGAAAATTTGTCATTTGTGTGAGAGGGATCCAGTCAACAAGTTTGTTTGAATCAACGGATTTAGTTGAATTTTCGTGTTTAGGTGAATTTTAGTTGAATTTTCGTGTTTAGGTGAATTTTAATTGAATTTTCGTGTTTAGGTGAATTTTAGTTGAATTGTTTAGGCCAATTTTTGTGTCCAGTTGAATTTTAGGTGAATTTTTTTGGTTTAGCTCCTTACCAATTTAGTTTAATTTTTGCAAATAAAGGAGTGAGTGCCAGCTGCTTTTTCTGCTGCTATAACTTTTTCTTCGCTTTAAGCATCAGGGAGACTTCTTCTCACTGTGTGCAGTCCAACTGAACACTGAAGTTCCAGAGTTACTGTCCACCTCTAATGGGGGGGGTATTGTCATAATTGAAGAATTGGTAGGGAGAGTTTTCTGAGCTTTATTGTCTTGGCCCTCTCCTCCACCATGAATTAACGCCAAAAGTTTCTATTAATTTGACCCCTCGTGTTGAGTCTTATTCTTTGTTTTAAATAAGTTTTTATAAAACAAGAAAAATGTTTTCCGTTTAGGAAGTGTTTTTTAGTTGGTCAAACAAGTTAGGTTTTGATCCAAATCAAATTGTCGTGATTATTTGGTAATAAAGAGTTTTTTTTATTTTATTAACAAACTTGTTATGCTTCTTTTCCTCCTTCCCTCCACACTTCCCGATGTTTTGGCTGCCTCCACTCACCCTCTGGCCATAATAATAGGTCAGATTGTGCGTGCCGTGTGGAATCTGCCCTACTATCATTGCCTCTGCTTAAATACTGATTTCCTCTTATAAACAAAGAGTTAGATAAACAGTGTGATCTCACTACGTGCAGTTGTCGTGTGACTGTTCTTTTGTGACTCTCTGTCTGAGTCAATTCTTTTATTACTCACTTGTTACTCGCTGTAGAAAAAAAAAAAACACTTGATTTAAGTCTACAAATAAAAGATTTTGTGAACTATTGTCATCGTCATTATTATGAAAGTCCAAATCTTTTAAGAGGATTTTGATTCATAATGTTTCAATAACTTATTGTGAAATAATCATATGAGGGTTTTGATATAAACAAAAAACAACTGAAATTAAGCTGAAATAAATACTAGCAGTGATACTAGCATTCCCAGTTGATTTTTTTTTATTTGAGGTTATTGTTGTTTAATCACATTAATTATATAGAGCTGTGTAAATGGAGTTCAGAACCGTTTGAATTATGTAAATATCCCCAGTGGTTCAAAAGTTATGAGAATTTAAAGCCCCGAAATTGGGGGTGCAAATGTGGACATGATTTTGTTTCTAAAATATGTAAAATCACGGACCATTAAAAAAAAAAAGAAATTCAGTGATTTCTTCACCGTTTCTTTATTTTTGGAGCAATTTTGATAAAATTTGGTATTCTTATGTAAAATTGTATGTTCTTTCTGATTATGCACTCAAATTGTATGTATTTCTATGCTTTAACCCATTATTTAGAGAATAAGAGATACAGATAGCAGCGATTTTGGGTTTTTTAAAAGTTAAGGTCGAATGAGGTGGTATAGGACATTAAGAGTTAATAACATTTTCAGTACTGAAAAGACCAGGTTTCTTTTTTGAATAAATTTTTACTCAAAATATTGAGTAAAAATTTACCAGATTTTTTTTTTTTTTTTTTTTTTTTTTTAATATATGAAAAAAATGTCATTAAAAATAATCCATTGTAAACAACTCTTATAAATATTTATTTATTTATTGTAAAATTATTTTTGTCTAATTTTTTAAAATTTTTATTTCTTTGCAGGAAATAGACGAGGGACTGGTTCCCGGCCATCCAGTGATGACGAAATGGATACACCTGACAACCAAAGCGTCATCAGTTCCATTTCTGACGATGGTTACATTCAACCGATTGCTGAAGAAGGTAAATTTTTTTTATTATTTTACTCCTTCAGTTTCACACCAACATATGCTGATGGCCTTCTCACTGTAATCTGAGTGAGAAGTCTCCAGGACTCTTCTGAGTATTCCAGCTGATTTCAACAATGCTATTGTGTGGGTGGTCTCAATTCTTCCACTGATTTCCAGATCCTCTAGTCTCTTTTCTAAGATTTTGGGGACTGTTCAAAGTGTTGAAATGAAAAATAAAGGAAAGAAAATGTTGAATGGATAAAATGGGATTTATTTTAATTTATTATACTGACACATGTTTCGGCCGATTGCTGAAGAAGGTAATTTTTTAAATTATTTTACTCCTTGAGTTTCACACCAACATATGCTGATGGCCTCTCACTGTAATCTGAGTGAGAAGTCTCCTCAGGTCTCCAGAACTCTTCTGAGTATATATAGGAGTGAGGGGGAATGAAAGAGCTGACTCTGCAGCTAAATCGGCTCTAGATTTAATCCCTGACAAGTTCCAGATACCATATACTGACTTGAAACCTAAAATTAATAGATTCCTTCATACAAAATGGCAGCAACACTGGAATAACTGAATAAACTCTTCCTAATCAAACCGACTTTGGGAGGCTGCAGACCAACTTTAAGGAAGTCTAGAAAGGAACAAGTCATTATGTCCCGATTATGCATTGGTCATACAAAACTAACACACTCTTATATACTCAAACAAGAACAGCAACCACAATGTGAAACATGTCAAACACCCCTGACAGTCAAACACTTATTGATGGAATGCAGATTTTTTGCTCACATCAGAAACCATTATTTTAAAGCAAACAATATGAAGGATCTATTTGAAAATGTTAACATTGGGGATATTTTCTCCTTTTTGAGGGAAATAAAATTATACCATAGAATATAGACATGAAACAAATCAATGCCATACAGTATGATTCCCAATAGTGCTAACACATTGTTAAAACCAATTACTAAAAGTATATATATGAATACACAATATGTATAACACCCCAACCGCTAGGCATGATATAACCCTGGACGGGTTGATATGCCGTTAAAATTAATAAACCAACCAACCAATCAATTCTTCCACTGATTTCCAGATCCTCTAGTCTCTTTTCTAAGATTTTGGGGACTGTTCAAAGTGTTGAAATGAAAAATAAAGAAAAATATTGAATGGATAAAATGGGATTTATTTTAATTTATTATACTGACACATGTTTTGGCCAGGAGTTTATCCATGTATACATGTATTCTATCTATTATTTTTAATACCAAATGAAATAAAATAACAATAATAGAAAAACTACAAAAAAATTTTTTTTAGTATACAAAGAAACAACGGCCTTCCCATTTTATCCATTCAACATTTTCTTTCCTTTATTTTTCATTTCAACATACTGTCGGATTCGCTTCTATTTTCAACTTACATACTGTTCAAAGTGCACCAACTACAATTAGTACCGTTCCTTATTATTATTATTACTATTTGCTCCTTTTGAGTTTTCACATCAGCATTAGCTGATGGTCTTTCACTGGAGTCTGAGTGACAGCAAGTCTCCTCAGGTCTCCAGGACTCTTCTGAGTATTCTGGCAGATTGTAGCAGTGCAGTGTTCTGAATGGTTTCAATCCTTCCTCTGATTTCCAAACCCTTTTCTAATCCTTTTGGGACTGTTCCAAGTGCACCAACTACAATTGGTATAACTTTGACTTTCATATTCCATAACTTTCTCAGTTCTCTGGCAAGGTCCAGATATTTGTCCATTTTTTCATTTTCCTTTAGCTTCACCCTGTGATCTGCTGGCACTGCAAAATCCACCAGTTGACAAGTTCTTTTTTTTTTTTTTTTATCAACACTAGGTCTGGTCTTCTTGCTGGGATAAGGTGATCCGTTTTTATTTTAAAGTCCCAGAGAATTTTATGCGTTTAGTTCTCAAGAACAGATTCTGGTTTATGCATATACCATTTTGTTGTATGGTCAAAATTAAATTTTTTACATAATTCCCAGTGGATCACCTTCCCAACCCAGTCGTGTCTAGTTTTGTATTCTCGTTGTGCTAGTTTGCTACATTCGCAGAGTATATGGTTTACAGTCTCATCTCTATTCCTGCAAAGTCTACATTTACTATTTTGTTGGGTCTTATCAATTTTCGCTTTGATATAGTTTGTCCTTATGGCATTATTTTGTGCAGCAATTATAAGTGATTCAGTTTCTCTTTTGAGGTTTCTCTTTCTTAACCATGTCCAAGTCTTTTCATGGGCAACCTCTTCTATTTGTCGTTTGAAGCGTCCATATAATTGTTTTTCTTCCCATTTTTCTTTTTTAGTCTTTGTTGTTTTTCTGTTTGTATTTGTTGTTTTTCTGTTTGTCTTTGCTCTTCCTTGTGCAATCTTCAAGTTGTTGGATTGTGGTTTCTACGCATTCCTCTATGTTGGCAAGACCTCTTCCCCCTTCATTTCTTGACACATATAATCTGTCTCTATCACCTCGAGGGTGGAGAGCCTTGTGCATGGTCCTTAATTTTCTCAACCCAGTCGTGTCTAGTTTTGTATTCTCGTTGTGCTAGTTTGCTACATTCGCAGAGTATATGGTTAACAGTCTCATCTCTATTCCCACAAAGTCTACATTTACTATTTTATTACCTATTATTATTATTATTATTATTATTATTTAATAATGATAATAATCGACATTGCAGTCTCTGAGGACTAGATATTTCTTGTGACCCTGGATTTACAACGCCTGACTGTGAAGGCAATGTTTAAAAAACAGCCCCAACCACAGATGTCGCATGTGAACGCTGTCCATGAAGATGTTGGTATGCCAGTGCTCTGTTGCCATCGGTTTATTCTGGATCTCTAGGCTTCGTGGTTGTTGCACCAGGGGGAATTCAAATATGAATAGTCCATTACGGAGAGCCTGCCACCACCAAGGGCGGTCCCGAGTCAAATTTTTCCATTTTATTATTATCATTACTGTCATTATTATTATCATAACTGTCATTATTATTGTTTACATGACTTGCAGAGATCCATCCGTATTGGCCTTGATTGAAAAACACAACAATGTTTTTAAATAAGAAATTGTGTGACAGGCATCAGAAATAAGTGCTAGTCTCAATGATAATGACAAAAAGACTCAACACACCGTCTGTACTGAAACCACAAAACTATCTAGATTGACTATATTAATTAATCTCTTCCTCTCTTTCACTTACCTCACTCTTTCACTTACCTCTCTCACTTTCACTTACCTCTCTCTTTCACTTACCTCTCTCTTTCACTTACCTCTCTCTCTCTTCTCTTTCTCTTTCTCTCTCTTTCTTTCTCTCTCTTTCTATTTCTCTCTCTCTTCTCTTTCTTTCTCCCTCTTTCTTTTTCTTTCTCCTCTTTCTATTCTTTCTCCCTCTTTCTATTTTTCTCTCTTTCTATTTCTTTCTCCTCTTCTATTTCTTTCTCCCTTTCTTTTCTTTCTCTCCTCTTTCTATTTCTTTCTCCTCTTCTCTATTTCTTTCTCCCTCTTTCTATTTCTTTTCTCCTCTCTCTTTCTATTTCTTTCTCCTCTCTCTTCTATTTCTTTCTCTTCTCTTCTCTTTCTCCCTCTCTCTATTTCTTTCTCTTCTCTCTTTCTCTCTCTCTCTCTCTTTCTATTTCTTTCTCCTCTCTCTCTTTCTATTTCTTTTCTCTCTCTCTCTTTCTATTTCTTTCTCTCTCTCTCTCTTTCTATTTCTTTCTCTCTCTCTCTTTCTTCTTCTCTCTCTCTCTTTCTATTTCTTTCTCTCTCTCTCTTTCTATTCTTTCTCTCTCTCTCTTCTTTCTCTCTCTCTCTTTCTATTTCTTTCTCTCTCTCTCTCTCTTCTCTTTCTTTCTCTCTCTCTCTTTCTCTTTCTTTCTCTCTCTCTCTTTCTCTTTCTTTCTCTCTCTCTCTCTCTTCTCTCTTTCTCTCTCTCTCTCTCTCTCTCTCTCTCTTCTCTCTCTCTCTCTCTCTCTCTCTCTCTCTCTCTCTCTCTCTCTTCTCTCTCTCTCTCTCTCTCTCTCTCTCTCTCTCTCTCTCTCTCTCTCTCTCTCTCTCTCTCTCTCTCTCTCTCTCTCTCTCTCTCTCTCTCTCTCTCTCTCTCTCTCTCTCTCTCTCTCTCTCTCTCTCTCTCTCTCTCTCTCTCTCTCTCTCTCTCTCTCTCTCTCTCCTGTCTCTCTCTCTCTGTCTCTCTCTCTCTCTCTGTCTCTCTCTCTCTCTTCTCTCTCTCTCTTCTCTCTCCTCTCTCTTCTCTCTCTCTCTCTCTCTCTCTCTCTCTCTCTCTCTCTCTCCTGTCTCTCTCTCTCTCTCTCTCTGTCTCTCTCTCTCTCTCTCTTTCCTGTCTCTCTCTCTCTCTCTCTTCTCTGTCTCTCTCTCTTTCTCTCTCTCTCTCTCTCTCCTCTCTCTCTCTCTCTCTCTCTCTCTGTCTCTCTCCTCTCTCTCTCTCTTCCTGTCTCTCTCCTCTCCTCTCTTTCCTGTCTCTCTCTCTCTCTTCTCTTTCTGTCTCTCTCCTCTCTCTCTCTTTCCTGTCTTCTCTTCTTTCCTGTCTCTCTTCTTTCCTGTCTCTCTCCTCTCTCTCTTCTTTCCTGTCTCTCTCCTCTCTCTCTTCTTTCCTGTCTCTCTCCTCTCTCTCTTCTTTCCTTCTTCTTTCCTCTCTCTCTCTCTCTCTCTCTCTTCTTCTTTCTCTCTCCTCTCTCTCTTCTTTCCTCCCCCTCTCTTCTTTCTCCCCCCTCTCTCTCTTCTTTCCTCCCCCCTCTCTCTCTCTTCTTTCCTCCCCCTCTCTCTCTCTTCTTTCCTCCCCCCCTCTCTCTCTCTTCTTTCCTCCCCCCTCTCTCTCTCTTCTTCTCCTCCTCTCTCTCTCTCTCTCTCTCTCTCTCTTTCCTCCTCTCTCTCTCTCTTCTTCCTCCCCCTCTCTCTCTTCTTTCCTCCCTCTCTCTCTTCTTCTCTCTCTCTCTCTCTCTCTTCTCTTCTCTCCCTCTCTCTCTCTCTTCTTTTCCTCTCCCTCTCTCTCTCTCTCTTCTTTCCTCTCCTCTCTCTCTCTCTCTTCTCCCTCTCTCTCTCTCTTCTTTCTCTCTCTCCTCTTCCTCTCTCTTCTCTCTCTCTCTCTCTCCTCTCTCTCTCTTCTTTCCTCCCCCTCTCTCTCTTTCCTCCCCCCTCTCTCTCTTCTTTCCTCCCCCTCTCCTCTCTCCTTCTTCCTCTCTCCTCTCTCTCTCCTCCCCTCTCCCTCTCTCTTCTTTCCTCCCCCTCTCTCTCTCTTCTTCCTCCCTCTCTCTCTCTTCTTTCCTCCCCCCTTCTCTCTCTTCCTCCCCCCCTCTCTCTCTTCTTTCTCCCCTCTCTCTCTTCTTTTCTCTCCATTTTATTGGCCTTCCTCCCCCCTCTTGCCCTTCATCACTTTTTTTAATGTCCTCAATAGAACTGTGAGTCTGCTGTGCATGAAAAATGCTGCACTTGCACAATCCTGTGTTTTGCTAAAAAAAAAAAAAGAAAAAAAAAGCATTTAATTCAAATTGGAACTGATTTGTCTAGACAAATCTAGACATTACCTTATGAATTACTCAGCTGCTCACATTATGTTAAGCTTTAAGAATTCAAATCTTTGTATCCACTTTTTTTTCTTTCTTTTTTTTACCCCCCCCCCATAAATTGACAACTTTCTAAGACATGTTACCTTGTCAGTGATTGTTGAACAATTTAAATGGTTATTTCCCATAACTCCAACCTATAAAAAAAAGGAACCACTCTGAATGAATTTTATAAATTATTTATTGATCTACTAGGAAAAAGGAAGACGGGGTTAGGGTTTTGGGTTAGTTTAATGGGAAAATAATGGGTAGATTAATTAGCAGATGAAATTCATTCGGAGTGGTTCCCCTTTTTTTAGGTTGGAGTTATAGGAAATAACCCCACCTTTTGACCCCCTCCCCCCCCTCATAAATTGACAATTTTCTCAGATGTATTACCTTGTCAGTGATTGTTGAACAATTTAAAGAATTCTCTTAATTTTTGTTATTTTCAGATGGTGGTTCTGGAGAAGTGGATGAGTCTTCTAACCAACAGAACTTTGAAGATGGTGTACGGCAATGCATTGATGGGCTCAGTGAGAAAAGGTTAGTTTAACGGCATATCAGTCAAGCCCTAGCACCTATATGATTTTCCCAACCCTATTGCCCTTATGGCAAGCCCCAGACCCTTTTTATCATATGAGTGCTAGAAGGCGGTGACTGCGGGTCTACATGTCCTGGGAATGACGTTAAACTCTATCTGATGGTGAGGTTCCAGTTTTGGAGGTTTGGGGAATGTGGAGCACCCCTTCATCACCATTGCTCCCTGGTCCACTCTGACCCGGAGTGGTAGTACCTGTTAGGGTCCCATCTATGGGTTAAATAGAAAAATGTATTTATTAAAAAAATTGTATTATCCATTAAGAATTGATTTATTTCAAAACTTTATCGGCATTAAATGACCCACTGAGGTTAATATGCTGTAAAACAAAACAAACCAAACCAAAAACAGCATATTAACCTCTGTGGGTCATGTAATGCCAGAAGGGGTTATGTAGAATTTATTTTTCATATGGGTTTCAGTCTTTAGAGTAAGGCAGTGGTTCTCAAACTTTATACGGTCTGGGTGCACTTACAGTACTACAGATACTTGATAGCGCACTGTATACAAAATAAGACTAATATGTTATTAAGTTAACTGTTAAATATATAAAAAAATAACACATTTAACAAAAGCAAACTTAACATACCTCTATGAAGTTTATTCATTCCTGTGTTAATGAGAAACATGAGCTTGATGAGACCTTGCGATTTCTTCAATGTTTGGTCTTATGTTTGAGAGACAAACTCTCATTTCCTCATCAATGCATTGAAGAGTTCCTCTCGTTTTACACTTAATTGTTGCGAGAGTTGAAAATCCCAGTTCACATAAATATGAGGTGGATTTTTCAGGAATACTACGGAGCGCACCTGAAAAAGCTCTGGGGTGCACTTTTTGAGAACCATTGGATTAAGGGTTTTATGGCGCTATTCAGTTATGTTTGGTCAGTTATAGTGAAAGAATCTGTTTGGTTAGATCTTGTTAAAAAAAAAAATATTTAAAAAAAAATTTTTTTAATATATTTAGTACATATGTTATGTATATATATATATATGACGGTAATATATTTTCTTTATTTATTTTAATATTCACTTCAATGTGTATATTCTAAAAGTTTTTATTTTGTGAGAATGGTTAGTTTTACAATTTAGGCATAAATTGGATCCTCCTTTTATGACCGTAATTTTGTTTTTTCGTCGACGATGATTAAAATCTGACATTTTTATTTTAGAGTACCAAAGCCAAAAAGAAAAGAAATAACAACAATATCTGAGCCATACCTAATTTTAGGAATTTACGAGTAAAAAGTTGAAGTGTAAAACGAACCAAAATAAAAAGTTTTAGAATATACACATTGAAGTGAATATTAAAATAAAGAAAATATATTTAGTATTGTAAAATAAAGGGTGCAAGAAAAATAAAATGAGGGTTCAGTATATTTTATGGTAGAAATGTACGAGGAACAAGTTAAGGATTAACTAAATCTTATTATAATGGAGATTGTGTGTTTGTCTGTCTGTAACCGAAACTATATTACTATTCAAGTCACAATTCCCTTTGTTATTTACATCACATTCTCCATGATTTTATTTTTATTTAAACCTCAGTTATTAATAAAAATTGTTTTAGATTATTAATACTGTTGACCATATCTACATACTAATAACATGCAATTGTATTTATATATACAACAAAATAGCAGTTTACAGTGTGAATGGGAAGGCTAATTTGCATATTGATCTTAAAAATTTGATTTTAATAAATATATGCTTAGTATTATTGATTTCTAATTGTTTGGTTTTATCTTATTGAATATGAGCAAAAATCTTGGAGATAAATCTTAAAAGAAATCCCTTAACAAGAAGAAATAACTGTAATCTTATTCTTTACTTGCTCTTTTAACTAAATACTTAAATTAGAAAAAATAACAATGAAAGACGAGAGTGATGGAAAATGAGGGAAGAGTTAGTTTCAAAGTTGTTCTATTTTTCAATCATACCCCCTCTGTTCAAAATCTTTTTATCTGTATTCTTATTCAGTTTCATTAGCCTTTCTAATTTAATATGATATCTTATTATATTAAAACTTAAATACTTGCACCCGGAGGGTGCATATATTTGCTAGCGTCTATAATATATATGATTTGGGATTTAGTGTGAAGCATGGGGTGTGAAATATATAAGAAACTCTGTTTGTGGGGTGTTGAGTTTCTTATATATTTCACGCACCATGCTTCACACTAAATCCCAAATCATATATATTATAGACATTTACCGCCCTGTTTGCTGGGGTGTTAGAATGCACCGACTGCACCTCTGCAGAAGAGTAAGACTCCCCCAATGGGGCCACCAGTTGGCCGTGGGTGGTGACCCGTGATGCTTAAGGATAGAACCCAGGTGGCTGAGCAGTCCATGACTTGCAATATTCCACTTTAGGCTTTTGTTGGGCTAGACAGGCGTCAAGCCCTAGCACCTATATGATTGTCCCAACCCTATTGCCCTTATGGCAACCCCCAATCCTTTTTATCATTTGGGTGCTAGAAGGCAGTGGCTGAGGGTCTACATGTCCTGGGAATGACGTTAAACTCTATCTGATGGTGAGGTTCCAGTTCTGGAGGTTTAGGGAATGTGGAGCACCCCCTTCATCACCATTGCTCCCTGGTCCACTTTGACCCGGACTAGTACCTGTTAGGGTCCCATCTATGGGTTGAATAGAAAAACATTAGTTTATAAACAAAATTGTATTATGCATTAAGAATGAATTTATTTCACAACTTTGTCAGCATTAAATGACCCACTGAGGTTGATATGCCACAAAACAAACCAAACCAAACCTATAGACATTTATATATACACAACATATATACTAATATAATATATATACTCTGAGAACCAGATTCACCAGATATATAATTTTAACTCTTTCACTGTTTTAGGAGTTATGTGACTCTGAAACCATATTTGTGAGTAGACACCTCGTAATTGCCTTGAACAGTGAAAGGGCTAAGAATAAAAGAAACTTGAGAAAATTAACATGATAGGTATTTAGAATTGAAAATAGGTCATTGGGTACATTGTTCTTTGTAAGAGGAGAGAATAAAAATAGTCGACTCAATCCAATCAACTTCTTTCTTTTTTTCTTTCCCCAGTCATTTACATAAGCCAACAAATACTTTCATTAATACTTGTTCGTTTGGCTAAAAAAGGCCATATAAAAAATAAACACATCGTTTGTTTACTTACTTTCATACTGTCGTGCGATAAGTCCCCAAAAAGTGGTATATAAATAAGTTCAAAACGAACGAAGAATCTGGGATAGGCCAGCTGGTGTAGTGGTTAGAATCCCCGCCTGTCAGCTTGGCAGTCGAGGTTTCGAGTCACACACGGAGCAGTCTCCCATGTCTATAACCTTGCTGATGAGACCTAATAGGTCGAAATGTACATACAGGGATTGACATTTTCTCTCGATTTGTTTAGCCTTACATTTGAACATATATACCCGCCTAAATTCATTAATTATTAACAAATTAATTTTCAAAATTATATATATATATATATATATATATATATATATATGAGCTGATTTAGCACAGTCGGTAAAGCACCTGCCTAGAAAAGCTGAAGCAGTGATAATTCTGGATATTTGGACAAAAAATTCATTTCCTAGTGTGTTTTGAGCTAAAATAAAATACTTTTTTACTTGTAAATTTTATCGTACTGGGTTGTGAATCGTAAATGAAAGAATTTTGTCCTCGCACAGTGTTTAAGGATTTGGAAGGAAGAGAAAGGAAGGGTTAGTAGTACATAATTTGGTCCTTTTAAACTATCTCCCTCCACCATTATTCATTACATGGCTTTGAGAATAGACCTGTGGTGCCATAGCCTCATTTTGAGGTCAGCATTAGGGCAATCACTGGACGGCCAATACTGGAATGTAGTACTAACTTTTAGGAAAAAATTTACCGTCCCTGGCAAACTGTCCTGGGTGACATATTGATTGTCCCGGATGTAATTTTTATCGGCCCCGGGACGGCATTAATGTTGAGCCCTGGTGTGTACTGTATAACTTTACAGACTAACTAGGGCCATATAAAGTAAATTAAACTGGGGTCTGAGTCTGTATACTTTTACAAAGTCCAGTGACCCCTTAAATGCTTCCAACTCCACAGTCCTGGTTTTGACACATGCTGTTAAGATTTGAGATCATTTGAGAACCAAAATTAGTCCAATTGGACACATGGCTGAGTGGATTAGGCAGTTGGGTTAAAAGACAGTTCTAAGTGACAGTTATCTCTGGTTCCCGAGTTCAATCCTGAGTGAAAGCAGTTAGAAAAATAATTAATTAGCACAACTCCTACCCCAGCTATGGTTAGCGGAATGAGAACAGGATACCCCCGTGGAATAAATAAAGGGTTAGGTTCAAAGTTCCATGATGGCTCCCGAATACGACAAGAAAGTTCCCGAGTTCGAAAAGAAGGTTCCCGAGTCCGACAAAAAATACCTGAAGAAGGCTGGTAGGTATATCGGCCGAAACGTTGTACAAATAACAATGAAGATGGGGACAATAGTCCGAATAACACTAATAATACTAAAATTAGTCCAGATTACAAAATATCAATTTTTCTTAAACGTCCTGTATGGATTTTTCTTTCTATTTAATTTTATTTCTTTTCCAGCCACCAAACCCGTATCAACTCATTGACTTTGCTGAGTAAGACTCTCTCTATGAAGTACATCTGTGACTTCCTTATGAATATGTAAGTATAATTTTATTTACTGTTTTTATTTTCATAAATTGAAAGCAAAATATTAGGGTGAGTCAAAAGTTTTGCAATATTTTGTGAGGCACAATTCAGCAATTCCAGATGGTTTAATATTTTAAAAATTTTGAGGGATAGAGATAGTGTGAATTGCTTCCCTTGGAGCGCTTGGACCCTGTGCTGCTGCTGATTGAGAGAAAGGGTATTTAAGGCCTGGTTAACCCTTGAACGGCCTCTTTGTACCAGGACACCAGCTGCTGTGTAGTTCGCACCCATTCGATTTTCTGCAGCCGTGTTCCAGATTTTGACCCCGCAAAGAGCCTGCCTTCGGAGAAGAGGGGTTTTGGCAGATTCCTTTCAAAGAAAGTATCATCTACCGAAGCACAGAGGTTTTGAGTCCCAGTGAGACTCAGTTGGTTTCTTCAAAAAAGAATTAAGAGAAAGAATTTGTCTACCGAGAAATTTCGTCGGACTTTGCCGATTCCTTTCCAAAAAGTCTCTTCCACTAAAGAGCAGAGGTTTGAGTCTTTGAGAGACTCAGTTGGTTTATTGAAGAAGAAAGAAGAAAAAGAATTGGTCTTCTAAGAGTTTTCCAGAGAACGAGGTTGCTGTATGAAGACTTTGTCCCTCAGAATTATTACTCTCATTTAAGAAGGGGCCGGGTTAGCTCAGTCGGTAGAGCGTTCGGCTAGAAACCACAAGGTTCCTAGTTCGATACCGGTCCTCGCCAACTCAGCGTATGAGTAGCACAGGGATCTGTGAGGTAAAGTAAGGAGATGACGGTAGGTGTGGCGCTCCACCTCAGATGCTAAAACAATCTCCTTGGTCTAGCGCTATTGAAAGGGGGATAGACTCCCTCGCTAACTGGCTGATACCGACTTTAGGCCGCCCCGTCGACTTAGAGGCTATAAAGTCAGTCAGGTGACTGGATAAAATTGAAAAAAAGGAGAAAAAGAAAAAAAATAAGAAAGGAAAAAGTGATTTTATATTTTTTTACTTTTATTATTTGTGTTTCCTTGAATTACTTTGTTTATAAGTTTTTTTTATTCAATTGTAATTTTGTTATTTTTGTTACTTAGAAATCTTTGAACTTCAGCAAGAGGAATAATCTTGCAAGGTTCTCTTGGCTAATAAATTGTTTCATTTTAGGTTTACAGCAGTTTGATTTGTTATTTTTTCTGTGACCACTTTGGTTATATTATTTATTTTATTTTGTTTTAAAGTCAGGGACCTTTTACGACATAGGGTCATTATTTTATTCCGATAACTTTCGGGGTAAAAATTCCGACAAATATAATAATAGTAGTAATAATAATAATAGTAATAGTGATGATGATAATAATAGTAGTAGTAGTAGTAGTAGTAATGATGATAGTAGTAGTAGTAGTAATGATGATAGTAGTAGTAGTAGTAATGATGATAGTAGTAGTAGTAGTAATGATGATAGTAGTAGTAGATAGTAGTAGTAGTAGTGATGATGATAGTAGTAGTAGTAGTGATGATGATGATAGTAGTAGTAGTAGTAGTGATGATGATGATGAATAATAGTAGTAGTAGTAATGATGATAATAGTAGTTGTTAAAAAGCAATGAGAATTATAAATTAAGAAAAAAAACTACTTAAAAATTACTTAACCATTGTATTTTCTAAAATCCTATGGTTAGTCAAACGTTTTTCAATATTTTGTGAGGCACACAATTCAGTAGCTCCAGATGCTCTTGCTGCAGTTATGAAGAGGACATATTGTTTGTTTACTCCTAGTAATAATAGTAGTTGAAAAGCAATTAGAATAAAATGCGGGAAAAAAACTACTTAAAAAAAAACATTTTAACTTTTTATTTGTAAAAATGTTAGGGCGAGTCAAAATGTTTTGCAATATTTCTTCAACAAATTATTCCATTTTAAAAGAATCTGAAGAAAGTCTTTATACTTTTGCTTCATGATACTAAGCATCCACCTCTTCCCAACACCTAAGCAGAAATTCAAATCATTGTATATTATGCAAATTAAATAGGAAGACTGGTATTTCTAGTTTAATCTCTTTGGGTGCGGGACCACAGAATAACTAGGGTAATTAAATTCTCTCTTCATTAAAAGAATCTTTTGGAATGTGAAAATGGTTAGAGAAACTGAAATTACGAATTAAACATTTTTATTACTTCTGAAAGTTTGTAGAACCGTAAAAGTCTTATTTGTTTTAATTTGGGGGAAAAAAATTTTTTTTTTTTTTTTTTGACAAATATGAGTTTATTTACCCATAGTTCAGCTTTTTATTTTTGCTTTTTTATATCTTTATTTCTTATATATACAAGGTGTGTCAAAAAGTATTGAGATTTTCAATACTTTTTGACACACCTTGTATTCTGAAAAAAAATTAACATTCCATTCATTGTTCATGTCTATCTTGGTAAATACAGCTTTAAAATCTGTACTTTTTGACACACCTTGTATTCTGAAAAAAAATTAACGTTACATTCATTGTTCATGTCTATCTTGGTAAATACAGTTTCAATCTCAATACTTTTTGAAACACCTTATATATATATTTTTAAACAAAGATTTATCAGTCTATCTACTTTATAATTTTTTTTTTTTATTTATTTATTTTTTAAAATTTTTTAAATTTAAAAAAAAATTTTTTTTTTAATTTATTTATTTATTTATTTATTTAATTTTTTATTTTTTTTTATTGATTTAATTTTTTAAAATTTTTTTATTTATTTTTTTATTTTTTTATTTATTTATTTTTTAAAGGAGATGAACAGGCATTGGCTGCTCAATGTATCAAATATCAAATCTATCAATATCAAATGTATCAGACAAATATCAATAATACATAATTATCAATACATACAATTATATACTTAATACATAAATATATATAAATAAATTATACATAATCAATACATAAAATTATTAATACATAAATATCAAATACATAATTCATTTAAATAAATAAGGTTAAGATAAATACATAAATTATCAATAATATATAATACATAAATGTATCAGACAGATATCAATAATACATTATTTATTTTTTATTTATTTATTTATTTATTTATTTAAATTTTTTTAAATTAAAAAAAAAATTTTTTATTAATTTTTTTATTTATTTATTTTTATTTATTTATTTTTATTTATTTAATTATTTAATTTTTTAAATTTAAAAAAAATTTTTTATTTATTTATTTATTTTTATTTATTTAATTTTTATTTATTTAATTTTTATTTATTTATTTATTTATTTATTTATTTATTTTTATTTATTTTTTATTTATTTATTTATTTTTTTGTTAAGATAAATACATAAATTATCAATAATACATAAATATATCAGACAAATATCAATAATACATTATTTATTTTTCAGCAAAATAACATTGATTGAATATTTGACACGGTGCCTAAAAAAGGGCAAAGGAGATGAACAGGCATTGGCTGCTCAATGTATCAGTCATTTATGTATTCAAATGGGAGAGGACAGTGAAGATATCTTTGAGGAATTCCGTGAAACTCTTCTCTACATGCTCAACGATCAGTCGACACCCTTAAAAACACGTCAAAAGGTAAGGGGAAATGTCTTGGATTTTATTTTTATTTTTATCTCTGTTGCAACAAATTTCCTGTAGACCTGTGTCGCATGGTGAGGTTCCAGTTTTGGGGGTTTGGGGAATGTGGAGCACCCCATTCATCACCATTACTCCCTGGTCCACTCTGACCCGGAGTGGTAGTACCTGTTAGGGTCCCATCTATGGGTTAAATAGAAAAATGTATTTATAAAAAAATTGTATTATCCATTAAGAATTGATTTATTTCAAAACTTTATCGGCATTAAATGACCCACTGAGGTTGATATGCCGTAAAACAAAACAAACCAAACCAAAGACCTGTGTCGCACCTTGCCGAGTTAAGTAATCCTGTCTGTGAAGTCTTTGTCTGTCAATTGACTTATCAGAACTGGAAATATTCTATCAAGACTTGTTTGAATCCAAAACGCTTTTGAAATAGAAAACGGACCAAAGTGTTTTCGACGGTCAGGAAGATGGGTAAGTCCTCGTGGTATAATGACTAACATGCTGGCCTTTAATATTTATAGTAAAAATTAAAAGAATTTGGAACATTATCCACGTGCGGGAGCAGCCGAGCCGAGTTAACATCACGGAATTAGCCGATTTAACATCACGGAAAAAATTTTCAAATATACGGCGTTCATCAATTTCTTAAACAACAGATGATTACAATATCGCCGGGGGATGGGATAAGTACTATAAAAAAATCACCTAGTACTTTCAATAACTCTGAAGATGGAATTTTACTTCCAAAAATATTTAGTTTTGAAAAAAAATAAAAAAAAATAAAAATAAATTCAACACATATTGCATTGTAAATTGCCTTCAAAATCTTTATATTACATACATAATATATATATATATATATATATATATATATATAATAGCAATAGCAATAGCATAATCTTTACAGATCACTGCCGTCCCTCACAATCCTATAACCCCACCACCAGAACCTTTCCTCTCATGAGCACTCACATAGCAATAGTATAATCTTTACAGATCACTGCCGTCCCTCACAATCCTATAACCCCACTACCAGAACCTTTCCTCTCATGAGCACTCACATAGCAATAGTATAATCTTTACAGATCACTGCCGTCCCTCACAATCCTATAACCTCACCACCAGAACCTTTCCTCTCATGAGCACTCAAATGACACATCAAACCCGCTGCAGATCCACAAAATTTGATGCAAATATGTCATCTATATAGGGGGGTAGATAGGTCACATTTTGTTAACCAGGAACATGACTACAGGGTAAAATAACAGAATTCTTAGCTTAACATTAAAATAACAGAATTCTTAGCGATGATTTTAGTGAGTTTCAAATAAAAGGCAACTAGATTTCATCAGCATTTTAGTCTCGGAAGAGTATATAATTATTGTGCCCCTGAAGTTACAGCGCATCCTGTGACTGAAGTCTAATGTTCAAATAAACATTCTCGACCACAGATGTCGCATGTGAAGGTTATCCCTGAAGATGTTGATGTGGTGGTGCTTTCTTGCCGCCGCTTTCTTGTGGACCTCTTAGCTTCATGGTGTTGTGCCAGAGTGATAGAATTAGGAAAAGGATAATATGGCGATTGTCATAGCTACATATCTTATTATAATGGAGATTGTGTGCTTTTCCGTCTGTAACCGAAACTATATTCTTACTCAAGTCACAATTCTCTTAGTTATTGACATCACATTCTCCATGATTTTATTTTTATCTAAACCTCAATTATTAATAAAATTGTCTTACATTATTAATACTGTTAACTATGTCTACATACTAACAACATGCAATTATATTTATATATACAACAAAATAGCGCTTTACAATGTGAACGGGAAGGCTAATTTGCATATTAATATAAAAAAATCGAATTTAATAAATATGTGCTTAGTATTATTGATTTCTAACTGTTTGGTTTTATTTTAATGAATATAAGCAAACATTTCTTCAATGAATCTTAAATGAAATCCATTAACAAGATAAAATAACTGTCATTTTATTCTTCACTTCCTCTTATAACTAAATACTTAAATTAGAAAAAATAACAATGAAAGACGAGAGTGATGGAAGAGTAAGTTTCAGTTGTTCCATTTTTTATTATACTCCCTCTGTTTCAAATCTTTTTATCTGTATTCTTATTTAGTTTCATTAGCCTTTCTAATTTAATACAATATTTTATTACATTAAAACTTAAATACTTGCACCCGGAGGGTGCATATATTTGCTAGTTTAACTAATAAAAAAAAGTCGTTATTTCTAATGTAAGGGAGGTAACCCTTTAATAATCTTATAAATCATAATTATCTTTTCACGGCTGTACTATTATCACTAGCGAATTCGCCGTTATGTAATGTAATGTAATGTAATTTATTGTGTACAGTGCTCAGGTGCACCACAACTCATCAAAGTCTCATGTCAGGTACACAGAATAATGTTGTGCCAGGAACATGAACAGTTCACAGTAGTAATATGGATGTATGTGTGTGCATGTGTATGTGGAGAGTGGCATCAGGTATAGTGTTGGCGGACTACAGGAAGCATGGAGGCTTTGAAAGCTTCAGTGCTCCGGCAGCCTACAACAGACGCAGACAGTTTATTCCATGTCTCTGCAATTCTGAACGTGAAAAAATGTTTCCGAAAGTCACGTGAACAGTGCTGTTTTCTGACTTTGTAGGCATGCCCACGTGTATTGGAGAGATGGAGATCAAAAAGGTGCTCAAGGTTGCTGTTGTTCAGATCATTAATGACCTTATGAGCATTTACCAGGTCAGTTGCCAGACGCCGAAGTTTCAACGAATCCATTCTTTACGCAACTTCACTAGTTTTTGAAATTTATTTTTTTTAACAAAAAAATTCCGCCCAAAATCAATGGTGCGACTTATCCATTTGACATCAACCCTATAAATAATTTTAGATATAATTAAAATAAGTGTAATCTTTTTATATGTGTTCTTATTTAATTTCATTAGTTTTTTTAATTTAATATATTCCATTAAAATTAAAATACTTGCGACCGGCGGAGGGCGCATATTCTTGCTAGTAAATATAAAACAGCTTTACTTTCTTTTTTATTTACCATTAAGTTGCAATGATCGGCAATTGCAATGATGTGAAATATGTTCAATATGCATTTGAAAGCTTCCAAAGCCTTTCATGATGGCAGCAAACTCGTGTTCAAGTATTGCCATTGCTTGATAAAAAAAATAAAAATAAAGGTATGGTTCCTAGCCGGTCGCTCTACCAACTGAGCTAAACCTGCTCTTCTAATGATATAAAATAAATTTCTTTTTTCTATTTCAGTGTACTCATACTCTGGCCATTTGTAGTTTTGTTGCCTGCAGAGACATTACAGTAAGTATTATTTTTTTTTATTTACATTCTATATTTCATCTTTATGGTAGTTAGGAATTCTGGACTCGTTTTTTCAGTTTAATCTTCTTACCATAATGTACGGTATCAGTGAGAGAGTCTATCTCCTTTTCACTAGCACTAGACCAAGGAGATTGTTTTTTGCATCTGAGGTGGAGCGCCACACCTACCATCAACTTACTTTACTGCACAGATCCCTGTGCTATTCATTCGCTGAGTTGGCGAGGGCCGGTATTGAACCAAGAACCTTGCGATTCCTAGGTGAGTGCTCTACCGACTGAGTACACCAAAATTTTTCATTTTTATCAAAGGGGGATCCCCGGAGGGTCCATACCCCCCCCCCCCCACTGGAATTTTTTCCTTAGTTTTAGATGAAACAGCAGGTACTGTAAGAGACTAAATATCAAAATGACTTGATTTGGTATTAAATAACCTGAAAAATATATCATCTTCTCAGACTCGCTCTCTGTCCTACTATCAATAAGAAATAAAAACTGGAAGACCCTTTCATCATTAATCTCCTGAATAGATTAGACTCAATGTCTAACTCTAATAGAGATTGTGATATGCTGGATCCCAAGCCATATAAGAGTGAGGGTGGGAAAATGAAAGAGCTGACTCTGCAGCTAAATCAGCTTTAGATTTGATCCCCGACAAGTTCAAGATACCATATACTGATTTGAAACCTAAAATTAATAGATTCCTTCATATAAAATGGCACAACACTGGAATAACAACATCCACAATAAACTCTCCTAATCAAACCCACTTTGGGAGACTGGAGACCAACTTTAAGAAGTCTAGAAAGAAACAAGTCATTGTGTCCCGATTACGCATTGGTCATACAAGACTAATGCACTCCTATATACTCAAAACAAGAACAACAACCACAATGTGGAACATGTCAAGCACCTTTGACAGTTAAAACACTTATTCATGGAATGCAGGTTTTTGCTCACATCAGAAACGTTATTTTAATGCAAAAATATGAAAGATCTATTTGAAAATGTCAACATGGAGGACATTCTGTCCTTTTTTAGGCAAATAAAATTATACCATAGAATATAGATATGAACTTAATCAATGCAATACATGATCCCAATGGGGCTTACACATTGTTAAAACCAATTACTAAAACAATAATAATATAAATACACAACATTTATTACATCTTAACCCGCTAGGCATGACATAAACCAAGAAGGGTTGATATGCCGTTAAAATCATAAACAAACCAATAAAATACCCGAGAAGGGTTGATATCCTTTAAAATAAACAACCAACCAATACCACACGTGTAGTATATGACACATGATCAATTTCTAAAATGGAGTTTAACAGGTTTGAATTCAGAATTTTTCCTTCTCCTAGACTGGTTGCCTAACTATGATTCCAGTCTGCCCTACGATTATACTATTTGCATGAGGCGACATGGAATAAACTGCCCACGTCTGCTGTAGGCTGCCGCAGCACTGAATCTTTCAAAGCCTCCATGCTTCCTGTAGTCTGCCGACACTATACCTGATGCCACTCTCCACATACATATGCGCACATACATGCATATTACTACTGTAAACTGTTCATGTTCCTGACACTAATACATTATTCTGTGTACTTGACATGAGACTTTGATGAGTTGTGGTGCACCTGAGCACTGTACATATACATGCATATTACTACTGTAAACTGTTCATGTTCCTGACACTAATACATTATTCTGTGTACTTGACATGAGACTTTGATGAGTTGTGGTGCACCTGAGCATTGTACACAATAAATTTCATTATTATTATCATTATTATTATTATTATTATTATTATAGATTGTAATTTCTATGCAGAGATGCTGATAGGTAGGCTTCCTGCGTCCCTCATGCATAAAAATCTAAAAGGATTGCAGTAAAATCATATCCATGTGTCCCAGTGTTTTTCTTTTTTCTTTCTCCACCCTTTCAAGCTAACTGTAAATACATTTGAATAGTTTCTTAGAAATGAATTACACTTGATAGATTACAACGTAAGAGTTAGACAGCTTTAGTTGTGACCCATAAATTTTCCCGGGGACTCATTCAAAGCAAATCTGTCCGTCCCAAGATGCACTAAATCAAAAAGCTATCGGTATCATTTTCTGTGGGTATTTTTTTTTTAAGCTGTGGGAAGAAGAAAATAACTTGAAAGATTCATTGTTTTCTGTGTTATCTGTTGAAAAAGAAAACAACTTTTTAATCGATTTTAATCTAGCCATTCACATATGTTGATTCCCACACTTCCCTGTCAGTCAAAAAAATCTTCAAATCGTAAAAAGTCTTTGCTTTTGGACTGTTTAAACCAGCGTTTCTCAACCTTTTTGCCTTTGTGTAACCCTTAAGATAAATTACATGTCTCAAGAAACCCCTGTAAAAAAATTATATACCATATCTTTCTCATTTATTTCTCAACCTTTTTACCTTTGTGTAACCCTTAAAATAAATTACATGTCTCAAGAAACCCCTGTAACAAAATTATATACCATATCTTTCTCTTTTATTTCTCAACCTTTTTACCTTGTGTAACCCTTAAAATAAATTACATGTCTCAAGAAACCCCTGTAAAAAAATTATATACCATATCTTTCTCATTTTATTTCTCAACCTTTTTACCTTTGTGTAACCCTTAAAATAAATTACATGTCTCAAGAAACCCCTGTAACAAAATTATATACCATATCTTTCTCATTTTATTTCTCAACCTTTTTACCTTTGTGTAACCCTTAAAATAAATTACATGTCTCAAAAAACCCCTGTAACAAAATTATATACCATATCATACTCATTTTATTTCCATCATAGTTCATGTGGTAGATATAGTATATATCTTATTAAATGGAGATTGTGGTGTTTTCTGTCTGTAACCGAAACTATATTCCTACTCAAGTCACAATTATCTTAGTTATTGACATCACATTCTCCATGATTTTATTCTTTATCTAAACCTCAATTATTAATAAAATTGTCTTACATTATTAATACTGTTAACTATGTCTACATACTGATAACATGCAATTATATTTATATATACAACAAAATAGCGGTTTACAGTGTGAACGGGAAGGCTAATTTGCATATTAATATTAAAAAATCGAATTTAATAAATATGTGCTTAGTATTATTGATTTCTAACTGTTTGGTTTTATTTTAATGAATATAAGCAAAAATCTCTTCAATGAATCTTAAATGAAATCCATTAACAAGATAAAATAACTGTAATTTATTCTTTCTTCCTCTCTTAACTAAATACTTAAATTAGAAAAAAAAACAATGAAAGACGAGAGTGATGGAAGAGTAAGTTTCAGTTGTTCCATTTTTTATTATACTCCTCTGTTTCAAATCTTTTATTATACTCCCTCTGTTCAAATCTTTTTATCTGTATTTTTATTTAGTTTCATTAGCCTTTCTAATTTAATACAATATCTTATACATTAAAACTTAAATACTTGCACCCGGAGGGTGCATATATTTGCTAGTATTTTTAATAACTGGTTTAAGGAAAAATTAATATTTCTTATAAATTTTTCAGTAATGAATAAACCGGTTTGCAAATTATTCACACCATATACTATGTAAACATTTGTTTCCTAATGATACGTTGCAGGATTTATAATACATTGATAATCTGGGCCTGTTTTGAGGCAAATTATCTCGGCTAGACCTTCAATAGAGACATTGTTAATAAATAAGACGCTAATTAAATAAGATTAAATAATGATTATTTAATAATCATTCAGACTATAATGTAAATAACTAAGGGAATTGTGACATTGGTGTTGACATAGTTTCAGTTACAGACACATAACACGCACAATATTCCATTTTAATAAGATTTTGCAGATTATTTTCCTTATCTTCATTGTGAAATACATTTGGCCAAAAAGAGGAGAACAGCCTGAAAAATTATATTATCCAGCCTCATCTAAAAAAATTCAGACAAATAAGTTCCTGTATATAAATTGTGTATATACAATAAAGATGAGGACAACAGTCCTAAAAATCTAAATAATAACAAATTATCAAGCCTCATCTAAAAAAAAAATTCAGGCAAATAAATTTCTGGTTCTTTTCAGATTATTGTAAACCAGCTCATCAAGATTTAGATAACTGTTTCCATCTCTTTGATCATGTGACATCTTTTAACCAATCAGATGTCTACAAAACCTTATCACATAAGTTGTATTCTCATAAGGCAAGGATAATTTATGACCCACTTCTCAAAGGTGTAACCTTGGGATTTAAAAAACAACAAAAAAAATAATTTATAATTCTGCACTTAATGACTAATTATTTTAATTCTATATGATAAAAAAAAACTGACTTTCAAACTTGTGCTCAGGGACTTCGTAAACTATTCAATATTATTGTTTATTAATTAAAAAAAAAATATATATATATATTTTGCAGATATTGCTTTTGTACGGATAGATTGTCTTTAACAACTGGTAAACATTGTTTTAAGAGTAATATTATCCAGACTAAGAATAAGACACTCATACATTACCCATTCATACCTCCTCAAAAAGAAGCAGCACCATATTGCATACCATGCCAAAAACCTACACAATCAACACATTTTAACAGAATGTAGCAACCTAAAACAAATACGAAAACATACTACCAAACAACAAACTAAACAGATATTCTACCAAATAAACCCAGAAAAATTACTCGATACATAAAGAAGCATACATCTACAACAAAATCTAAAAATCTTCCAAAAAAATGAAAACACAAAAATATAAGTTAACAAAAACATCTAAAATTTCATTCACAAAAGAAAATATGTAAAAAAAAAAAACCTTTAGAAAATTAAACATTATCACCAATTCATTTCAAAAACGTAGTCGGCATTAAATGACCCATTGAGGTTGATATGCCGTTAAAACAAATCAAATCAACGAGATCTTTCATACAAGTTCCAATGATTGGTATTCTTCATCCATACTAATTTCAACAAAAGACAAACCATAATTTTAAAAAAATAAGGTTTTTATTTTGTTTGTTTTTATCAATTTTCTCAGTGGGATATTCTGGATAAGTAGTGAAAAGTTTAGGAAAGAAGCACCAGACACATGGGGAATTGTAGCTAGTGGTAGATGTCATTTTGGGTCTTTACACTTCAATAAATTGATATGCTGTAAAACAAGAACAAATCAAAATCAAACTTGGGGAGTTGGGCAAATTTCTTTAGATGTGGAATTTTTAAAAAAAATTCCACTTTGTTGGGCTGCAGTTGTTGAGACGAAGGTCATTACATTTTTGATGATATATCTATTATAATGGAGATTGTGTGTTTGTCTGTAACCCGAAACTGTATCACTACTCAAGTCACAATTCCCTTAGTTATTTACGTCACGTTCTCTTTGATGCTATTTCCTCTACCGGTGGACATGTAAAAGATCTAATTTTGGTACCAGAGTTCATTCAGTATATTAACACAAATTTCACATAGATGTACAATTGATATTTAAAAAAAAAAAAAAATCGACGTACCCTACTGAGCTGTCTATGACCTCCAACGTTCAACTTTGACCCTTATTTAGGCTAGACAGGTGGTCATGTCAAGCCTAGCACCTATATGACTGCCCCAACCTTTTGCCCTTATGGCAAGCCCAAACCCTTTTTATCATATAAGGCAGTGACTGAGGGTCTACATGTCCTGGAATGATGTTAAACTCTATCTAATGGTGAGGTTCCAGTTTTGGAGGTTTGGGGAATGTAGAGCACCCCTCTATCACCATTGCTCCCTGGTCCACTGTGACCCGGAGGGGTAGTACCTGTTAGGGTCTCATCTATGGTTAAATAGAAAAATGTGTTTATAAAACATTAAGAATGAATTTATTTGAAAAACAATTTGGACCTATGACCACGATCTCGACTCACAAGGACACTTTTCTCATTTTCACCGTCAAAATCTGGTTGTTTGTTAAGGGTTAATTTTATAATTCAAAAAAAAAAAAAAAAACTCTAAAATCGTCTGTTAACAATTAACCGGATTTTGACAGTGTAAATGGAAAAAAAATCCCCACGAATCGAGATCGTAAAAGGGGTGCCTAAAGGTCATATGGTCCAAATTTTTCAGCATTAACTGACCCACTAGGGTTGATATGCCATAAACCAAACCAAACCAAACCAAACATATAAAACTAGCAGGACCTGTGGATATACCACAATATGATAATTTAATCTTATTATAATGGAGATTGTGTGTTTTTCTGCCTGTAACCAAAACTATATTACTACTCAAGTCACAATTCCCTTTGTTATTGATATCACATTCTTAATGATTTTATTTTTATTTTAAACCTCAATTATTAATAAAATTGTTTTACATTATTAATACTGTTAACTATGTCTACATACTAACAACATGCAATTATATTTATATATACAACAAAATAGCGATTTACTGTGTGAACAGGAAGGCTAATTTGCATATTGATATTAAAAAATTTGATTTCAATAAATATGTGCTTAATTTTATTGGTTTCTAACTGTTTGGTTTTATTTTAATGAATATAAGCAAAAATCTCTTCAATGAATCTTAAATGAAATCCATTAACAAGAACAAATAACTGTACTTTTATTCTTTACTTACTCTTTTAACTAAATACTTAAATTAGAAAAAAATAACAATGAAAGACGAGAGTGATGGAAGAGTAAGTTTCAGTTGTTCTATTTTTCGATTATACTCCCTTTTTTTATCTGCATTCTTATTTAGTTTCATTAGCCTTTCTAATTTAATACAATATTTTATTACATTAACTCTTAACATCCTGTAGAGAATTTTCTAAGTCCAGAGCCCCATTCCTATAAGGATTTATAAAAAATGGCTAAAAATGAACTTTTCATTTAAAATAACTTGTTATTTCCCTTGAATTAAAGACATCCAAATCTGTTTAATATTACATTTAAACAAAGACTATCTTTTGGGGTGGATTAATAAAAACAAATGTGACTTCCAACCGGGTGGAATGAGGTGGTATAGGACGTTAAGAGTTAAAACTTAAATACTTGCACCCGGAGGGTGCATATATTTGCTAGTTATTATAACATTTGATGTGTCTACTTAACATCTATTAAAAAATAGTTTTTTTTTTGTTTTTCTTCTCGGTTTTACGGGGACAGATTAGGCAGGAGGATTGCCTGGATCTGTTTGGTAACTGAGGAACATTCAATGGCAGTGACTTTTGTTTTTTATTTTACTGTGACTATTTACAGAATTGGTATTCACAGATTATTATCACTGTAACAAACATTTTTGAAGAAAAATTTTTTTTTTTATTCAATTTATTTATTTATTTATTTTATACTAGAACACATTACAGAAACTCTGATCAAATCTCTCTCTCTCTCTCTCTCTCTCTCTCTCAAGCAACATATCTTTGCAATCAAACACTTATTGATGGAATGCAGATTTTTTGCTCACATCAGAAAACATTATTTTAAAGCAAACAATATGAAGGACCTATTTGAAAATGTTAACATAGGGGATATTTTCTCCTTTTTGAGGGAAATAAAATTATACCATAGAATATAGACATGAAACAAATCAATGCCATACAATATAATTCCCAATAATGCTAACACATTGTTAAAACCAATTACTAAATGTATATATATGAATACACAATATGTATAACAACCCAACCGCTAGGCATGATATAACCCTGGACGGGTTGATATGCCGTTAAAATTAATAAACCAACCAACCAACTTTGTATTTATTTAACCCATAGTTGAGGACAGGGGATTTATACCTTTCCGAAGGGTATTATTTTGAATGGAAATATAATATCATGACTGGAATTGAAACTTGTTTGCTATGATGGTGCGGTCCTGCATGTTTAGCCACAACAAGACTGAGACTTTAAGATTTGACAAAATGATAGTATGGTTTATGTAAGTTTAGTTGTTCTACTTAGGATCAGTGTAGTAATTGTACAGCCCATGAAAAGTGTTTATCTATCTATATATATATATATATATATATATATATATATATATATATATATATATATATATTATATATATACTAGCAAATATATGCACCCTCCGGGTGCAAGTATTTAATTTTTGATATAATAAAATATCATATTAAATTAGAAAGGCTAATAAAACTGACTAAGAATGCAGATAAACAGAGGGGGTATAATCGAAAAATAGAACAACTTTGAAACTAACTATTCCATCATTTTCCATTACTCCCCTGTTTCATTAGTAAATTTTCCTAATTTAACTATTTAGTTAAAATAGGAAGTAAAGGATAATATTACAGTTATTTATTTTGTAAATAAATTTCTTTTAAGATTTATCCACGAGATTTTTGTTTATATTTCTTAAGATAAAACCAAACAATTAGAAATCAATAATACCAAGCACATATTTATTAAAATAAAATTTTAAATATCAATATGCAAATTAGCCTTCTCGTTCAAACTGTAAACCGCTATTTTGTTGTATATATAAATACAATTGCATGTTATTAGTACGTAGATATGATCAACAGTATTAATAATGTAAAACAATTTTTATTAATAACTGAAGGTTTAAAAGAATGAAATCATGGAGAATTTGACGTAAATAATTAAGGGAATTGTGACTTGAGTAGGAATATAGTTTCGGTTACAGACAGAAAAACACACAATCTCCATTATAATAAGATATATATATTTGTATATGTATAAGTATTAACTTACCGGTGGGTATAAGAACGATCGTTGGAAGCGCACAATATCCAGAGGTTAAGGTTGAGAAAAAACAAATACAAAGTGCTCAATACAATGTAGAGCATAAATTTATTTAAGAATGGAAATGAGTAACCTACTCGAGTTTCATCGATAGATTCTTCAGGGTTACTTTTAAATTAATCGAGTTTACAATTAATCTTTGGTGTCATAAACATGCCCGTTGGAATTATATATATATATATATATATATATATATATATATATATATCTGAAATTTTGAAAAATGCATGTTCTGTTTTAAAAATAAAATAAATTTTATTTTTAATTTTTTAAATGTCGCTCTTTGATGAAGACCAACTTATCGATTTGGTCGAAACAGATCTGTCAGCAATTACATAACAAACATCATATGTTTTTTCAAAATGTTAAATTTCATACTGTCGGATTAATTTCCATCTATTTTTTCATATTTGTCAAATGAAAAAACAATATATCTGGAATTTTACACCTTGAAGACTTTCATCTAAAACTCTACGGACTTATCAACACCACAAGTAAATTTTGGAACTCTAACATCTTTCTTCAAATTACACTGTGGACTTGTATATTTTTAACAGCTGAAATATATACTATACTATTTTGATACCCACTTTACATTTTTTATATAATTTTTACAACAAACTCTTTTGAGTTTTACTATAAACTATAATGCTTCTGATTTTTAAAAATTAAAAATAAAATTTATTTTATTTTTAAAACAGAACATGCATTTTTCAAAATTTCTGCGGTTGAATTCAGCGTTCATTTTTGTAAACAGTCTTTTAACGGATATCTTTCTTCCCGTCGCTCTTTGATGAAGACCAACTTATCGATTTGGTCGAAACAGATCTGTCAGCAATTACATAACAAACATCATATGTTTTTTCAAAATGTTAAATTTCATACTGTCAGATTCATTTCCATTCACTTTTTCATATATATATATATATATATATATATATATATATATATGTACACACACACACACACACACACCAGTCACTCTGCACTACCAAGATGTTTGTTAGACATATTTTAAGGAGTCTGAATTCAGTTTTCTTTCTAGACTGGTTGCTTAACCAAAGTTTAAGAGCCCTACTATTCTCCCTCTAGCTATGGGTAAATAGAAGGGCAGACTGGGCTCTGTAACCTTGGTATGGCAACTGGTCTAGAAGAAGGAAAACTGAATTCAAACCCAGAGATGCTGATAGGTATTAGTCTGCATCCTTGAAGCATAAAAATCTTAAAGGACGCAGTAAAATCATAGCTATGCGTCCCAGTGTTTTTCTCTTTTCTTCCCCCCACCATTTCAAGCTAACTGTAAATACATTTCAATAGTTTCTTAGAAACAAATTACACTGGATAGGTTACAAGGTAGGTGTTAGATGTCTTTAGTTGTTTCCCCAGATCATAAATAAAAACCCTACAACTTATTAAGAAACTTTAGTTGGGACCCGTAAATTTTCCCGGGGACTCATTCAAAGCAAATATGTGTGTCCCAGGATGCACTAAATCAAAAAGTTATAAGTATCACAGCACACCTGTTAAATTGACCTTGTGTCGCATTCTTCTTGTGCGGAAGGGGTTGGTAAATATGTATATACACAGATATATAATATAGTTATAATATATAACAATTAATTAATTAATTAATTTTCAAAATTAGTACGACTTCAATTAAGCACATATTCTCCCAAAAATTGTCGGCAAAAAAAGCCATATCAAAAACACATCGTTTGTTTATTTACTTCTCATACTGTCGTTTAGTAAAGTCACTATAAGTGGAATATAACCTACTTCTAAACAAAACGTAAAATCTGGGAAAGGCCGGTTGGTGTATTGGTTACGGTCCCCGCTTGTCAGCTTGACGGTCAGTGTTCGGATCACGCACAAGGTGGTCTTCGTATCTATAGCTCTGCTGATGAGGCCTAATAGGCTGAAATGTACATACAGAGATTGATTTTTCTCGATTTATTTAGCCTTACATTTGAATAGGTATGCCCGCCTAATTAATTAATTAGTTAATTAATTTTCAAAATTAGGTACGACTTCAATTGAGCACATATTCTCCCCAAAATATATAACAATACAATTTTCTAATTCATTTCCAGCAGCTTATTTCATGTTATTATATCTTATTATAATGGAGATTGTGTGTTTTTCTGTCTGTAACCGAAATTATATTCCTACTCAAGTCACAATTCTCTTAGTTATTGACATCACATTCTCCATGATTTTATTTTTATCTAAACCTCAATTATTAATAAAATTGTCTTACATTATTAATACTGTTAACTATGTCTACATACTGACAACATGGAAATTGTATTTATATATACAACAAAATAGCGGTTTACAGTGTGAACGGGAAGGCTAATTTGCATATTAATATTAAAAAATCGAATTTAATAATTATGTGCTTGGTATTATTGATTTCTAACTGTTTGGTTTTATTTTAATGAATATAAGCAAAAATCTCTTCAATGAATCTTTAAATGAAATCCATTAACAAGATAAAATAACTGTCATTTTATTCTTTACTTCCTCTTTTAACTAAATACTTAAATTAGAAAAAATAACAATGAATGACGAGAGTGATGGAAGAGTAAGTTTCAGTTGTTCCATTTTTTATTATACTCCCTCTGTTTCAAATCTTTTATTATACTCCCTCTGTTTCAAATCATTTTATCTGTATTCTTATTTAGTTTCATTAGCATTTCTAATTTAATACAATATTTATTACATTAAAACTTAAATACTTGCACCCGGAGGGTGCATATATTTTCTAGTTTGATTAATTAAGATGTGACACAAAGACCATTTTTTAAAGGCTGGTTTAGCTCAGTTCGTAGATCATCCATCTGAAATCTGTACCAATGTTACATATAATAAGAGTGGGTAGTAAATAAACTTATTCACTTATTTATTTATATTATTTTTTTTCTATTACAATTCCTGGTTACTTTATTTTGTTTCTCTTCACACATATATATAAATTTGATTAATTTTTGAAAATATTTTTTTTTACCTTTAAGGTCATCAAACAAGTAATGTCTTCATTGGAGCAAGTGTTTAGGGCTTCATACGTAAGGGGAGATAAATCTGCCACACAAAATGCCTCCATTTCATCGTTTCACTCTTCTGCTCTTTCCGCTTGGACGTTGCTTTTATCTATTGCACCCGACAGTTACATTCAAGAAATGACAGAAAGGTAAGCAAAAAGTCCTTCTTTTTTTTTTCTCTTCCTTTTTTTTTTTCTCTCCTTTTTTTTTTTTCTCTTTTTTTTTTTTTTTTTTTTCTCTTTTTTTTTTCTCTTCTTTTTTTTTCTCTCTTTTTTTTTTTCTTCTCCTTTTTTTTTTTCTTCTCCTTTTTTTTTTTTCTTTTTTTTTTTTCTTCTTTTTTTTTTCTCTCTTTTTTTTTTTTTTTTTTCTTTCTTCTTTTTTTTTTTTTCTTTTTTTTTTCTTTTTTTTTTTTTCTTCTCCTTTTTTTTTTTTTTTTTCTTTTTTTTTTTTTTTTTTTTCCTTTTTTTTCTTTTTTTTTTTCTTCTTTTTTTTTTCTTTTTTTTTTTTTTTCTTTTTTTTTTTTCTTTTTTTTTTTTTTTTTTTTTTTTCTTTCTTTTTTCCTTTTTTTTTTCTTCTCCTTTTTTTTTCTTCTCCTTTTTTTTTCTCTTTTTTTTTTTCTTCTCCTTTTTTTCTTTTTTTTTTTTTTTCTTTCTTTTTTTTTTTTTTTTTCTTTTTCTTTCCTTTTTTCTTTTTTTTTTTTTTTTTCTTTTCCTTTTTTTTTTCTTCTCCTTTTTTTCTCTTCTCTCTCTCTCTCTCTCTCTCTCTCTCTTCTCTTCTCTCTCTCTCTCTCTGTTTCAAGACTGAAAATTTCTGTGAATATTTTAACTTAACTGCGCAATTATCTATTTTTTAGACCCAAATATTCACAAACCGGATTCTTTACCAGAAGAAATGAACATGACACATTTGCTTGATGAATACCATTTCATCTCTCTCCTTCTTCTCTCTCTCTTCTCTCTCTCTCTCTCTCTCTCTCTCTCTCTCTCTCTCTCTCTCTCTCTCTCTCTCTCTCTCTCTCTCTCTCTCTTCTCTTTCTCTATAAATTTTATTAGAACCTGTGTTTTTCAAATTTTTCAATATATTACATACCTTCGGATTCACTTCCATTTTTATTTTCATATATATATATATATATATATATATATATATATATATATATAAAAATTTGATTAATTTAAAAAAAAAATTTTTTTAACCTTTACATTTATCAAAAAATGGCTTAAAATGTCCTTTTCATTTAAAGTTACCTGAGTTATTTCCCTTGAATTAAAGACTTCTAAATATGTTTAATATAACATTTAAACAAAAACTATTGGGTTATTTACTATAACTCCAAAATAAAAAGCGGGAACCACTCTGAATGAATTTTATCTGTTAATTAATCTATCCATTATTTTCCCATTAAACTAACCCCTAACCCTAACCCCATCTTCTTTTTTTTCCTAGTAGATCAATAAATAAATAAATAATTTATCAGTCAATCAGAGTGGTTTCCCTTTTTTTTAGGTTGGAGTTATAGGAAATAACCAACTATTGTTTAGGACAGATTAGGAAAACAAATGTAGCTTCTGACCGGGTGGAATGAGGCGGTATAGGACATTAAGAGTTAATGTAGATTTTACCTCTTTTTTTGAAGAGCTCTTCCGAAACTTTTATGCATTCAACTTATTCAAATTATGTACATTTTTACCTCTTTTTTTGAAGAGCTCTTCCTAAACTTGTATGCATTCAACTTATTCAAATTATGTACATTTATTATTTCAGTTATTTGTCCAAGATTATTGGTCTCTTAGAAAGTCCTGACGTGGAATTGAGGATTGTGGCAGGAGAGACAATTGCATTGATGTATGAACTGCAAAGAGGAATCGATGAAGTAAGGCTACCATTCTTTTCTTGTTTACATTTTACTTAACCATATACAAGGGTGCTTTGATTAACGAAGTACCCCAACTAAGCTCTCTCCAGCTATGAGTAAATAGTAGAGCAGACTGTTCTAGAAGAAAAACTCTGAATTCAAACTTGTTCAATTCCACTTACCAATACTCGTAGCAGGATGGGGAGGGTCTCTCCATTTTTTTAAATTTTAAAAAAAAAATTTTTTTAATTTATTTTTTTTTGTTGTTTTTTTTTTTTCAATTGAAATATATAATGATATTGCTCTATATTTTTATATGCTGATCACTGTAAATATTTTATAAAATTTATGTTTTTAGAATTTTTTATTATGTGATGTATGTATATAGAATTGAATCCATAGATAGATGTATATTAACGGAATTGAATCTATAGATAGATAGATGTATATTAACGGAATTGAATCTATAGATAGATAGATGTATATTAACGGAATTGAATCTATAGATAGATAGATGTATATTAACAGAATTGAATCTATAGATAGATGTATATTAACAGAATTGAATCTATAGATAGATGTATATTAATGGAATTGAATCTATAGATAGATAGATGTATATTAACGGAATTGAATAGATAGATATTAACAGCCTGGCATGCATGCATGCATATATATATATATATATATATATATATATATATATATAATGTATGAACTGATAAAAGAATTTAATTTAAAAAATTCTTTATTTGCAGGAATTTGAAGGGGAGGACATGGGCAATTTGTGTGAATCCTTAAAGCAGTTGGCTACAGATGGCAGCAAACATCGTGCCAAGAAAGATCGACGCCAGCAGAGATCCACCTTCAGAGATGTCCTCAGGTCCATTGAGGTAAGTTCATTTCTAAACTTAAGCAACAGTCTTCGGCATAAAATAATCCAAGATGGGTTGACATGCCATTAAATCCAATAAACCAAAACAAAATTTTATATATATATATATATAATATATATATATATATATATCCGCAGATGTGGAAGTAAATATATATATATATATATATATATATATTACGTAGCAAAGTTGTGAGAACAGGCAGAGTTATTATCAACAATATTATTGTTGGAGGAGTGGTTGTTGGATCCGAATAACAGTAAATTGAAGGATTGTTTTTGTATACAAAGTTCAGGACGGAATTTGCTGATCAATAAGGATTCAAGAATTGAAAGACGTAATTCGTTGTCAGTGGCCTCTAATATAGTGAACATTGAATGATTATAAGACGCTGCGCATGCACTCTGTATACAAAAACAATCCTTCAATTTACTGTTATTCGGATCCAACAACCACTCCTCCAACAATAATATTGTTGATAATAACTCTGCCTGTTCTCACAACTTTGCTATGTAATATATATATGTTTTTTTTTTTTGTTTTTTTACTTCCACATCTGCGGATTTTACACATTATTCCTTGTACAAACATTATATATATATATATATATATATATATATATATATATATATAATATATATAAGAATTGGGTGCTGTGTGGTTAACGTTATCTCAGCTGGAAACATTAAATGATGTTCAAAAACCTAATGTGTAAATAAATAGATTGTTTATTTAATTAAGATATAAAACAAAAAAACTTTTGTTGAAAGTGTTAGGTTCAGTCCTAATGAAATTCTGGAGTTAATCCCCTTGATTAGTAGGTGACAGATATCTCCCATGACAGGTGCATTGTGGGAGCTAGGACTGGAAATAAGTCTGCTGGATCTCTTCTTTTTCTTTTTCTTTTTCTTTTCTTTTTCTTTTTCTTTTCTTTTTCTTTTTCTTTTTCTTTTCTTTTTTTTCTTTTTTTTTTTCTTTTTTTTTTCTTTTTTCTTTTTCTTTTTTATATAAAGCTGATAAGTTGACATATAAAACAAGAATCCTTTTGTTGAAAGTGTTAGCATTCATGCAAGGATACCTCATCTAAAATAAGAATGCAGATAAAAAGATTTGAACAGAGGGGGTATGATTGAAAAATAGAACAACTTTGAAACTAACTCTTCCATCATTTTCTATTACTCCCGTCTTTCATTGGTAAATTTTCCTAATTTAACTATTTAGTTAAAATAGGAAGTAAAGAATAATATTACAGTTATTTCTTCTTGTTAATGGATTTCTTTTAAGATTTATCCCAGAGATTTTTGCTCATATTCAATAAGATAAAACCAAACAATTAGAAATCAATAATACTAAGCATATATTTATTAAAATCAAATTTTTAAGATCAATATGCAAATTAGCCTTCCCATTCACACTATAAACCGCTATTTTGTTGTATATATAAATACAATTGCATGTTATTAGTATGTAGATATGGTCAACAGTCTTAATGATCTAAAACAATTTTATTAATAATTGACGTTTAAATAAAAATAAAATCATGGAGAATGTGATGTAAATAACAAAGGGAATTGTGAATTGAGTTGTGATATAGTTTCGGTTACAGACAGACAAACCCACAATCTCCATTATAATAAGATATATATATATATATTTTTCTTTGTTTCAGGAATTTGAATATCCTGCTGCCATGATTAAAATAGGAGCAGAGTGCCTTTATTTAGACAGCTGGGCGAGGAAGAAACAGTATGACAGCTTTTGTCAATTGCTTGGCTCAGGGACACATCAACATTTTCAGGTAACTCTTTAACCCTTTCTCCCCGCCCTGTCAGCTGGGGTGTTAGAATGCACCTCTGCTGAGCCTGTTGGTCATGGGTGGCGACCCGTGATGCTTAAGGATAGAACCCAGGTAGATGAGCAGTCCATAACTTGCAATACTCCACTTTGGCCCTATCTTGGGCTAGACGGGCGGTCGGAGAGGCCCCCTCTGATCAATCGGCTGGTCACGTCAAGCCCTAGCACCTATATGATTGCCCCAACCCTATTGCCCTTATGGCAAGCTCCAACCCCTTTTTGTCATATGGGTGCTAGAAGGCGGTGACTGAGGGTCTACATGTCCTGGGAATGACGTGAAACTCTATCTGATGGTGAGTTTCCAGTTCTGGAGGTTTGGGGAATGTGGAGCACCCCATTCATCACCATTGCTCCCTGGTCCACTCTAACCCGGATTGGTAGTACCTGTTAGGGTCCCAGCTATGGGTTAAATAGAAAAACATGAGTTTATAAACAAAATTGTATTATGCATTAAGAATGAATTTATTTCACAACTTTGTCGGCATTAAATGCCCCACTGGGGTTGATATACCGTAAAACAAACCAAACTTAACCCTTTTGATACCATGATACCTATTCTGTCTTCATCGAAGGTAACCACTCTTACCTCACGCATCTTCTTCGTTTAGCCTATTACTCGTCCTGTTGAGGAGGTTAAAAAATAAAATTGGTAATTATGAACTTTAGTTGGCCAAATTCCTAGCATAAAATTGTGCGTGCACATTATCTCCCCTAACAAATTTGCTTGTATAGTTTTTCTTATGAGATTTTCTTAACAATTGAATGAATAAAAATACATTTCATTCTTATCGACACATTTTTGTTTGCGAAATAAAACTTTTATTTCTCAAACAAACAAACAAAAATTGTCGATAAAAATTAAATGTATTTTTATTCATTCAATTGTTAAGAAAATCTCATAAAAACTATACAAGCAAATTTGTTAGGGGAGATAATGTGCACGCACAATTTTATGCTAGGAATTTGGCCAACTAAAGTTCATAATCACAAAGAAAATCTCCCTCAATGAGGCCACCTGTTGGCTGTGGGTGACAACCTATGATGCTTAAGGACAGAATCCTAATGATTGCAACACTCCACTTTGACCCTTACTAGACAGGTGGTTGGAGAGACCCTCTCCGATTGAAATGCAAACAACTTCGTCCAGGAATTGAACTCTGTTCGCAATGTTTATTTTGTACAACAATAAGCATTCCACCACTAACACCTCCCTTATATTAAATTATATTTTTGGTTAAAATTTCAATGGTGTTTAGTTTGGTAATCAATAATACCTCCGCCCTGTTGGCTGGGGCGTTAGAATGCACCTCTGCAGAGGGGTAAGACTCCCCCAATTGTGCCACCTGTTGGCCGTGGGTGGCGACCCGTGATGCTTAAAGATAGAGCCCAGGTGGATGAGCAGTTTATGACCTGCAATACTCCACTTTGGCCCTATCTTGGGCTAGACGGGCGGTCGGAGAGGCCCCCTCTGATCAATCGGCTGGTCACGTCAAGCCCTAGCACCTATATGATTTTTTTAACCCTATTGCCCTTATGGCAAGCCCCAACCCCTTTTTATTATATGGGTGCTAGAAGGCGGTGGCTGCGGGTCTACATATCCTGGGAATGACGTTAAACTCTATCTGATGGTGAGGTTCCAGTTTGGAGGTTGGGGAATGTGGACCACCCCTTCATCACCATTGCTCCCTGGTCCATTCTGACCCGGAGTGGTAGTACCTGTTAGGGTCCCATCTATGGTTAAATAGAAAAATGTATTTATAAAAAAATTGTATTATCCATTAAGAATTGATTTATTTCAAAACAATATCGGCATTAAATGACCCACTGAGGTTGATATGCCATAAAAAAAAAAATTAAAAAAAAAATCAATAATACTTAATAATATCCATTTAGATTTTATGATTTTCTATGAGAAATATTTATTCTGATACCTTTTG
>CM042175.1:41591771-41659271 GCA_023376005.1 Doryteuthis pealeii
GCTTTACTGCACAGATCCAAGATGGACTAATGTGCTGAGTTGGTGAGGACCAGTATCAAACCTGGATCTTTGTAGTTATTAATCTTTTAAAAAAAAATTGATTTTAATAAATATGTAAAAAGTAAAGTTGTCGGGGCGGCCTAGGACAATTTAGCAATGAAAGACAGGAGCGATGGAAAATGATGAGTTAGTTTCAAAGTTGTTTTTTTTTTTTTTTTTTTTTTTTTTTATCATACCCCCATTGTTTCAAAACATTTTTATCTGCATTCTTATTTAGTTTATTAGTTATTAGTTTATTTAGACCAGTATCAAACCTGGATCTTTGTATTTATTAATCTAAAAAAAATTGATTTTAATAAATATGTAAAAAGTAGAGTTGTTGGGGCTGCCTAAAGTCGGTATCAGCCAGTCAGCGAGGGAGTCTATCCCCTTTTCAATAGCACTAGACCAAGGAGATTGTTTTGGCATCTGAGGTGGAGCGCCACACCTACCATCAGCTCCTTACTTTACCGCACAAATCCCTGTGCTATTCATATGCTGAGTTGGCGAGGACCGGTATTGAACTAAGAACCTCGTGATTTCTAGCCGAACGCTCTACCGACTGAGCTAACCCGGTCCCTTAAATATGTGGTTGGTATTATTTTTTCTAATTGTTTGGTTTTTAACTTAATGAATATGAGCAAACGTCTCGGAGAGAAAACTTAAACGAAATACATCAACAAGAAGAAATAGCTGTAATTTTATTCTTTACTTAAGTTAATTTTTAAAATTTTATAGTTAAATTAGGACAATTTAGCAATGAAAGACGGGAGCGATGGAAAATGATGAAAGAGTTAGTTTCAAAGTTGTTCTATTTTTTTTAAATATTTTTTTATCATACCCCCATTGTTTCAAAACATTTTATCTGCATTCTTATTTAGTTTTATTAGTCTTTCTAATTTGATACATTTCATTACATTAAAACTTAAATATTTGTGCCCGGGAGGTGCATGTTTCTGCTAGTATGAATAAAACTTATAAATTTTCTCTCTCTTTTCACAGAATTTTATCAATATAACTGCAGAGAAAAGGAGAACAAGAGCCCGTGCAAAGAACAGGGATAAAAGATCTATAACAGTGAGCTGCTACTGATTTAGCTATGGTTGGGTGTGTCTCTCCTTTTTCTTTTTTTTTAATGGAGGGCACAACCAACAAAAACAGAGGAGGCACAGAGGAATTAGAGGGGAGAGAGAGAGAAGGTGATATTGATATGAACAGATAAAAAAAAATAAAGAAATACTTATTTTTCTTTCTTTCTGTCCCCACCCCCCATCCGAAATGTAAATAATTATTGACCTCTTGTTTAGGCCCCGCACCCCCACTTTACACCACCCCACCCCCCTCTCGAGTTTGTGATGCTGAATTTTTAGTTTGGGTGTGGGTTTTTTTGGCTATGTTGTTCCTTTATGTGCATCATGACATTGTCTTCATCTTCTTCAACACCCCCACCCCCCACCCACCCCCCATCCCTTTCTATTGTGCTTATCCAACTATAGTCCACACTTGACAAATTTAATACTTATATTTATTATCCAGATAAGAATAAGTTTCGGTCATTTGGTCTCTTTTTTTCTTTTCTTTTTTCTCCACTCCACACACCTGAACAGTTAAAACCCTAAACTACATCTTCAACTTGCTACAATTCTCCGGTTGGCCATATTCCTTTAGTCTTTCTTTTCCTTAATTACTAAGGAATACCGTTATGAATGATGGCCAATTTGTATTTTAAGATTAAACCATAACTGTTCAGTGTATATGTGTGTGTGTGTGTACATATATATATATATATATATATAATGTTTGATGTGTGAGAATAACGCCAGATTCCATAATTCTATGTAGTGTTCTATTGTGTATGTGAGTTAATATTTTGGCACCTTTAAAATCAAGGTATGGTTATGGTCTTAAATATGTTTAACTAGGGTGTTGTTTAGAAAACCTCATTTAATATGATATATTAAACGAGGTTTTCTAAACAACGTCCTAGCTAAACATATTTTAGACAATAACCATACCTTTGATTTTAAAGGTGACACTATATATATATATATATATATATATATATATATATATATGGGAATAAAAGGCCTTAAATACCATGGGTATCGTGGTTATGGACCATTTCCACTCGCGAGTGGAAATGGTCCATAACCACGATACCCATGGTATTTAAGGCCTTTTTATTCCCAAATAACTTTGCTCTGTTTACAATAATTAAACATTGAGCTCTCATACAGAACCTGAACTCTACAACAAACTACTGGTAGAGAATTAGGACCCACCTAGAATCACCTTGTACCAAGAAACTTGGTACCGCACCAAAGTATATATATATATAAGCAAGTAACTGAAACTTGTTCTTATATAGATGAATATAAGTAACACTTTTTTTTTCTTTTTTTTTTTTCTTTTTTTTTCCTCTACATTACTGAAGAATTATTTAAAATTTTCAAGGATGGATTATCTGGACAAGCGTTCTTTTTTTTTTCTCCAAACCCCACCCTCCCCATTCCCATTTTGATTGTAACGGTTGATTGTTTTCTTGCCGATAAATCCTTACTCTCTTCTTCATTCCACACTCGTTTTATGATCATCAACAAACGCCAGCAGTTCGTGATAATGCAACAACAACGCCAATACATAAATGTTAACTGTTGATTTTGTTTCCGAAATTGAATTGAAAGAAGAAAGAAGAAAAAAAAATTAACATTCAATGTACATAGAAATGAACATAACACTTTGATAAGAAAATAATTAAAAAAAAGAAAAAGAAAAAAGTGAATGTTTGTGAACCAGAAAGTGGTCTTGGTACATGCATAAAAAAAAACATTAACAATTACATATCTTCATTTTTATTTATTTTATTTTTTTTATTTTTTTTTTTTTATTTTTTTATTTACTTTCTATCTCTCATTCTCTAAAACTGAACTCTCTCTCTCTCTCTCTCTCTCTCTCTCTCTCTCTCTCTCTCTCTCTCTCTGAACTCTGCTCTCTTTTCACTCTCTAAAATTCTCTCTCTCTCTCCCCCTCTCTCTCCTTGTCTCTAAAACTCTCTAACTCTCTAAAAGTCTTCTTGTCTCTAAAACTCTCTCTCTCTCTCTCTCTCTCTCTCTCTCTCTCTCTCTCTCTCTCTCTCTCTCTCTCTCTCTAAAACTGTTTCTCTTTCTGAACTCTGCCTCTCTTTCACTCTCTAAAATTCTCTCTTTCTCCCCCCTCTCTCTCTCTCCTTATCTCTAAAATTGTCTCTAAACTCTCTCTCTCTCTCTCTCTTCTCTCTCTCTCTCTCTCTCTCTCTCTCTCTCTCTCTCTCTCTCTCATATATACCTTCTCTCTAAAACTCTTTCTCTCTCTCTCTTTTCTCAAAACTAAACTATTAACTCTTATGAATATCTTAAAAGCATAAAAGAAATCTTTTTAGCCACCAAAAATTGTAATTTTCTCTTTTTGTTGGAGGCTTTGCAAAGGGGTGAGGTTTGGGGAGTAATGTGATTCCTTGGGTGTAACATTCTTTCAATATTTTAGTGAGGTTTGTTTTTGTATAGGGCTAAAAAAAAAAAAAAAAAGCTGTGGGTGATAAATTATTTTTATAAAGCTTTCTGTCCCTCCCACCTCTGGATGAGTTTTTTAATAGCCTCCCTTCCCATTAAACTGCTATTCTTGTTAATTCCTTAGAATAAGCCATTAAAACTACAATTTTTAATTGAATATATTAAAATGTTATCAATTTTCTTTCTTGTTTGTGTTTCACTTCAAAGTCCAGTTCGATTTTTTTTTTTTTTTTTTTTTTTCTTATAGGATACCTTCATCTTAAGCAGTTACTTTTTTTTAAATTTTTTATACATGACATATAAAAAAAAATATATTAAGGAGAAATTTAACGCTAATTCCTTCAGCTTTTGGTCCTTAAAATTTAAAACTGTCTCCTTTTTCAAATTTAAAATTAATTCCTTCAGCTTTTGGTCTTTAAAATGTAAAACTGTCTCCTTTTTCAAATTTAAAATTAATTCCTTCAAAATTTGGTCTTTAAAATTAAATGCTGATTCCTGCAAAGTTTGGTTCTTAGAATTCAAAGCGGATTCCTTCAACATTTGGTCCCTAAAATTTAAGGCTGATACCTTCAAAATTAAGTCCTTGAAATTGAATTAACTGTTTAATAATTTTTGACTAATTTTTATTATTTTATTGCTACTTTTCTTTCCTTAAATTTCTGCATAATCATAATCTATGAACGTTAAAGTTTTGGGGTGAAAACCAATAAGATGGGGGGGGGGTCAAATTGAATGGTGTAAATATATCTATTAATCTAGACTTGTGGTTCTTAATAATTTGTGGAGTGGTAGTACCTGTTAGTCCCATCTATAGGTTAAATAGAAAAACACGGGTTAATTAAAAAAAGAAAAAATTGAGTATCCATTAAGAATGAATTTTATTTCAAAATTTTGTCAGCATTAAATGACTAACTGAGTTTGATATGCCGTAAAATAAACCAAACTTAATAGTTTGTAATCTGTACCCACACCTCAAAAGCTAAAATAACCCCCACTCCATTGAACAATGGGGTGTTACCAACCTTTTCCAGAAGTAGATTTAGAGATTCTGCTATAGTGAGAAAAGAAAAATTTTAAGTTAAAGAGTGTTTCTTTTGCTCACTCTGTATAGGTGGGACTGGTGCACAATGATTCTGCTGGTGAGACAATAGATATTTTAAGTTAATGTATGTGATATCACTATATTTATAAACATATTTTAATAAGTTTTGATTTTATTCCAATTTGGAATTGAGGTGGGGTACTCACTCTATATAAGTGGGACAGGTGCATAGTGATTTTGTTGGTGATCAAATATTTTAAGTTAATGTATGTGATATCACCATATTTATAAACATATTTTAATAAGTTTTGATTTTATTCCAATTTGGAATTGAGATGGGGTACTCACTCTATATAAGTGGGACAGGTGCATAGTGATTTTGTTGGTGATAAATAAGTTATGGTGTTAGGACTACATGAAATCAAGGAGTATTTTTATGCTTTACCCTTGCAAATCTTTCGTGGTATGGCTAGATTTTTGTTTTGCGGTCCAGGAGGCAATTCATTAGCCATGATTGAAGGCTTGGGGTGTCTGGGGTAGCACTTAATTATTTAGGTTGAAAAATCTGCTGGTACCCTGCGTTTTTAGAGGAGGAGGGGGGGGTAAAATGCTAAATTTTTACATTTTCAACAACTGACTACATATACAACCGCAACTGGGAGGCACATAGTGTAATAGTTACGTCCTACTCGTGGAGGGGTGTGTGTATATATATATATATGTGTGTGTGTGTGTGTTTTTGGGGGAGATTATGTGCTTAATTAAAGTCATACCTAATTTGTTAATTAATTATAATTAAATGAATTAGGCGTGCATATCCGTTTAAATGTAAAGCGTAAACAAATCGAGAAAAAAGTCGATCTCTGTATGCACATTTCAGCCCATTAGGCCTCATCAGCAGAGTCTATAGCTCTGCTGATGAGGCCTAATGGGCTGAAATGTACATACAGAGATCGACTTTTTTCTCGATTTGTTTACGCTTTACATTGAAACCGATATATTCACGCCTAATTCATTTAATTATAATTAACAAATTAGGTATGACTTTAATTAAGCACATAATCTCCCAAAAAAATTGTCAGCCTTCGCCATTTCAAACACATTGTTTGACCACTTCATATATATAATGTGTGTGTGTGTATAAGTGGAGGATATCAAGTGTTACTTTGATAGGATTCAACCAAAATTGAGAACTCAAACGTACATATAAAGAATTGCGTATATATTTTTACATATACAGAAATAGAACTAATAAGACAGCAAAGTCGAAATAAATTTATCTTCTAAAGGTATATATCCTTTATATATATATATATATATATATATATATATATATATATATATATATATATATATATATATATAATCACACAAAAGCGGCTTCGAGTCTATAACTCTGCTGATGAGGCATAATAGGCCGAAATGTACATTCAGAGATTGACTTTTTCTCGATTTGTTTACGCTTCACATTTAAACAGATATATTTGCCTAATTCATTAATTATCAACTAATTAATTTTCAAATTAGGTAGGACTTCAATTAAGCACATATTCTCCCATATATATATATATATATATATATATATATATATATATAATTGTAACTAATTGATAAATTTGGTAAGTTGATAGGAAGATTGATTTCATTCTATTATTAGGGCACTTTGAGGTTGGGAAGATATTAGGCAACTACTCTCTAAGGACCAACATTAGCATATCCATGGTATACTAATACTGAACACAACAGAAGGAAAGACAATAAATGCATTTGTACATAGAATAACATTTAACCTTTTATATACATAATATACATACCAGTAGTATTAAGAAAAAAAGAATATACAAATGTCTCAACAACTATATATATATAGAGAGAGATAAATAGATAGATATTGTTCAATGAACAAGCAGTATGGGAAAGGGGTACAACAAATGGAATAAATGCTTCCTTGATAAGTGAAGTTAATATCACCATATGGCTTCACTGCTCCTTGACAGGATAAGAGACATCTCCACTGTTCTAAGAACAGGAAAATAGAGGTCAAGAATGGATTTCTGACTGCCATGTAACGCCCTACAAGGCCCCCAATGGACATATATCTCTAAGGAAGGTAATTGTTTGTCTCCCTAGTAGTATCCCCGCCCTAAACAAGTTCTAGAACCTGTAACAAGGAGTCCTACTTATAGTGCAATGTTGAAAAGTAAAGTAGCCGCCTGGCAGTGTCTAAGATAAGTGTCCACTGTTAAAAGAGCAGAGGCAAAAACTAAATAAAGAATGAATTTCTGGGACTGCCATGTGACACTCTGTGGGGCAACCAATGGACATGCCCATTCTCTAAATCTGATGAGTATTTTCTTCCAGCTTTTTTTTTTTTTTTTTTTTCCAGCTCTCTCAGGTTATCCTACAACATAAAATTAGATAATAATTAAAAAAAAAAAAAATCTCTTGGAGGCAAGCTTGTCTGTTTGACGGGGGGTGGGGGCTGGTTAAACACTCCAGCTGCTCTACCAACTGAGTGACGGTGTTCATGGCCTGGTGGCTAATGTGCGAGACTGCAACATCGTAGAATCCAAATTTGAACTCTATTCACGCTATTACATTTACTTTTGGGAAAGCTTAAATAGTACCACTACTGTTCTTCTACAAGGATGGCTCTAATAGCCTTGGGAAAGATATAAACCCCTCTTATACAACTGAAGTTCCTTTTTTACACCCATTAGCTGAGGAATCTGTAGGTAGAACAAGTCATTTCTGATTAATTTTTCTCTCAAAAGTTCTAAGTTCTTCCAGTGAAGAGTAACTCTCCTTCGGATGCCAATTTTATTTGCTTTCTGGATGAATGAAACCTACTTGATCAACTTTAAATTAAAATGTTCTGGGCACTTTTTGTTTTTGCTATTTTAATCTATGTAATTTCAATGACTGTGATAACATTTTAAACATATATATATGTGTGTGTGTGTGTATATATATATATATATATATATATATATATTTAAATAAATAACAAAAGACTTAGAGATCTTGCATTATAGACTATTTCAGGGAGCTTAGACAAAAATGTCTAATTCTCCTGACTCATCAGATGTGCATCTGATGAGTCGGGAGAATTAGACATTTTTGTCTAAGCTCCCTGAAATAGTCTATAATGCAAGATCTCTAAGTCTTTTGTTATTTATTTAAATATAAATTTGCTCTGTGACTCTAACAATAAGAGCACACATTGAGCTCTCAAACTGCGACAAGTTGTTTTTAAAAAAAACCTATGTCGTAAGGAAGATTTCTTCTCTGGACTTTTGGATTTTATATATATATATATATATATATATATATATATATATTATATATATATATATATATAACTTTCAAAGAAAGAAAAACTTAAACCGTCATCCCGTTATATTTTATTTCAGCCAGAAACTTTTTCAAAAATTTTGAGTTCTACCCTCATTATACATTGAGCTCTCTTTAGGGATTTATAAAAAATCCTTGTATGAGTATATATGTTTGCACCTACAAGAGCATCCAGTATGGTTATACAGTGAGGTTTTGAAGATCCCAAATAGAATCATCCCTTACGAGTCATTTGGATTACGTTATATAAAATCATACTAGAAATTTTAAAGATTTGATTTGCAAGTGTCGGTGGTGGAGGGGGGGAGGACAACATTGATCTTATCTCAAAAAATAAAACAAAGCAGATTTTCTTTTCTTTTTATTCCACAAGAAATAATTTGCAGAAAAATGGTAAATTCAGATGTTCCTTTATCGTCTGCCTGCAAGTGCCTTCTAACAATTCTGCTCTGGGGGGGGGGGGGATAGGAGGTTTCTATTAAATTTTTCATGATCTATATAGGACAAAATTCTCTCTCTCTCTCTCTCTCCTACATCCCCCCTCTCTCATATATTATCACATACATTCTCACTCACTCGCCCTTTCTCTCTATCTATCTATCTATGTATATATATATATATATATATGGAATTGAATCCATTCTGGTAGTGTTGATGTTATTGAGTTTCTTTTCTTTGGACAGTATGTAAAATGGAATTATATATATATATATATATATATATATATATATATATATATATATAATCTCTCATACATTTTTTTTTTCTCTCTCTCTTTCCCTCTCCCTCTCTCTCACATACATTCTTGCTCACACGCTTACATTCCCGCCCTCTCCCCCCTCTATATATATATATTTCTGTCATACATTCTTTCTTGTTCACTCGCCTACATTCTCTGTTTCTCTCCTATATTCTTTCTCTCTCACTCGTTCTTTCTCACATTACATGTAGTTTGCGAAAAGAAATCCTTTTTATTAATTTTAAGGGGGGTAGGCTATTAAGTTTTTATGTACAACAAAGTTTAAATTTTGGTTGAGGCTGCTTGTGTTAACTTAATTCTAGTAAGTAAAGTCTGCATAGTGACCTATTGTCCGTACCAGCCAAACAGTGAGGGAGTCTATCCCCCCTGCCAGTTTCTCACCTGTGTCTCTTGGTCCGATGATCACATAGTCAAGAATCCACTATTGGTCATTACTTGGCTGGTGGCAACTCCTCTAGATGGCATCCAGTGTCCAACACAGAGCTGGTGAATGCAAGTTTTTGCAGGTCAGACAAATACTGGTGTGTCCATAAGAGAATGGTCTCACTTCTCCAGCGTGTCTTACTTTGGACGTCACCTGTGTCCCTTGGTCTGATGATCAGATCATCAAGAAACTGCTTGGTATTAGATAATCCACTGACTGTGTCTACACCAGGGGTCGGCAACCTTTTAGAGAGAGGGGGCCAATTGGCTCCTATGCAGTATCTCAGTGAAGGGCCATGGTATTAAATATAATGCAAATAGATTCTCTTTGGCTCATACTGCTCTGTCCTAAAAGCTGTTTCTTTTTCTTTTCTTTTTTTATGAAGGTTTTAATAATAGATTAAATTGGATAATCAGAGTCCTGCTGTTGGCAGACTGGACGAAAACCACTTGAGGGCCAGATGTGGCCCGCGGGCGGTGGGTTGCCAACTCCTGGTCTACAACTATTCAAATTCACATTGACTGAATCGTAGGGTCCTTTTCTGGTATTAGAATGGGGGAAAGGTTGGGGGGGTTTTGTTTTGTTTTTTTATTTATTTATTTATTTTAATAATAAATAATAAAAAGTAATGAAATAAATAAATGATTATCCTTACTTAACACGTGCTTTTGTTGGAAGAAAACATCCTGCAAAAAATACTTTCACATTTGTTATATTAATCTTTCTTTCTTTTTTTTACTTCTCCTTTTTCTTTCTCCCCTCTCTCTTACACACACACGCGCACCGTCTATCTCTGTCTACCAGCTCTGTCTGTCTCTCACACACACCCCCCTTCATCTATGTATTATCTACCAGGTATGATTGTCTCTCTTCATATCACACACACACACCAGATATTTAACATATCTCTCTTTCTCGCCTTTCACCTTATTTTCTCTTGCTCTCTTTCCTTCTAATGGGCCGGGTTAGCTCAGTCGGTAGAGCGTTCGGCTAGAAACCGCAAGGTTCCTAGTTCGATACCGGTCCTCGCCAACTCAGTGTATGAGTAGCACATGGATCTGTGCGGTAAAGTAAGGAGTTGATGGTAGGTGTGGCGCTCCACCTCAGACGCCAAAATAATCTCCTTGGTCTAGCGCTATTGAAAAGGGGATAGACTCCCTCGCTGACTGGCTGATACCGACTTGAGGCCGCCCCGTCGACTTTACTTACTTACTTTTTTCCTTCTATTTATGCTTCTCTTTCTTCACCTATCTGTACCTCCTATCCCCTTTTCTTCTCTCTCTCTCTGCCTCATGTCTTTTTTCTTCTATTTCTATTTCTTTTTCTTCTTCCCCCCCTCTTTACCTCCTTTCTCCCTTTCTCTCTCTCTCCCCATTCCTTTTTTCTTCTCTTCTCCTCTCTCTTTCTCTGTGCCTCCATTGATATAAAATTCTCTTTTTCCCTCTAGTTTTGTGTGTCATTTTAAATAAAAAAACAAAAACGTTGGATGTAGTTCCCCCTCCCCTGGTTTATCAGAATTTTTTTGTTTTTTTGCTTTTGACTGGATTCATCAGTTTTTTAATTTTTTTTATTTATTAAATATGAATTTTTAAAAAATTTACCCCTACCAAAAAAAAAAAAAAAAAAATTGAAATTATTTTTTTGTAAATTTTTTTTTTTTTCACTTGTTTTTAAAAATGAATACTTTTTGTTAAACTTAAATTTTGAAAAAATGGGAAAAATGTTTAAAAAAAAAAAAAAAATTATTGAAACATTTTTAAATAAAAAAAAAATTAAAAAAAATATTGGAAAAAAAATTAAAAAGAAAAATAGGTTTTTAAAAAAAAAAATAAAAAAATAAAATCCTCAAAATATCTGAAGACAATTTTTAATTTTTCTTTATGTATATATATTTTTTCCCCTGGTTTTATATTTGGAAGAGACCCAAGTTTACCATATATACTCGCAGATAAATCAGTAGTGCCTCCTATCTATACATATATAAAGGGCAGTTGTGTGTGTGTATGTCCAACAGAAAGTACAAAAAAACAAAGGAGATATATATATATATATATGGTCATCCACAGACACGTGTTTCGACTTATCAAGTCTCTTCAGTGTGGCCAGACATTTTGTAAGCTACCTACAGCCGGAATTGAAATCCGATCGGTTGGGTGTCAGTCCGGCACCTTAACCATTAGGCTGTCTTCACTTACAGAATGAGAAGGGGATTTTAACTGTTTTAATACACACATCGCTTTGTGTGTAAAGACCGACACAGAGTGCTCCATTCCTTAGAAGAGCGTTGCGTTTACACTTGAGTTGGCGGCCGTCAACGAGATCCCCCCCAGAGTGCTCAACCCTAGGGGATGGGGAGCATATGGGAGTAAATATGGAAAATAAATCCGACAATATTAAGAAAATTTGATAAAACAAGTGTTCCGAAAATAGGATGAATTTATTTATCGATGTTTAAACATTTCGGTTTCTTTAAACCTTCATCAGGATGTATCTTGGGGTGAAGAAATTGATGGATATTTTTTATGGATGACAGGAGATGAAAATCTTTTTCTTTTTTTTTTTTGGTGTAACTGTATTTGTTTAGCGTTATATTTTTGAAAGACAAGTCGTGATCATGACATCTTCGCGTGCGTGGATCGCGACTTGTCTTTCAAAAATATAACGCTGAACAAATACAGTTACACAACAAAAAAAGATTTTCATCTCTTGTCATCTATAAAAACATCCATCAATTTCTTCACTCCAAGAAATGTATAAACATCGATAAATAAATTCATCCTATTTTCAGAACACTTATTTTTTCAAATTTTCTTTTTATATATATATATATATATATATATATTTTGTAAATTAATTAGTTAATAATTAATGAATTTAGGCGGGCATATATGTTCAAATGTAAGGCTGAACAAATCGAGAAAATGTCAATCCCTGAATGTATATTTCGACCTATTGACATTTTCTCTATTTGTTTAGCCTTACATTTGAACATATATGCCTGCCTAAATTCATTAATTATTAACTAATTAATTTACTCTATTTAAAGAAAGTCATTTGTGGCGTTCGTGATTAAAACATAAATCAATTATGTAAGACCAAAACAATAAAAAGTTCCTCTTGCAGATCCCTTGATTATTTCCCTTTCTACCCGAGCAACACCGGGTAGCCACTTCTAGTTTAACATAAATGTAAAATATCACTACTTTAATTTTTCATTACCATTACAATCAGTGATTGCAATTACATGAAATGCATGCAATATTGAACATCTTCTATACTGTTTGTAAATGTAGAGTATATAGTAATTGATTTTTATTATTGAGTTGACTATTGTGCTTTTTTTTTTTTTTTTTTACCTAGGCTAATTTATGATCATAGTACTAAGCAGGGCTAGACATTAATGCCGTCCCGGGGACGATAAAAATTACATCCAGGGTGATCAATACGTCATCCGGGACGGTAAAAAATTTTTCCTAAAAGTTAGTACTACATTCCAATAATGGCCGTCCAGTGATTGCCCGAATGCTGACCTCAAAATGAGGCTACGGCACCGCAGGTCTATTCTGAAAGCCATGTAATGAATAATGGTGGAAGGAGATAGTTTAAAAGGACCGAATTATGTACTACTAACCCTACTCAGGGTAACTTAAAGTAAAAAAGTATTTTTTTAGCTCAAAACACACTAGGAAATGGATTTTTTGTCCAAATATCCAGAATTATCACTGCTTCAGCTTTTCTTAATGTTTTATTACATGTTATTATGCTACTGATGACTGACAAGTATAGATGATCCTAATGAATTAAACAAAAATATTTTGATTTCAGGACGGTCTAAACCCCATTCGGGACGGTTGATAATTTTTGTTCGGGACGGTCATGAAAAAAGTTAGTGTCGGGGCCTGGTACTAAGAAATGTACACCCTTATTTTTATATGTTTGCATTATGTATCATAATCTCTGGCCAAGTGTTCTAAATTTGATCTTTGTAAGCAAAGTCTTGAAACTAAGGTGAAAAGAGTTTTATGTTAGAATAGGTTGTAAAACAAGCCAGATTAATTATAATGCAATTTATCTGTGGGTCAATTGTAAATTACCCACTTTGACAACCACAAATGAAGGGTGTGACCTATCCGTGAGTATATACGGTATCTTTTGGTTTTGTTTTTTGTTCTTTTTTTCTTTCTTTCTTTTTTTTCTTTTCTTTCTTTTTTTTTTCTTTTTTTCCTTTTTCCTTCCTTTTATTTTTGCTTTTTCCTTCCTTTCTTTCCCTTTTTTATCTTTTCCTTCATTTTTCCTTCCTTTCTCTTTTTTTCCTTCATTTTCCTTCCTTTCTCTTTTTTCCTTCCTTTCTCTTTTTTTCCTTTCTTTTTTTCCTTCATTTTTCTTTTTCCTTCCTTTCTCTTTTTTCCTTCCTTTTTTTTTTTCCTTCATTTTTCCTTCCTTTCTCTTTTTTCCTTCATTTTTCCTTACTTCCTTTCTTTCTTTTTCCTTTTTTTTTCTTTCTCTACAATCCTTCATTTCCATTTGTTAAAATTACTTAAACACCACCCCCTCCTTTGGATTAGGATTATAGTGTGGTATCTGTTCACCTTTTTTTTTAATATCTTGTCTTCTGACAGGAAATTCCTAATAAACAAGGCTGGCTTGGTCACAGGATTGGGGATATTATCACACCCAGGGAGCCAGGAAATTTAGGGCCCTACTCATGTATAATTCACCTGGACCCCCACCTCACAACCTTATCTTGTATTTTACAACCAGAGAAATGTAGTCATTTGCTTAGCTTTGTTTGGCACAAGGCTAGCAGTATAGAGCGCTGTGAGATTCTAACTTGCTAACCTGACCATTATACTAGCTGATGTACCTATGTTGATAAAGATTAACCATTTGATAAAATTAGCCTAGTTAGGTACAAGGCCAGAAGTATGGGGCACTCAGTGAGAATCTAACTCACTAGCCTAACCATTGTGCTACCCAAGGTGCCTATTGTTAATAAAGAGTAACCATTTAATAAGATTAACCTAGTTTGGTATAAGGCCAGAAGAATAGGGCACCCAGTGAGAATCTAACTCACTAACCTAACCATTATACTACTCAAGGTGCCATTTATAAAGATTAACTATTTAATGAAATTGTCCTAGTTTGGTACAAGGCCTGAAGTATGGGGCACCCAGTGAGAATCTAATTCACTAATCTAACCCTTATGCTACCCCAGGTGCCTATTGTTGATAAAGAGTAACCATTTGATAAAATTAAGCTAGTCTGGTACAAGGTCAGAAGTATGGGGGCATCCAGTGAAACAATGGTCTGCTAACATAGTTTGATAACCATTACGCTATGTGAGGTACTCTACAACCAATGGGAATGTAATTATACTGACATTGTATATGTATCTCTCCCACATTAAGTAACCGTTTAATATTTCTATTTCATGTTGTGACTATTTTAGTTGTCTCAACCAGCATAGAAAAAATGAAGAGATTTTAACACACACACAAACAAATTTTTAAAAAAAGAATCTTATTATAATGGAGATTGTGTGTTTGTCTGTAACCGAAACTATATCACTACTCAAGTCACAATTCCCTTTGTTATTTACATCACATTCTCCATGATTTTATTTTTATTTAAACCTCAATTATTAATAAAATTGTTTTCCATCATTAAGACCATTGACCATATCTACATACTAATAACATGCAATTGTATTTATATATACAACAAAATAGCGGTTTACAGTGTGAATGGGAAGGCTAATTTGCATATTGATATTAAAAATTTGATTTTAATAAATATATGCTTAGTATTATTGATTTCTAATTGTTTGGTTTTATCTTATTGAATATGAGCAAAAATCTCTGGGATAAATCTTAAAAGAAATTCATTAACAAGAAGAAATAACTGTAATATTATTCTTTACTTCCTATTTTAACTAAATAGTTAAATTAGGAAAATTTACCAATGAAAGACGGGATTAATGGAAAATGATGGAAGAGTTAGTTTCAAAGTTGTTCTATTATTCGATTATACCCCCTCTGTTCCAAATCTTTTTATCTGCATTCTTATTCAGTTTCATTAGCCTTTCTAATTTAATATGATATTTTATTATATTAAAACTTAAATACTTGCACCCGGAGGGTGCATATATTTGCTAGTATAAATAAATAATGGCTGTTTACTAAGAATAATTTAATCTCTAAACTTTTTCAAGTTTCTGATTACCTTTCCAAATTCTTAAAATTTTAGGAGTTTATCAAGTTTGAGATTTTTTTTTTTTTTGTACAATGCCCACCCACCCCATTACAAAAAAATGCCCCCCTTTTTCTGTACACACCCCTATTAAAAAAATGCACCCCCATTTCTTTTCTTTTTTTTTTTTTTTTTTTTCAGCAACCCAACTAGGCTTTAAAAAAATATTATGACAGACAACAAGAAAATTAACTAAATCTCCAGGGATATTGTTTTTGCATCTAAGGTAGAGTGCCACATCTACCCTCAGCTCCCGAACTTGTTTTTTTTTCTTTTCTTTTTTTTAATCATGTTACAGCAAACAAGAAAATAAAACAAATTCCCATATCACCAAAGAGATTGTTTTTGCATCTAAGGTAGAGTACCACACCTACCCTCAGCTCCCCAACTAGGCTTTTAAAAAAATTAATATTATGACAGACAAGAAAATAAAACAAATCTCACAAGAGACCAGTGAGATTGCTTTTGCATCTGAGGTAGAGTGCCATACATACCACCAGCTCCCCAACTAGGCTTTAAAAATATATGGCATACAAGAAAACATCTCCAGGGATATTGTTTTTGCATCTAAGGTAGAGTGTCACACGTACCCTCAGCTCCCCAACTAGGCTTTTATAAAAAAAAAATCATATTATGACAGAAAATAAAACAAATCTCCAGGGCTACACTCAGCTCCCCAACTAGGCTTTAAAAAATAAAAAAAATCATATGATAGATAATAAAATAAAAACCCAAATATTTTTATTTTTTTAATTTGAGATATTGTTCTAAGGAGACATGAGGTATACAAAGATTAGTGAAGAATTATTGTGGTCAGTGACTGAAAAAGATTTAAGTATCTTTTTGGCAAGGGAGGTGGGGGGAATATTAGCATAAAGTTGGTCAGCCAATTTAAAGGTGTTGCAGTTTTAAGGTTCATGCCTCATTTTTTAACATGTTTTAAGATTCTCTCCTGCCTTCCAAATTTCACCTTTTATATCTTGTCTCCTTACTCTAATAGTCATTTTGATTATTTTCTTAAATTTATCTCTCTCTAAAAAAATTAAACTTGGGATATTTTGTTTATCTTGTTGTTTTTGGTTTTATATATATATATATATATATGAGTAAGAAAAGGTGGAATGAAAACATCACACAATGCTGTTAAAGAAGAAAACAATTTATAATATAATCATAGCTGATACTGATCAATATTTCGATTTTACAAAAATCATCATCAGAGCTCATACACTCCCGTAGTTGTTTGGGTCGGATGAGCTCTGATGATGATTTTTGTAAAATCGAAATATTGATCAGTATCAGCTATGATTATATTATAAATTGTTTTCTTCTTTAACAGCATTGTGTGATGTTTTCATTCCACCTTTTCTTACTCATATTGTCGGATTCATTTCCTTTCTTTTAACTTATATATATATGTCGGATTCACTTCCATTCATTTTTCATATATATATATATATATATATATAAAACAGTGCCATGAGAATTTAGTTTGCCCTTCTCCTAGACTGGTTGTCATTCTAAGGTTAACTCTTAACATCCTGTTGAGAATTTTCTAAGTCCAGAGACCAATTCCTATAACTGATCAAAAAGGGGTAAAAATGTCCGTTTCATTAAAAGTTACCTGTTAATTCCCTTAAATCAAAGACTTCTAAATATGTTTAATATTACATTTAAACAAAGGCTATCATTTGGGGTAGATTAGGAAAATGAATGACTTCTGGACGGGGGGAATGAGGTGGTATAGGACGTTAAGAGTTAAGCTATCATTTGGGTTGGTTTTATGGCATGGCAAACCTTGTTGAGTTATTTAATGCTGAAGTCAATCTTTTTTACAAGCAATAACATGTTTTCAATTAAATTCATACTTAATTTCATTTTATCTCAGCGTGAAGACGACTCACAAGGAAATTTAATGGCATGATATTACTGAAAAGTACTTTAACTCTTAACATCCTGTTGAGATTTTTTTAAGTCCAGAGACCAATTCCTATAACTGATCAAAAATGGGTAAAAATGTCCGTTTCATTAAAAGTTAACCTGTTAATTCCCTTAAATCAAAGACTTCTAAATATGTTTAATATTACATTTAAACAAAGGCTATCATTTGGGGTAGATTAGGAAAATGAATGTGACTTCTGGCCGGGTGGAATGAGGCAGTTTTGGACGTTAAGAGTTAAGGAGTGCAGTCTTCCCCACTATTTACCCATTAGTGTGTTGTTTTTTTGTTTTTTTTTCACATCATCATGAGTTAATAGCATAGATATCCATGACAATCTCTCGGCAAGTGACCCTCTGAAGGTCCTCCACGCAGAGCTGGTCAATGGTCTTTACTGGACATGCCCATGTGCTGGTTTCTACAGGAGAATGTCACTTATAAGTTCGTCCCCACTTCTCCAGGTCCTCTGCGCAGTATCCGCACAAAACTGGTCAATGTACATCTTTGCTGGACGACCCACACTGACATGCCCCCATGTGCTGTTTTCCACAGGAGAACATCACATTTGAGTTCGTCCCCACATCTCCAGTTCGTCTCGCTTTGATGGTTTGTGTGATAGGGGGCTAATTGGCCGCACAGCTGCTTTCCAGTGGGGTGTTAAGAATAGGGAAAAAGGTTTACTAAGCAAAAATACAAGGTGAAATTGTTATGAAATAAACTTGGATTTTTTTAAAATGAAAAATCAAGATGAAAGGAAATACTGTATATACTCACATATACTGAAATGTTTACAGTGGACATACCATGTAAGAAATTATCTATAGGAAAAAGAGATGACTTCATTCTCATTATTTAGGTACTATATGTAAGTGTTGTATGTAGAGTATCATTTAACAAATAAGAGGAAGAAACACAAGTATTAAGGATAGGGGAAAAAGGTTTACTAAGCAAAGATACAAGGTGAACAGTAATTAACAATTGCTAGGTTGAATTAACAAGTCCTGTGAGATCTCATTGTTTCTCTCTTTCAAGATTTTGTCATTATTTATAGGAAAAAGAATGATTCCATTCTCATTATTTAGGTACTATATGACATTATGAAAATGCATTTGAAAATCATTTTTACTATGAAAATGCATTGGAAAATCATTTTTACTATGAAAATGCATTGGAAAATCATTTTTACTATGAAAATGCATTGGAAAATCATTTTTACTATGAAAATGCATTGGAAAAATCATTTTTACTATGAAAATGCATTGGAAAATCATTTTTACTATGAAACATGAAAATGAATTGGAAAATCATTTTTACTATGAAAATGCATTAGAAAATCATTTTTACCATGAAAATGCATTGGAAAATCATTTTACTATGTATTGTAACTTGAGTATCAGAGTTAACTGAGAAATAATAGGAAGAAACACGAGTATTAAGGGTAGGGAAAAAGGTTTACTAAGCAAAAATACAAGGTGAACAGTAATTGCTAAGTTGAGTTAACGAGTCCTGTGTGATTTTTGTTTCTCTCTTCTGAGGTTTTGTCAGATATTATTTATCAAAAAAACAGACGATTCCATTCTCATTATTTAGGTACTATATGACTGAACAAAATGTATTTTGTGTTTAAACATTACATAAACTAGTACAAAATAAAAAACACCCTCCGGGCGATGTAAAAATAGATTTTTCAAACATATTGCCTGAGGGGTGGGAGTAAAAAATTCAATGTCAACGAGTTTGTACCCTAAGTAAGTAAAATCATCAAATTCATTAAAGGATTAAAAAATAAAACAATTTGAAATGTAAATTTTAAATATGTATTAAAATAAAACAAACTATATATAGATATATAATATCAGTCATGTATTTATTAAAACTTGTTTTAAAAAACTGTCTAATGTTGCATGTTCAAATTATGACGATTTTGGGTAATGTGATGTAAGCAGTGACGTAATTTTTGTTACAGACAAAAACCGGAAGCGAATCTCCATTATTAATAGATGTGACCTTTATTAATTTACAAGATACATTTAATCTAGACTTCTTTTTTTTTTAATAATCCTACATTAGCCCAAGATTAAAGTGAATGGCAAAAATAGTTTTATATTTAAATTCTTTGAGCTTGCATTCAAGATGTTTCAAGACTGAGCGATATTTTACTAAATACTATCAGCCCGCTATATGAAAATTGACATAAAAACAAAATAGTTGATTTATGAAAATTACTTTGTGCATTTTAATAATTTATATAAAGTGGCTGGCCCCAAAGTTTTGTAATTACTAATATCTCATAAGTGCTTACATGTTATATATGGATTATTCCTAGTTATTTGATATTGGAGAATTGAAAATAAAGTGCTCGATTATGGGTGTAAGAGCTGTATTTATTTATTATAAGAGTACAATACATTTAAGGTGTGATTGTTACCATTGGTTTCAAAGTAGCATATTGGCCACTTATCAAGGCAATGCACCTGTATATATTTACCAACCACTCTGCACAAGTAGGATGTGACACAAGGTCAATTTCTTTTATATATAACCAACCTCTCCACATGAGCAGGATGCAACACAAGGTCAATTTCTTAAGGAGTTTAACAGGTTTGAATTCAGTTTTCCTTCTCCTAGATAGGTTACCTAGCCAAGGTTAAAGAGCCCAATCTGTCCAACTATTTACCCATAGCTGGAAGGAGAATAGTTGGATGCAAAGCTTTCATAAGGATATTAGCGCAATGTGAAATGCAAACAGCCTCGTCCAGGATTTGAACTTACGTCGACGTGTCCATTTCCTATGACTCTAACCATTACATCACACGCCTCCATATGAAATACATGCATGTACACGTAACAGCTGCTGTGGGAGAGGGGGGGTAGTACCATTTATTTCCAAAATGAACGTAATCAGATTTTTCTGAGGGTAAGCTTCGATAAATATTGGAAAGTTCAGTCTAGCAAAGGAACAAAAATCTTTATTCGATTTTGGGAAAAACATGGTAGTGTTTTTTTTTGGGGGGGGGGTAAAGGTTTAGCAATGGATAAAAGATGTCTCGAGTGTAGATGAAATTTTAGATCAGTACATTTCTGTGCTTCTAAAATCTGTTATTACATTATAGGTTATTAGTTTCTATTAAATTAAAATTTAAATTGTATATAATTAATGTTTTAAAGGCGGTGCATTTTTTTTCCTTCTTTTAACCAGGGTGGAGTATTTTTTGCTTTAAAATTAATTTAAATCTGCAGTCCTTATATTAATGGGGTTTGATCCGCCAACTCCTGAAACTTTAAGTTATATAAACATTTTCTTCCAATCATTTCAAATCCAAAAAGATATCAGAAAATCGTTTAAAGGGGAATAACTTTTTTTTCTTTTCTTTTTCTCTTTTTTCTCTTTTTTCTTTTGTCTTCTTTTTCTTTTTTCTTTCAACATTTTATTTCAACAAAAAACTGAATAACATTTTCTTTCTGCATTTTACTGATATCTGTATTTCTTTCTTGCTATTTTTCTCTCTCACTTTTTTCTTTCTTTCTTCCCCATTTTTCTTCTTTCTTTCTCATTTTCCTTCTTTCTATCTTTCTCTCTCAGAAATAAAGATATCAGAAAATCATTTTGAGGGAAATAACTTTCTTTCTCTTTTTCTTTCTTTCTTTCTTTCTTTCTTTCTTTTTTTCTTTTTTCTTTTTTCTCTTTTTCTTTTCTTTTCTCTTTTTCTTTTCTTTTTTCTCTTTTCTTTTTCTTTCTTTTTCTCTTTTTTCTTTCTTTTTTCTCTTTTTTCTTTTTTTTTCTTTTTTCTTTCTTTTTTCTTTTTTTTCTTTTTTCTTTTTTTTTTCTTTTTTTCTTTTTTCTTTCTTTTTTCTCTTTTTTCTTTCTTTTCTTTTTTTCTTTCTTTTTTCTCTTTTTCTTCTTTTTCTCTTTTTCTTTCTTTTTTTTCTTTTTTCTTTCTTTTTTTCTCTTTTTTCTTTTTTTCTCTTTTTTTCTCTTTTTTCTTTCTCTCTTTTTCTCTTTTCTCTTCTTTCTTTTTCTTTTTTTAATTTTTTTCTTTCTTTTTCTTTCTCTTTTTTCAGTTTTCTTTTTCTTCATTTTTTCTTGTTCTTTTTTCTTACATTTTATTAAAAAAAAATATAATAATACCATTTTCTTTCTTCATTTTTATCATCCTGAGGTTTTTATTTATTTAATTTGTTTATTTATTTTTTTTTTTTAAATATTTTATTTTTTCCCAAATGGAGTGACCCACAATAGTGTCACCCAACAAATCTGGTATGGGCAGTCAATATTCAAATACAAAACCTGATTTTATATTTGATTTTCACTTTTATTAGTTTTGATTTCTTTGAGACTCTAATACGAGTGCTAGTAAAAAAAAAAATTTTATGTAAAATATTTTTTTAAAATAACAATATGCATAAAATGCAAAAAAAAAAAAAAAAAAAAAAGAAGAGGTTAAAAGCTTACCGTTATCTAAAATCATTTAAAATCTTCCTAGCACTTTCACGTGGTTCATAGACGAGAAGTATTGAATATTGAAATTGTCTTGTTTTAGGGAGAGAAAAATAAAAATAAAACTAGCATTTTAGAAAGCTGACACTGTCTGAATTTTTTAAAACAAGGCTTGATAATTTGTATCATTTAGATTTTTGGGACTGTTGTCCTCATCTTTATTGTTATATACACAATGTTTCAGCTAATGTGCCGTTCTTTAGGTGTTTTTTTTTGTCAAACTCTGAAGCCTTTTTTGTCATAATCGTGAGCCTTCACAGATCTTCAAACAAAACCCTTTATTACGTCAAGCCCTAGCACCTATATGATTTTCCCAACCCTATTGCCCTTATGGCAAGCCCCAGACCCTTTTTATCATATGGGTGCTAGAAGGCGGTGGCTGCGGGTCTACATGTCCTGGGAATGACGTTAAACTCTATCTGATGGTGAGGTTCCAGTTTTGGAGGTTTGGGGAATGTGGAGCACCCCATTCATCACCATTGCTCTCTGGTCCACTCTGACCCGGAGTGGTAGTACCTGTTAGGGTCCCATCTATGGGTTAAATAGAAAAATGTATTTATAAAAAAATTGTATTATCCATTAAGAATTGATTTATTTAAAAACTTTATCAGCATTAAATGACCCACTGAGGTTGATATGCCGTAAAACAAAACAAACCAAACCAAACCCTTTATTCAATCCACCAGGTTCTCATTCCATTAACCATTATCGAGTAAAAGTGTTAAGCTCTGTTAATTATTCTATGTTATTATTGCCTGTGGTCAGGATTGAACCTGCAACCATAACTGGGTATAAGTGTCCAATACTGATCACATGTGATAACAGAATATTTAACATAACCATGACCATATACAAGTTAAGCTAAGTGGAATGAGACGTCTACCCCAGTGGATTGAACAATGGTTCAGTTTAAAGTTCCGTGAATGTTCCCAAGTTTAACAAGGAACACCTGAAAAAGGCCCGAGGGCACATCGGTTGAAACATTGTGTATATAACAATAAAGATGAGGACAACAGTCCCAAAAATCCAAATAATGCAGATACCCTTTGTTTTCTTTTAATTTTATGAAAATGTTATGTGCGAGTAAAAAAAATTATTATAATTTTTTTTTTTTTTCACAAATATAAAGTCAGGTACCCCGCCCCCTCCTTTCTTTTACTCTCTCCTTCTGCAGGTCACCCCCACCCCCACCCCTGTCTCTCCATTATTATTTTTTTTTTTTTTTCCTTCCTTCTCTGTGCTGTGAATTCAACCAGTTAATTCAGGTCTATATGCAGAAAGAGAAATAATATACACTGATGATGAAAGTAAATATTTTTGTAAATGTGTGTATATAATAAATTCTTCTACAATGTGTATATATATATATATATATATATATATATATATATATAACTACTATGGCTAAATAAAATATAAACTTACCACACTTTATTTCTTGTTGTTTATTTATTTTTGATTTTTTTTTTTTTGTCCTTTATGATTTAATAAAGAAATTAATTTTTGTCCTGTTTTGTTGGGGTTTTTTTTGGGGGGGGTTTTGTACATATTTTGGTGTTATTTATTTATTTTTTCTAATATTAAGATTTTTCCTGTTTTAGTTTATAATCATTTATTTATTTATTTATTTATTTTTTTTTCATTTATCATGCGTTTGGTTTTGTTATTTATTTATTTTTTTCATTTATTATGCTAGTTTGGGCAGGTTGGGGCCTGCCATAATGGCAATAGGGTTGGGGCAATCATATATATATATATATATATATATATATATTTACCAACCCCCCCGCACGAGCAGGATGCGACACAAGGTCAATTTCTTAAGCGGAGTTTAACAGGTTTGAATTCAGAGTTTTCCTTCTCCTAGACCGGTTGCCTAACCAAGGTTAAAGAGCCCAGTCTGCCCTACTATTTGCCCATAGCTGGAGGGAGAGTAGGATTCATACCTTTCCCAAGGGTATTAGCGCTAAGTGAAATGCATTTACCCTGTCCAGGATTTGAACTCGAAGTGACGAGTCCATTTCCCATGACTTTAACCATTACACCACAAGCTTCCTTTTGCAAGGGCAATCATATAGGTGCTAGGGCTTGACATGACCAGTCGATTGATCGGAGGAGTCCTCTCCGATCGCCTGTCTAACCTGAGAAAGGGCCAAAGTGGAGTTTTGCAAGTCATGGACTGCTCATCCACCTAGGTTCTTGTAATGACGAGGCAAACCTACCTGACTCAAAACGGTTCCGGTGCATGGCTTGCAGGGAGAAAATGTAGCGAAGAAGAAAGGAATGTGGTCGGGGTGGTGTGTCGTGGAGTCCGGTCGGAGTGAAAAGTGTTGAAAAGTTGGAAGGGGGGCAGAGAAGACACTTTTATTGATATTGAGAGGCACTATGGGTAATGGCCCATGGTGCATTGCAACTCCTGCTTTCACCATAAAAGTGGCCCGTTTTGGGCAGAGAGGGTGTGGCGATTTTTGCGTGCTTTTTGACATGGCGTTTTGTATGAAGAAGGAAGGAAAGAAAGAAAGAGGAAGAAGGAAAGAAGACATAGTTCTATTCTTAAACATCACGGGTGGGGAAGTCTTACCTCTCTACAGAGGTGCATTCTAATGCCACAGCCAACAGGGCGGACAGGGTAGAGAATGCTTCTACCCTTAAAATGACTTAGCTGTTATATGTGCGTCGTGCAGAGGACTACGAAACAACCTTTAGGTGGTGTTGGTCCTGCCCGCATGAATCCCAATCCAAAATTGTCATGGTGGAAGCCCCACTTCCGGGTTCCCATCAACCCTCTACTGATCAAGGGGAGTAACTCTAGATTTCGTTAGGTCTGATACTTAACAATCTGAAAAATTCAGATGAAGGACCAAGTATCCAATAGGCACCCCAGCTGGGTGCTGTTTTGAAAAGAACACCTTTTGCTTTTCACTGTACACTTCCAGTTTTGGTACGAGAGGCGCATGGAAAATAAACTTTATAAATTGTGTAATACTATTTCCAAACAATGTCCTTTTATTTAAATTAACATAAAAACTATTTTTATTTAAATAAACATATCTGCATTTCTCTTCTGATTATATAAAAACTATTTTAATTATAAAAATGTGTTTTTAATATAAAAAAAAGTGTCTTTAAAGTTTTATAATTGAAAAAAGATTTCCTATTAAAATAACTACAACATGAAATAACTAATTTTTTTTATTAAAATCAAAAACTATTTTAGTATAAAAACGCGCCTTTTGGTTGTAAATATACATGAACTTTTAAAACATTTTACAGTGAAATTCCAATGCAAAAAAATCGTCTGTTATTTGTAAACAAACAACCGGGAGTTTACGGTGAAAAGCAAAAGGTGTTCCTTTTAAAACAGCTCCCAGCTGGGGTGCCTATTGGATACTTGGTCCCAGACGAATATTTCATGTTTTTGCTGTAAATCTTTACTCATTTACCCGAGATGCAAACTTTAATGCGCGTGGAGAAGAATTCAGAGGACGCCATTTTATATCCAGAATTCAGAGGACGCCATTTCATATCCAGACAAAAGGATGTCTTCACCTCAACTCACTAAAGTCCATGACTTGCAATACCCAGGTGGATGAGCAGTTCATGACTTGCAATACTCCCCTTTGGCCCTTACTTAGGCTAGATGGGCGGTCGGAGAGGCCCCCTCCGATCAATCGGCTGGTCACGTCAAGCCCTAGCACCTATATGATTGTCCTGGCCCTATTGCCTTTATGGCAAGCCCCAACCCTTTTTATCATATGGATGCGAGAAGGCGGTGGCTGAGGGTCTACATGTCCTGGGAATGACGTTAAACTCTATCTGATGGTGAGGTTCCAGTTTTGGGGAATGTGGAGCACCCCTTCATCACCATTGCTCCCTGGTCCACTCTGGACTGGAGTGGTATTACCTGTTAGGGTCCCATCTATGGGTTAAATAGAAAAACGTGTTTATAAACAAAATTGAGTATCCATTTAATGATTATTTTATTTAAAAACTTTATCGGCATTAAATGACCCATTGAGATTGATATTCCGTAAAACAAAACAAACCAAATCAACTTACTTAGGCTAGACGGGTGGTCAGAGAGGCCCCCTCCGATCAATCGGCTACTCAAGTCAAGCCCTAGCACCTATATGATTGTCCCAACCCTATTGCCTTTATAGTAAGCCCCAACCCTTTTTATCATATGGATGCTAAAATATACAGAGATTTACACATACATACATGTAGAGAATTTCAAGGAAGAATTCAACAGAATGGACAGAACCTAGCAGCGAGCTAACACTTTTGAATCTTCAGAAATCTTCTGACGAAGAGATCTTTATCTTGAAATATTAAGAATAAATCAAGGTTAAAAAACAACATCATAGTGACCTTATTTTTCTTTACAGTTGCATTGTGATAGCTTTCAAGACCAACCACAAAACCAATATATATATACCCCAACCCCTTTTTATCATATGGGTGCTAGAAGGCGGTGACTGAGGGTCTACATGTCCTGGGAATGACGTTAAACTCTATCTGATGGTGAGGTTCCAGTTTTGGAGGTTTGGGGAATGTGGAGCACCCCTTCATCACCATTGCTCCCTGGTCCACTCTGACCCAGAGTGGTAGTACCTGTTAGGGTCCCATCTATGGGTTGAATAGAAAAACATGAGTTTATAAACAAAATTGTATTACGCATTAAGAATGAATTTATTTCATAACTTTGTTGGCATTAAATGACCCACCGAGGTTGATATGCCGTAAAACAAAACAAACATATGTATATGTAATTGGTTATAGTTCCTGAGACTCCTACTGTAGAGTGATGGTTTGGGAGTCCGTTTCAATGTCTACCCTTTCATTTCCCATCACTCCTATATGGCTTGAGATCCAGCATATCATAATCTCCTTAGAGTTAGACATTGAATCTAATCTATTCAGGAGCCTAATGATGGGAGGGTTTTCCAGTTTTTTTTTAAATTTCTTAATGATAGTAGGACAGAGAGCGAGTCTTAGAAGATGATATATTTTTGTGGTTATTTTCATAGATTATGTTAAGTGCTAGATCTATTGCACGGGTTTCAGCTGAAAAAATGGAACTCATGACTTTTTTGAGTGGCTTTAAATGATGAAGAACTGAATGCTGCTATAAGATGTTCCAACTCCAAGCCAGAACAGAGCAACTGATGATGATGATGATGACGATGATGACGATGATGATGATGATTACATTAAACAAAGAAACCCAATCCAAATATGACGCAAACAGGGTTAATATGAAGCGTATGGTGATGAGGAAAAACAAACACAGATTTTAAGTTTCAACAATTGTATTGGAAAAAGGAACATGAAAAGTGAGGAAAAGATAGAAATGAATTTAAAGGAGATTTTGGTGATAGTTGTGTCTTGAATAATAAAGTCAGGGAAATGTCTGGTGGCCAAATCAGTTGTAGTGTTGGCGTTGATGTGGGCAGATAAACCAGTGGTAGTGGTTAGGTGTTGGTTGCGTGGGCAGCGTCTTGTGTTTTAGTAGCCAATAGCGGGTTGGTATCGTGTATCATAGTTGGTGTACTCTTGTTGTTGTAGGATGTTTGCCACTTTAACTTGCCGGTCGGTCAGAGTAGGGGTTGGGGATAGAAGTAAGTCCGCAGCCTGGTGATGTATGTTTCGTTCTGCGAGGTCGGCTCCTGTTTATGTGCTCGATGCTGACACCAGGATATCTCTAACTTGTCGGCTTTTCAAAGCCGACTTTAAATAGGTTGTCGGGACCCAAAATCGGATCAACTGCAATCTTTTTTATTTCACCCGGGAATTGTTTGGATTGGATGAAAATGCGAATTTTATTTACAATATTATTTTTTTATTGTTTAGGAATTCTTGTTTTCCAGACGGAAGTTCATCTGGAGCCTATGCGTAGAACCGTGTTATTTTGGTCACTTCATTTTAGGCTACTGTTGAGTAAACTTCCGTTCAGTGTCAGCAACTTCTATGTTTTGTTTTGTTGGCGAGTGTATCACTTTATTGCGGTATGTGCATGAATTGAATTGCTGAATTAGTGAATCAAGAGATATCTATATTTGTGTATATAACACTAAGAAAATAAAATAGTTTCTTACTGAGTTCCCTGATAAAGTAAACTAAGGTCATTTTCATTAATTTCACAAGAGACAATTAAAATCATCTTTAGAGTTTTGTTTTTAAAGATAAATTAAATGAATTTGGTAAATCAGTTGAGGTTGAGAAGCCCTGAAGATGATCTAATTAATAGATCGAAACACTGTATAGAAGGGGTGGAAAATATATGGGGGGAAATAGATATTTGAATGAAGAAGTTTCTGATGAGGGGGGACCAAAAACAAGCGAGTTCAACACATTCTTTCTCAGTCAGTAGTGCACCTGCCTAGGAATCACAAGGTTCCTGGTTCAATACCAGTCCCTGGTTATAAAATAACTGGTGTATTATATTGTTTATTCATTAATATATCAACACTAAAAATTTCATTAAATTCGGTTAATACCTTGATTTTTAGTATTTTTTTCTTTCGGTTGGGGGACACATGATGGTGGAATTTATGTTCGTTAAGTAGGATTTAACCTCACAAAGTATCTCTCTTTTGGTCAACACATTCTTCGTCTTCGTCTAGCAGCTGGAAAATCCATCGTCGTAGTCAAAAATAATCTTTAACAGTTCAAAATCGCATTTCCTATTTAGTTTTGTTTCTGTTGGACTAAAATCCATTTCTTTACTGGGTCGTTCGCAAAGCGCTTCGTCGTCGTCGACTGCTTCTGCTGCTGCTGCTGACTCCCAGCGCTTGACTCACTTATCATTTATGGACATATTTACCCAAACATCCGGGCACATCAGTCGAACCTCGCGTCCGTCCAGTACCCAAATCGCATTTGTTATTGCATGCGGGAGGACGCGAGTTCGATCCCGGCAGGCAAGACAATGTCTTGCTCCCTTTCCTGTATCGTTCTCCGTCACAAGAAATTAAATGAATTTGGTAAATCTGTTGAGATTGAGAATCCTTGAAGATGATCTAATTAGCTACCTAAATGAGAGTAATCTCCCCTTGTTTATAACATTAGCTACAGACGCTACAACTGGCCCAAGAAGAAATTTCCTCTTCATGAAATAGCTATGAACCTAGTATAAAAGTCTGAAACTTAAAAGGGTAATCTGAACATTAGCTACATAAATGAGAGTAATCTCCCCTTGTTTATTTCACTTTGAGGAAGCCATACATTTTGGTTGGACATTTTCATTTCACTGTAATCAATACAACTGCATGTTTTAACACAAAAAATATAAGATGTGTTCTTAATAACAATTAAGTTCATTTCAAATAATGCGCAAGAACAATTAAGAACACATTTTATGATATTTTCGTGTTAAAACATGCAGTTGTATTGATTTGAACAAATTCATATTTTCAATGTAGATTTACGGTGAAATGAAAATGGCGACTAAATCATATGGCTTCCTCAAAGTGAAACAAACAAGCCCTTCAGGAGAAGGGCTTGTTATTTTTGTATTTTTAAAAATTTTATTCTATCCCCAAAGGTGAAGAACGTTCTCCGTCACAAGAAATTAAATGAATTTGGTAAATCTGTTGAGATTGAGAATCCTTGAAGATGATCTAATTAATAGATCGAAACACTGCAGCGTCAGCCAATAAACTCACCACTTAACTCATTTAAACCTGTGTTTTTTCAATGTTTTATTATACTACATACCGTCGGATTCACTTCCTTTTATTCCAAACTTTGATATTTTTAATTTTATTAGTTATTTAATTACTTTTTTTTTTTCTTTTTTTTTTTTAATGTTATCTTTTTATTTTTTCTTATTGTGAAATCGTTCTGAAAAAAAACAAAAACATTTTGTCAATCAACGAGCTGGTGGGAAAACAAAGTAAGAATGGAATAACCATTCAAAGAATGGGAGGATTTTATTTTCAGCCATCCGATCAATCCTTCCATTTCAATTCTTCCCCATCGAATACTTTGTTCTATTTTTGTATATATAACATTCTTATCACATTGTACTTATCTTATTCTGTCTTCTTGGCCAGCTTGTCTACCCTATTAGGTATTGAGAATTCTGGGGTATGGGGGTTATCGTCCTTGTCTACGAGCCTCTGTTTCGAACCAACCAATTTCAAAGAATGGGAGGATTTTTTTAATAAAATCGTCAATCCATAGAATAAAGAACAATTAATATTAAAAAATAAATAAAAGCTGTTCCTTATAATTCAACGTTTGAATCCTTTCAATTATTATAAATAAACTATATATTATTTAAATAAATAAACTATTTTAACTATGAAATTGATTAAAAAATTGTATTACTTTAAATGGAAAAAAATTATTTGCGAAATTTGAATTCAATTTAAGAATCATTTTTTACTATCGCCCCTTTTTTCAGTAACACACTAAGCACATCTCTTATTATAATGGAGATTGTGTGTTTTTCTGTCTGTAACCGAAACTATATTCCTACTCAAGTCACAATTCTCTTAGTTATTGACATCACATTCTCCATGGTTTTATTTTTATCTAAACCTCAATTATTAATAAAATTGTCTTACATTATTAATACTGTTAACTATGTCTACATACTGACAACATGCAATCATATTTATATATACAACAAAATAGCAGTTTACAGTGTGAATGGGAAGGCTAATTTGCATATTAATATTAAAAAATTGAATTTAATAAATATGTGCTTAGTATTATTGATTTCTAACTGTTTGGTTTTATTTTAATGAATATAAGCAAAAATCTCTTCAATGAATCTTAAATGAAATCCATTAACAAGATAAAATAACTGTCATCTTATTCTTTACTTCCTCTTATAACTAAATACTTAAATTAGAAAAAATAACAATGAAAGACGAGAGTGATGGAAGAGTAAGTTTCAGTTGTTCCATTTTTTATTATACTCCCTATGTTTCAAATCTTTTATTATACTCCCTCTGTTTCAAATCTTTTTATCTGTATTCTTATTTAGTTTCATTAGCCTTTCTAATTTAATACAATATTTTATTACATTAAAACTTAAATACTTGCACCCGGAGGGTGCATATATTTGCTAGTTTAAATAAATAAACTATTTTAACTATGAAATTGATTAAAAAATTGTATTACTTTAAATGGAAAAAATTATTTGCGAAATTTTAATTCAGTTTTAAGAATCATTTTTTACTATCGCCCCTTTTTTCAGTAACACACTAAGCACATATTTATAAAAATCAAATTTTTAATATTAATATGGCAAATTAGCCTTCCAGGTCACACGGTAACATACATACTGTATTATTTTGTAGGTTCAAACATATATATTCATACAAGGAGTTTTATAAATCCCTTTCAGCCAGCCAGCCAGCCAGCCAGCCATTCATTCAATCAATCCTTCCATTTCTATTCTTCCCCATTAAATACTTTGTTCTTTTTCAATTCAAGAAATTCTACAGCAAGAATGGAATCAATGTTTTGCTCACTTAAAGACATCAAAATGTTGGTTGGCATACTTCCATCTACTATAATCTTATTATAATGGAGATAGTGCATTTGTCTGTCTGTAACCGAAACTATATTTGTATACAAGTCACAATTCCCTTTGTTATCTACATCACATTCTCCATGATTTTATTTTTATTTAAACCTCAATGATTAATAAAATTGTTTTACATTATTAATACTGTTGACCATATCTACATGATATTTTCCACGTACCCCACTTGTACGGGTCAGGCACAAGGCCCTTATTAACGTGGGACCACCCACAAACCGAAGCTCATGGGTGGCGGGCGAAAAATTGCGTCGATCCCGTCGGCATTTCCCCTCAAGGGGAGCGCCTCAGGTGCTGGGCAATAAACCCAGCCCTGCCCCTTTAAATCGAGGGGGCAGGTGTTGCCTGGGGGGATGGCCCCCTGGGATCGACGCCGTTAATTATAGCAATGGTCCAGAGGCCGAAGCCACTGTTGACCATATCTACATACTAATAACACGCAATTGTATTTATATATACAACAAAATAGCGGATTACAGTTTGAATGGGAAGGCTAATTTGCATATTGATAATAAAAATTTGATTTTAATAAATATATGCTTAGTATTATTGATTTCTAATTGTTTGGTTTTATCTTATTGAATATGAGCAAAAATCTCGGGGATAAATCTTAAAAGAAATCCATTAACAAGAAGAAATGACTGTAATATTATTCTTTACTTCCTATTTTAACTAAATAGTTAAATTAAGAAAATTTACCAATGAAAGACGGGAGTAATGGAAAATGATGGAAGAGTTAGTTTCAAAGTTGTTCTATTTTTCGATTATACTCCTTCTGTTCCAAATCTTTTTATCTGCATTCTTGTTCAGTTTTATTAGCCTTTCTAATTTAACATGATATTTTATTATATTAAAACTTAAAAACTTGCACCCGGAGGGTGCATATATTTGCTAGTATATAATAATGTTCAATAGATATGAAATAATAATAGAAAAAATCCTTGTCATAGATTCAGTGCCACATCGGGATATTGATCTTTCTATGAAAAAATCAGAAATCATCAATAACTTAAAATTAGTTGACTTTCAGACTTTTGATAGTATTTTTTATTCTTTGGGCTAAAATCCTTTTATAAACCAATTTTTAGAAGTAGGGAAGCTCTAGAACTCATGTTACAGACAAAAATAGATTACAAAATGACCCCCCCCACCCGACTTCAAATTTGGAGACCTAAAAATCGACATAACTCCGCCAATTCTTGGAATTTGAAACTCAAATTTTGGGGAATGTTTAACTTTAACATAATCCACACCTGTACAAAATTTCAGAAAAAATTGAAGTGGGGTGGGTGACATGGCCTGGATGATTTGACAGAGAATTACCCAGTGCTAAATCTTGACAAAGGTGTTGTCTTGGCTTGCCCAAAGATTTGAACTCCCCTAGGTGTTGTGCCCCTTAGACCCTTTATCTCTTCCTCAGCTTGTTTACATCTGCTGCTATATCTTGTCACCGGAAGAACCGTTTACTTCGGCTACCCCAGCATTCTCTAGCGGGACTTTTAATTCTTTCCACTTTAGTCCTCCTAACGAACGGACGTGTTTAGTCTTCTTCAATGTGTTCTTCTCTCAGAAAACAGGTAGAACACTTGTCTCTATTAGTCAACTTTCCTTTATTATGACTTAGACCTTCTCGCTGTCATCTACCAGCAGCTGAAATCGCAACACTCTTACTGCCCTCAACCCACTTTTATTTATACTGCCGTTTCCCCTTATCATCCGGGCACATCAGTCGAACCTCACGTCCATCCAGCTTGCATTTCTTTGCATTCGGGAGGGCGTGGGTTCAACTCCAGCAGGAAGTCCTCTGTGGAGCATCCAGAATCTGTGCAGAGCTCATCAATGTAGACCTTACCTGGACGGTCCACACTGGCATGCCCATGTGCTGGTTTCCACAGAAGAACGTCAGGCCCACGTTGAGAATCACTATTCTAGTTCACCTGGAAAATCTGCTAAAATGAGATCTTCATAGGTGACAATAAAAAAAAACAACTCATAAAACAGGTGAGATTAATGTCTTGCTCGTTTTCTAAATGAGTACGGTAGTACTCGTTCTCCGTCACACCCCTTATTTATGTTTTCTCTCTTAAAGACTGTATTCACTATTAACTGTTGATAGCGTGTTTTCCACTTTGTGACTCTTTCGTAAGGACACTGCCTTAACCTGTTTGTCCTTTCTTAACTCCTTACCCCTTCTTCTTCTTCTCCTCCCCTTCTTCTTCTCCTCCCCCCTTCTTCTTCTCTCCCCTTCTTCTTCTTCTCCTCCTCCCTTCTCTTCTCCTCCTTCTTCTTCTTCTATTTGCTTTCAACATTTCTTTCACCTATTTTTCTTTTACTTTGATTTCCTCATTTCTTTCTTTTTTTTTTTTTCTTTTTTCTTGTTTTTCTTTTTCTTTCCCATTTAATTTCCCTTCTTCATTTCTTTCTCTTCCTTTTGTCCTTCTTCCCCTTTTTCTTCCTTACCCATTTCTCTTTTTTTATCTTTCCTTCTTTCTTATTTTAAAATCATTTTTAATTTCTCTTAAATTTTCATCATAATCATTTCCTTACAGATTTTTAAAAATTATTCGTTTTTCAAATTTTCTTTTTTTTTTTTTTTTTGCTTTTCATTCAATTATTTCTTTCATTTACTTTTAATTCCTTTATTTCTTTTTCTTCATTATTTTTCCACAACCCCCCCCCCCCGAAGAATTTTTATCTTAATCTTTCAAAATGTCATGACCTTCTTCCCTTTTTCATCACTCAGGCTTTTTGAAACCTTGAGGACCTTTTGCCATAAAAGAAATATTTTGGTGAACCTTCATCTATAATGTTTAGTTATACTAGCAAATATATGCACCCTCCGGGTGCAAGTATTTCAGTTTTAATGTAATAAAATATTGTATTAAATTAGAAAGGCTAATGAAACTAAATAAGAATACAGATAAAAAGATTTGAAACAGAGGGAGTATAATAAAAGATTTGAAACAGAGGGAGTATAATAAAAAATGGAACAACTGAAACTTACTCTTCCATCACTCTCGTCTTTCATTGTTATTTTTTCTAACTTAAGTATTTAGTTATAAGAGGAAGTAAAGAATAAAATAACAGTTATTTTATCTTGTTAATGGATTTCATTTAAGATTCATTGAAGAGATTTTTGCTTATATTCATTAAAATAAAACCAAACAGTTAGAAATCAATAATACTAAGCACATAATTATTAAATTCGATTTTTTAATATTAATATGCAAATTAGCCTTCCCGTTCACACTGTAAACCGCTATTTTGTTGTATATATAAATACAATTGCATTTTGTCAGTATGTAGACATAGTTAACAGTATTAATAATATAAGACAATTTTATTAATAATTGAGGTTAAATAAAAATAAAATCATGGAGAATGTGATGTCAATAACTAAGAGAATTGTGACTTGAGTAGGAATATAGTTTCGGTTACAGACAGAAAAACACACTATCTCCATTATAATAAGATATGCTTGCTAACCATTGTTTTGTGAACTGATAGCCTTTTTATCACTGACCCGTCAGTATTCCTTTCACTGTTTTCCTTCATATGTTGTACCTGTTGTACCCCTGTATCTGTTGCATTGTTACTGTATATTTGTTTCTTTACTGTGAACGAGCAGATTCACAGCCCCCATGAACGAAACGAGTCCGGATATGTGTGGCCTGTGCGAGGGAGAGGAGAGAGGCAAGTGACCACAGAAATTGAACTCGTCACCTCTTCGTTGCTGAAATGCTGGTGAAATTCCGCACGAGCAGTGCATAGTAACCCGGATGTAAAGTCTCGTCATGAGGATTGACGCGTGCTGATGAATGTCGAACATGCAATTCAGAGTAAGGAGCCCGGATGAAACACAGCAATGTGATATTTAGGGACCTGCCCTCCCAGATCGGGGAGAAAGTCTGCAGTAGCATTTTGGCTGTCGAAACGAGTGGAAGAGAAGATATATTTGGATAGTGCTAGTGAGAAAACTACAACTGCTGCGAGAGCAAAGCTAATTACGACGACTACGACTGTCTGATAATTTGAAGGTCCCTGGTTCATTCCCGGGTTTCGGCACCACTGATAACCTGAAGGAAGCAGTTTGCTAAATTTACTTTTCATATTCTTACCCTTTCTTGTGGACGGAATAAACAAAATTACCCTACCCACGGTGTTTGTTGTTCTAAGCTTGAAGGAGGTTAGCTACGTGTAACGAATAGCCGTATATACGCTTTGGATAAGATATATACGGTGAAGTAGAAGGTGCAATAGGTGTAGTGTCCAATTGTACCATGTCCATAATCCATTTAGACAAGGGAGGGGGGGTCATTTTAACGATTTCTTTGAATCTTCTTTTCGTATCTTCTCTCAAGTTTTTGCATCAGCCTCAGGAGGTCCTCTGTGCAGCATCTAGAATCTGCACAGAGATCATCAATGTTGGTCTTTGCTGGATGGCCCACACTGGCATGCTCATGTGTTACTTTCCACAGAAGAACGTCAGGCCCACGTTGAGAATCACCATTCTAGTTCACCTGAAAAATCTGCTAAAATGTGTTGCATAAAATCCCGCCTAAACTAACGAAGTGATGGGAAAACCAAATAAGACCGGAATAACCATTTCAAAGATCAAAAGAATGGGAGAATTTTACTTTCAGTTATCCAATCAATCCTTTCCCTTCAATCCTCCTTGGGCCAACAACAGGCCTATTTTAAGATAAGTTTTTATTTGTATGTATGTATATATAATATATAGATGGCAATAGCCAACAATTTTTGGGAGATTATGTGCTTAATTGAAGTCATACCTAATTTGAAAATTAATTAGTTATAATTAAATGAATTAGGCGTGCATATCGGTTTAAATGTAAGGCGTAAACAAATTGAGAAAAAGTCAATTTCTGTATGTACATTTCAGCCTATTAGGCCTCATCAGCAGATATATATATATATATATAATATATATATATATAACTAATGTGTTATATTTCAACTCCCACATAATTTTGTAAATCAGCCCAAACAATTATTCACTTAACTAAAATATACCAGATCCCTTGCCCAGCCCCTCCTCACCTCATTCAAATATCCTAGCCCCACCCCCACTACCCTCCCAAAATAAGACACTCACACTCCAAAATGATAGATTTAAAACATTGTTCCTTGTGAAAATTTTCAGTAATATCCATGATTTTGCTTTTACCTGATGATGCTGCAATAATGCGGTTGAAATAAATTATTGTAATGAAGCAAGTTTAAAGTTTTTTTCCTTCATTTATTGTATATATATCTTATTATAATGGAGATTGTGGGTTTGTCTGTCTGTAACCGAAACTATATTACTACTCAAGTCACAATTCCCTTTGTTATTTACATCACATTCTCCATGATTTTATTTTTTATTTAAAACCCAATTATTAATAAAATTGTTTTACATCATTAAGATTGTTGACCATATCTACATAATAATAACATGCAATTATATTTATATATACAACAAAATAGCGGATTACAGTGTGAACGGGAAGGCTAATTTGCATATTGATCTTAAAAAAAATTGATTTTAATAAATATATGCTTAGTATTATTGAATTCTAATTGTTTGGTTTTATCTTATTGAATATGAGCAAAAATCTCAGGAATAAATCTTAAAAGAAATTCATTAACAAGAAGAAATAACTGTAATATTATTCTTTACTTCCTATCTTAACTAAATAGTTAGATTAGGAAAATTTAACAAAGACAGACGGGAGTAATGTAAAATGATGGAAGAGTTAGTTTCAAAGTTGTTCTATTTTTCAATCATACCCCCTCTATTCAAAATCTTTTTATCTGCATTCTTATTCAGTTTCATCAGCCTTTCTAATTTAATATATTTTATTATATTAAAACTTAAATACTGGCACCCGGAGTGTGCATATATTTGCTAGTATATATATATATATATATATATATATATATAATTTTGAGACCTAAATAAAAAACATATACTGGAAAATCAAGTTTTTGTAATGTAGCGTAATTATTATGGTCTACGGGGAATTCAGGATTAAAAATAAAACAGTATTCAGATTTCTGGAGAAAGAGAGGAAAAAAAGAAATGAGAACAGAGGTTAAAGTTTGGAACTCAATTGACCATTGAATGACCCCGAAATGGAATTTAAAAATAAAAATGGAAGTTCCGGGTTTTGACCCGGAAGCCAGGGCTTGACACTAACACCGTCCTGTCGTCGATAAAAATTACATCCGAGACGATCAATACGTCATCCGGGACAGTTTGCTGGGAACGGTAAAAATTTTTCCTAAAAGTTAGTACTATATTCCAATAATGGCCGTCCAGTGATTGCCCGAATGCTTACCTCAAAATGAGGCTACGGCACCGCAGGTCTATTCTCAAAGCCAATGTAATGAATAATGGTGGAGGGAGATAGTTTAAAAGGACCGAATTATGTACTACTAACCCTACTCAGGGTAACTTAAAGTAAAAAAGTATTTTTTTTTTTTTTTTTTTTTTAGCTCAAAACACACTAGGAAATGGATTTTTTGTCCAAATATCCAGAATTATAGTTTTATTACGTTATTATGCTACTGATGACTGACAAGTATAGATGATGCTAATGAATTAAACAAAAATATTTTGATTTTGGGACGGTTGATAATTTTTGTTCAGGACGGTCATGAAAAAAGTTAGTGTTGGGGCCTGCCAGAAGCGTAAGTTGGGTGACCCTCCCACCCCGGGACGACAAATGGAAGAAGAGAAAAAAAAAATCAGTCTTTTTTTCCGGCTGGGCTTTGGTGAGAGCCAGACGTGGCCTCCCAGTTCTCCGTATGGGTTTCACATAGTAGTAATTTTACCATACCCTTTCTCTCTGAAAAGAACCCACAAGCCTAGAAAGAAATAAACAGACCCTTGTGACTATACAACCCGAGTATGTTGTTTCTGAACTAACGACTACTACTACAACTCGAACTTGGCCCTATGCAACCAGTAACCCCACACGAGGAGGAAGAGAGGGAGGAGAATGAGGAAGGTAGACTTTTATGAAATCATTTTTATATTTACAATAAATAATCATACTCAACATTTCTTTGTAAAATAAGCATGTTTATGTATTTTCTGATTTTTCATCAAAATTTACAAAAAAAAATCTGCCCGAGAGACAGAGACAAAAAAAAAAAAAAAATACTTTAAACATCTACGGCCTGAGAGTTTCACTTTCAATATGAAATTATTAAACTTATTTTGTACTTCTCCATGCTTCTAATATAACCAACAAAACTTCCCAACATCCATCACATATATGCAAAGAAGCATACATGGACTCTCTAACAACATATATATATATGACCAGATAAGTTGGTAGTAAAAATGATTAATTTTATAGCTATATTATAAATTGGTAGTCCATTTGGAGAGCTCGACGTATAATAATTTTAAAATTATATACAGAGCAAAATTTATAGGATTGATAAAGAAAGGCTCAAATATCGGTCATGTTGGCAGTTATAAATTTATTTCAACCAAAATTTATTTCATTTGTTATTGTACACGGTCTGAGGATGCCAAGGACTCTCAGAGAAGAGAATCTTTTGGTTGAAATAAATTTATAACCATTAACATGACTGATATTTAAGCCTTTCTTTACCTAGTGGTAGGCGTTCTATGTTGCCCAACAACTCAAAGGGTGCGAATCTCTCTCTATATATATCTTTATTTACATGTTGAAAGGATAAATAAATAAAGGAAAGAAAATGTTGAATGGATAAACTTGATTTGAGTTTCCAACACGTGTTTCAGTTAAGATTTTGTTCATGTACTGTATTTATTATTATTTTAAATATAAATAAAATAAAATAATAGAAAATTTCTTTATCAGTGTTAACGGTTACAAATTTATTTCAACCAAAATTTGTTTCATTTGTTATTGTACACAGTCTGAGGATGCCAAAGTCTCTCAGAGAAGAGAATCTTTTGGTTGAAATACATTTATAGCCGTTAACATGACCGATATTTAAGATTCCTTCCTATATGATTTTGAGACCTAAATGGAGAAGATATCCTGAAAATAAAAATGTTTTTGTAACCCCACAGGAGGAGGAGAAAAGTAGACTTTTATGAAATCATTTTTATATTTACAATAAATAATTATACTCAACATTTCCTTGTAAAATAAGCAAGTTTATGTATTCTTCTGAATTTTCATCAGGATTTACAAAAAAGATCTGCCCGAGAGACAGACACAAAAAAATAAAAAATACTTTAAAAATCTACTGCCTGAGTGTGTCTTTTTTTTTTTAATATAAAATTATTAAATAAACTTTTAAAGATATTGTCTTTTTTTAAAATCTTATTTTTTGGTTATTTCCTATAAGTCTACACATAAACAAAGGGGAACCACTCTTGACTGATAAATTATTGATCTACTAGGAAAAAAGAAGACGGGGTTAGGGTTAGGGTTAGTTTAATGGGAAAATAAATAAATTATTTATCAGTCAAGAGTGGTTCCCCTTTGATCATGTTATATATCTTATAGGAAATATCCTTTTTTTTTTTTTTTTTTTTAAACGATTAAGTTTCCGACCAACATTTTATTTCTCCTGATTCAGCCTCTTCTTTAATTAAAGTTGTCAAGTTTATGGTTTCTAAAGGACTGTTCGTCCGCAGAACTGACGGTGACTGAGGAGGGGGTTCCTGCAAAACGGGGAGAGCATCAGCTTCGATTACTATCGGCTCAATTTCATTTTTCACGGCGGAAGATGAAGGCGGGGGTGATGAATGAGAGGCAGATGAGGTAATAGGGAGTGAGAAAGTCGAGGCGAGAGAGTACAGACTCGTAGTGGTAGGCGTCGTGACTATGCTGCTCAACAGGCTCAAGCCCGACGTCGGCAACAAAGGGTGTGAACCCGTCACGCCCATCTCGGAGTCTCGTCTCCGTTTTGTTGTCCGACGCCCGCATTCTTTGTCGCTGAGATATTTCCTCCGATTTTGCAGTGCTTCTCCGAGTCGGATCCACACAAACTGTTTATGGCGGGAGAGCTGGGGGGCGGCCCGACATATATAATGAAAAAACGCTTCCTTTTTGTCGGCTGTGATCATTTTTAAGGGTGGTGCCGTGTTCCAGATATTGGCGGTCGTAGCGGCTTCTCTAAGAAGCGAGCGCCCTAACCGTTGTGCTTCAGTCGGACGACCTCGTCTCATTTTCCGCCGAAGCAGTTCTTCGGCTGAAAAGTCTTTGATACGACTTGAACCCCAACCGTCTATTACATGAACATCGTTGTCTGGTATATCGTCGTTATCATTATCATCATCATCATCGTCGTCATCTTCAATTACATGTGGTTTAATGTTCGACTGATGTACAGGGGTTGTCTGCGTATCCAGTGTCTTTGGAGAGGAATAGGTTGATATATTGCTTGCATTGTTAGATGGAATGGACGTAGAACGTGCAGTGCCGGCCGCAATCAGTCTTGAAGTGATTTTTTCATGAGTACTCATGGTTCCTGGGAATAACCGAACCGTATTACCAGAAACCTTAACTCTTGAAGGAATAGATTCTACAGTGTCCACCGAAGAATTGAGGTAGCTGTCCTTTGGTAAACCACATGATGCTGGCACCTTCGTATACGATTCCATAACGTTATGAAGTTCAGAATGGATACTCGGCAGCCGATTGATGATGGGCTGTGAATTGATCTTAGGAGTAATCGATACTGTGATAGGGGTTGAATAGGATGAAGACATTGTGGTTGCCGAAGGGATGGGCGTAGTTGCAAGTGTTTGTGTTGTGGACACTGATGGTGCAATTGTCCTGCCCATGCGGCAGGGTGTATTGTTTGGGCCATAGAGACCTCGTAATAATTTCCGAATTAGGAATCGGTCTTTGAAAACTTCAAAAATGTCTTTCAAGTCGGCATCGGTAAATTCCAATAGCATTTCTCCTTCCACCTGATTATCTGGAATAAAAAGAAAACAAAATTATTATAATGAATTAAAAAAAAAAAAAAAAAAAATTATATATATCTTGTAAAAATACATCTATAAGATGATTGAGGGGGAAGTCATCAGCGTTGTTATTCCTTGGGATCATTGGAAATTTCTGGTTTTCAACAACGAATTTCCTCACCCAAGGGACCAATCGAGGTTGATCAAACCTCGACCCTTCCCCCTCAGCAACTGACCTCGCCTCCTGATGACCATAGATATAGTACTGGTCACCTGACCTCCAGCCAATGGCAATAGCGCTCTCTTAATTTATATTACAACCATTTTATTACTCGAGTCAGGATGAACGGTTGATGTGAGTTTTCCCCCTGTTTGTAGATTTTTTTGTTTTTTAAATTTTACCAATTTTTAAATTTCTATTTATTTTCCTTATTTACAAGAGAGGGGTTTTCCCTCTTTGTTGATTTTGTGTTTTTTAAATTTTTCTATTTTTAAATTCCTATTTATTTATTTTTTTTTTCCTTATTTACAAGAGAGGGGTTACCCTTCCCATTTTTTACTGTATTTTTCCTAACAAACCCGTTATATGTACTACAAATTAAAAAAATTAAAGATTACTAATACACAATATATATATATATATATGGGAGAAACATCAACATCTTTTAGACTAAGATTAAATAACCACAAATCCATAATAAAACTCAAATCCCCGCATAGTACGATAGCACTTCACTTTAACACCCTACCACACAACCTTACACACCTCAAATGCATTCTAATAGAACACGCATTTCCAACAACGCAATCTCGAAAACAAGCAGAAACCAAATGGATTCTAAAATTACAAACTCACGTGAGGGGACTGAACGCTGACATCGGAATACTCCGTCATTATAAATTTTTTACAGACGCTGCCGCTGTCAATAACAACAGAGACAAAAGATCCGTTGAACAGGAACAACAGTCTTTTGATAAAGGGTATCTAACAAACCCGAAAATTTATGATAAAAAATAATAATAATAAAATAAGTGAATCCAATACTCCATAACATCGAGTTCATTCATTTATTTTTAGATGCTTCATAATAACGCCCAACTTAAAAAAAAACATAAAAATATATACCAAAAGAAGCATACAGAGACCTCTAAAATACAACATATATATATATATATATATCTTATTATAATGGAGATTGTGGGTTTGTCTGTCTGTATATTACTATACAAGTCACAATTCCCTTTTTATTTACATCACAATCTCCATGATTTTATTTATATTTAAACCTCAATTATTAATAAAATTGCTTCACCTTTTTATTAGTGTTGTCCATATCTACATACAAATAACATGCAATTGTATTTATATATACAAAAAATAGCGGTTTACAGTGTGAATGGGAAGGCTAATTTGAATATTGATATTAAAAATGTGATTTTATTAAATATGTGCTTAGTATTATTGATCTCTAATTGTTTGGTTTTATTTTAATGAATATAAGCAAAAATCTCTTCAATGAATCTTAAATGAAATCCAATAATAAGAAAAAATAACTGTCATTTTATTCTTTATTTCCTGATTTAAGTAAATAGTTAAATAAGTAAAATTCAGCAATGAAAGACGGGAGTGATGGAAGAGTAAGTTTCATTTCTATTTTTCTATTATACCCCCACTCTGTTACATATCTTTTTATCTGCCTTCTTATTAGACTTTCTAATTTAATACGATATTTCATTACATTAAAACTTAAATACTTGCACCCGGAGGGTGCATATATTTGCTAGTATATATAATGTGAATTTTAATCATATATTAACAGAATCTTAACTTTTCTTTGCACAATTCAATCATATTACTTATGTAATAAAAAATTCCCCTTTTTTCAAATGCTACTCTCCTTGAACATTTTTATTCTCTAACGATAACCGTCACCAAACATCACTACTTTCTCCAATTTCAAAAAAATTATTTTTTCGAACACTTCAAAATTCTCTGCATTTTGACCATTTTAACTTCAAATATCAAACATTTTACCCTGAGGAAGACCGTTATTCTTTATATGCTTAAATATCTTATAATTTTCTATTATTATTATTATCATTATTTTATTTTATATTTAAAATAATAATAAATAGAATACATGTATACATGAACAAACTCCTGGCCGAAACACATGTTGGTAACTTAAATTAAATTAATTTTATCCATTCAACATTTTCTTTTCTTTATATCCTTTTAATATATCGTCGGATTCATTTCCATTTTCAAACACACACACACACATATATATATGTCACACAAGATCTATGGATGTGACACAAGATCAATTTCTTAAGCGGAGTTTAACAGGTTTGAATTCAGAGATTTCCTTCTCCTAGATTGGTTGCCTATCCAAGGTTAAAGAGTCCAGTCAGCCCTACTATTTATCCATAGCTGGAGAGAGAATAGTTTGATTCATACCCTTCCTAAGGGTATTAGTGCTATGTGAAATGCAAACAGCCTCATCCAGGATTTAAACTTGTCTCGTCATGTCCATTTCCTTCGATGGTAACCATTACACCACATGCTTTCATACACACACACACACACACACATGTATATATATATATATATATTCCTCAAACTAACGAAAGCCCTGATGAAGATCTATTGAAACAGATCGAAACACTGCAGCATAGGCGAAATAAACATCACTCATTTATGAACTTGTGTTTTTCAATTTTTTCTTTATTTATATATATATATAAACACCATGGGATCTAACTCAACGACTGATGATTGCCCCTTGGCATGAAACCTGGGTAGCTGTTTATAATGAACATTGATCTATAAAAACACAGCAAATTAAATAAATATAATATATATATATATAATATATATATATATATGTGTGTGTGTAAGATAATCCAAATGACTGATAAGAAAGGGATGATTCTATTTGGGATCATTGAAATCCTATTGTACATCCATACTGTATGCCCTTGTAGGTGCAAACTTTTAGACTCATACAAGGATTTTTATAAATCCTTCAGAGAGCTCAATGTATAATAACTAATAAATTAATTATATACAGAGCAACATTTAACTTTCAAAGAAAAAAAAACTTAAACCGTCATTTAACTATAATTTTTTTTTACCTGAAACTCAAAAGGAGTCTAGTTAAATGACAATTTATTAAGTTTTTCTTTGTTTGAAAGTTATACACACACACGTGTATTAGGGAATTTAATTATCGCTAATTTTTTATTTAGACAGAGGAAGCAGGGGTTCCCAACCTTTTTTAGCTTATGGCCCACTTTGAAACCAGAATTTTGTTGCGGCCCATGAAATTTTAATAGAAAAAATATTTCCATTTTACATAAGATATTTATTCAATCAAAATACAACCATATTGACGCACACACTTTATCTCAAGTATCTAAACTACATGGACTTTTCAGTTCCAATTTAACGACTATTTATTATCAATATTTAATTTTGCAATTTCCTATATATATATTTACCAACCTCCGCACGAGCAGGATGTGTCACAAGGTCAATTTCTTAAGCGGAGTTTAACAGGTTTGAATTCAGAGTTTTCCTTCTCCTATACCAGTTGCCTAACCAAGGTTAAAGAGCCCAGTCTGCCCTACTATTTACCCATAGCTGGAGGGAGAGTAGAATTCATACCTTTCCCAAGGGTATTAGCGCTAAGTGAAATGCAGTTACCACGTCCAGGATTTGAACTCGGGGCGACGAGTCCATTTCCTATGACTTTATCCATTACACCACGCAATTTCCCTATATAGAATTATAATATTTCCTTGGCCCACCTGAAATTTGCTGTCGCTCATTTTAGCTATGTAACCATAGGTTGGGAACCACTGATTTAGAGACCTGCATATGCTTGATTTATATTAAATATCCCATCTAATAATTGGTGTTAAGCTCTGAATTTTTAATTTCCAAACATTCCTCGGTAAAGATGTTGAATTTTTCAGCTTTACATTAAAGAACAAATGTTTATAATTTGCAAGTTTTGTTTTAAATTCTGATTTTGTGCACCCAACCCAATTCAGTTAAACTTGTTTTTTTGGGTAGATGTCATCAAGACTTAATAAAGAATACTTTTAGTCAGACATATACCTTGCATGGGACAAAAGGTAGATTTTTGACAATTGCATTTTCTGTATATCTTTAGTGCTATTTATATTATGTGTGGTTGTTTGTTATTGTTTCAACATTTAAAATGGTATAAACATCATTGACAATAAACGTTTCAGTGATTTCTAAATATTTTGGAGACCTTACCTTTGGGATTACCCTTGTACTTCAATCATGTGATATACACGCGACTAAGTTGGGTAGATGTCATCGAGGCTTGATAAACAATACTTTTAGTCAGACATCTACCTTGCAAGGGACAAAAGGTAGGGTTTCCACAATTGCATTTTCTTTGTACATGTTTATTGTTATTGTTATTCTGTTTCAAAATTTAAAATGGTTAAACATCATTGACAATAAAATTTTTGTGATTTCTAAATATTTTGAAACCCTACTTTTGGGACTACCCTAATACTTACTCATCTCTCCATCATGGAGATTATGTGATGCAAGTTCAATTTTAACATGGAGAAAAGTAAGTTGGAATTCAGCGTTTTTCTTTTAGACCAATTGCCTATCCAACAGTGGGTGAAGCCCACCATGGCGTAACGGCTAACGTGTTGGTCAATGATTTCTAAATATTTTGGAAACTATACCCTGGGTATTACCCTCGAACTTAAATCACATGATATACATGCCACAAAGTAACACAATACCCCAGTATTAGTTATATAATAAAAATTGACTTCTATAGTTCCGCTTTCAACTCCACCATTGGTCACAGTGACATTACTGGCAGACGTATTTATTACATTTAGTCTGTTAAATTTATATCTTATTATAATGGAGATTGTGTGTTTTTCTGTCTGTAACCGAAACTATATTCCTACTCAAGTTACAATTCCTTTAGTTATTGACATCACATTCTCCATGATTTTATTTTTATCTAAACCTCAATTATTAATAAAATTGTCTTATATTATTAATACTGTTAACTATATCTACATACTGACAACATGCAATTATATTTATATATACAACAAAATAGCGGTTAACAGTGTGAATGGGAAGGCTAATTTGCATATTAATATTAAAAAATCGAATTTAATAAATATGTGCTTAGTATTATTGATTTCTAACTGTTTGGTTTTATTTTAATGAATATAAGCAAAAATCTCTTCAATGAATCTTAAATGAAATCCATTAACAAGATAAAATAACTCATTTTATTCTTTACTTCCTCTTTATAACTAAATACTTAAATTAGAAAAAATAACAATGAAAGACGAGAGTGATGGAAGAGTAAGTTTCAGTTGTTCCATTTTTTATTATACTCCCTCTGTTTCAAATCTTTTATTATACTCCCTCTGTTTCAAATCTTTTTATCTGTATTCTTATTTAGTTTCATTAGCCTTTCTAATTTAATACAATATTTTATTAAATTAAAACTTAAATACTTGCACCCGGAGGGTGCATATATTTGCTAGTACAAAAGATAAACATTGAAAGAAAGAGATAGTATTTTATTTTTTAAGTTTTTGAACTTTGACCCGTATGCTTTGTTACGTTGTAATACTCACGGTACTAAAACGATACATGCACCGTAGTCCTTTTTCTTTCTTGGTACTAAAACTCCGAGAAACATGTCGTCACAACTCCCAGCCTTTATTAACGTGCTCGTCTAGTGGCTTCTACCAGGGAGGAGGAGAGGCAGAGAGAACGAGAGAGAGAGAACACTACTAAATTCCTGGGCTCTAATCAGGTCTGTGCCCTACGACGGACGCCGGCAAAAAAAGAGGACGAACCCTTTCTTCCTTCCCCCACGTCACCACGTGACTTCCGGTCAACACCCGACTTCCGGTTGCCCCTCAATTCTTCGTTCGGGGTCACGCTACGGTCAAAACCATCGCTCTCCTCTTTTGGGTCATCACTATTTTTTAAGCCTTTGTTATTTATTCCTCCTCCTTCCATTAGCAGTTCTAGCTCACACAAGTCATCCTGCTACAGCTTTTTGCTGCTTTCTAGACCGCAATATATTCTAGACTAGCTATTTATCCCCAAATTTATTTCCAGCTCATAAAAATTATCATCATATGCAAAAATATTATTGCTAAAAAAAAAAAAAAAAAAATAAAAAAAAAAATCGCAGTAATCAAAAATTTTAGGATTGCAGATCCGTATTTGATCCGGAATGTTTTTAATTTGTTCACAAAATTGGCTTGATTCCATAATGGTATTGGTATGATATGTTGGGCTATGGCATCTAGGAGTAAAGTTGAAAAAAATCTGCCACGTTGATACAGTATATTTTAGACTAGCTTAAAAGCTAGTTATTTCCAAATTTATTTCCAGGTCATAAAAATTATCATAAAAAAAAAGCAAAAAAAAAAAAAAAAAAAAAAAAAAAAAAGCAAAAAAGCATTATTGCAAAAGAAAAAAAAAACAAAAAAAAAAAAAAAAAAAAAAAAAACAATCGCAGTAATCAAAAGTTTTAGGATTGCGAATCCATATTTAATCTGGAATGTTTTTTTAATTTGTTCACAAAGTCAGCTTGGCTCCATAATGGTGTTAGTGTTAGGCTATTTACTTCTAGGAGTTGAATTGAAAAAATATATTTTAGACTAGCTTAAATATAAATTATTTCCAAATTTATTTCCAGGTTATAAAAATTGTCATCATACAAAAAAATGTTAAAAAAAAAAATTAAAAAAAAAAAAAATTGCAGTAATTAAAACTTGGGAATCCAAAATGTCAGGATTACGACTCAGGATTCGGTCCTGAATGTTTTCAATTTGATCACAGAGTCGGCCTGATTCCAAAATGGTATGATATATTGGGCTATGGTCTCTAGGAGTAAAGTGAAAAATCGGACAAACTGATATTTGCATTTATTGTTAGATATATATGCACATTCACCCCGATGTAATGATACAAGGCCAGTTTAATACCGAGGACCCTCCCAGAAGTGGGTGGTGGCAAAACAGTCCTGTACCATTGACAATTCTCCATAAATGGAGGTGCCTCAGGCAATAATCCTGATGTTAAACTTCATCTAATGGAGAATTTCCAATTCTGGAGCTCTGGGGAATGTGGAGTACCCCCTTCATCACCAGGATCAACTGCTGTAGAAGCAGGATCAGCTGTGAGCTTGAGCGCTGAGCTAGTGGCTTTTAAAGGGTTGGTTCCTTAGAACTGGATTTATTGATCCCAGTAATGGGAAGATATTTACTCAAGAGTCAAGTCCTCACTTAACAAGGACCAATATCAGCATTAGTATATTATCGTGACTTCTACTTCACTGCACAAATATCTTGTCCGAAGCGTAAAAGTTTGGCTTTTCGTTTCATGTAGTTTAACGCTCCCAAGCAAGTACAACAAAAACCGTGGTTTAAATAGTTTTTTCTTTATTTACTTCGCTAGAAAGTGTAAGAAACTGTCCTCAGAGGGGGGGGGTGCACGGAGAGAGAGAGAGAGAGGCTGGATCACGCCTGGAAAGTGGGACGAGCTGGGAGGAAAGGCATTGAAAATCCGGCATTTCAACGGGAATGCCGGGTAGTGGCAAGACATCTCCTTCCGGTGGCGAGATATAACTAGGGGCAGCAGAGGGATTGAGAAGGGAAAACGACGATGCAAGGGGCGCAACTCTTCTAGGATCAATCTAAGCAAACCAAGACATAGATCTTTGTTATAACCGGTAATCTTGTATTTTGCTACTGGAAGTTATTCCTTGGTTTACACGCTGTGAATAAGCTGTTGGCATCCTTCCAACTGTGAAAGACGATGGAGTAGTGTCCAATTTTTAAAAAATTTTTTTTGAGGGGAACTATATAGCCTGGGCAGGTTGTTTCGGAGGATGCCGCTGTGGTCAGAGGGAAAGGTAAGAGATCAATGCAGTTTGGCAACGGTAGTGTCACAGGGGTTGCTGTGTAACACTGAAATTCAGCGATACCCCACCTTTAGGGACTCCAGCTACAGATTTGTTATCGGAGAAATCACATACATTCAACATCTTTTTGTCAAAAAAGCCTCTCGTCGCACGGAGGAGAGGATCAAAGTGTAGTATCTGTTCCAGATTCATGACCTGATGCCTCTCTGTCTACCCATGACTATGACGGTCTAGTTCAGGCATGTCAAACACATGGCCTTCATTGGCTTTTAGTTGATAATAAAGAAATTAATGATAGCAATCATCACTTTGTTCTATTAATGTAGAAGAAGGATTTAAAGACTTAGTTGTCATGTGTGGCCCTCATGACATACATGTGTAATCCATGTGCGGCCCTCATAACATACATGTGTAATCCATGCAGCACCAGGGAGCTACTTAGTGTAACGTGGTGGTATATTCACGGTACCAAAACGGATATATGTGACGTTCTAATAGCGATATATGTTGTATAGCGGGTCTTGTCAACGTGCCTCCAAATTCACGACACTAAAAAGGTATTTGGTACGCGGCGGTCATCTTGTCGATAAAAAAGTACAACGCGGGAAATATATCGTGACAAGCTGCTTAGCTTTTATTTCCAGGGCTCATCTCGTGGGCTGTGTCGGAGAGGAGGAAAGGCAGAGAGAAAGAGAGAGAGGACACTGTTAAATTACTGTGATCCCACAACAGGGACCAGGGGTCCGGTCCATACCCTACGCGTCCGAAAGCAAAAAGAGGCTGGTATTTTTCTTCGTCGTTCCACATCACCATGTGACTTCCGGTTCCGGTCAACACCTGAAACTTCTAGTTGACATTCAATTCTCCCTTCGGGGGGTCACGCCCCGGTCAAACTCACGACAACTGTTTTGTGCTCATCACTTTTATCTCTTATTTCTTCTTCCTCTCTTTTCTAATAGTAAAAAAAGTAAGTAAAGTCGTCGGGGCGGCCCAAAGTCGGTATCAGCCAGTCAGCGAGGGAGTCTATCCCCTTTCCAATAGCGCTAGACCAAGGAGATTGTTTTGGCGTCTGAGGTGGAGCGCCACACCTACCATCAGCTCCTTACTTTACCGCACAAATCCCTGTGCTACTCATAACGCTGAGTTGGCGGGGACCGGTATCGAACTAGGAACCTTGTGGTTTCTAGCCGAACGCTCTACCGACTGAGCTAACCAGTCCTCGCAAAACTCAGGATATTCCCCATCTTGCTACACTTAGTTTGACATGCTTGCTCTAGCTCATTGTGTTTTGTGATCCTGTCTAACCAGGGTCGATCCTGCCACTAGCTCAGCGCTCAAGCTCACAGCTGATCCTGCTTCACCAGCAGTTGATCCTGGCGATGAAGGGGGTACTCCACACTCCCCAGAGCTCCAGAATTGGAAATTCACCATTAGCTGCAGTTCAACATCATACTCAGAATGCACCGACTGCACCTCTGCAGAGGGGAAGACTCCCCCAATGGGGCCACCTGTTGGCCATGGGTGGCGACCCATGATGCTTAAGGATAGAACCCAGGTGGATGAGCAGTTCATGACTTGCAATATTCCAATTTGGCTCTTTCTTGAGCTAGCAGGTGGTCGGAGAGGCCCCTTCCGATCAATCGGCTGGTAACGTCAAGCCCTAGCAACTATATGATTGCCCCAACCCTATTGCCCTTATGGCAGGCCCCAACCTCTTTTTATTATATGGGTGCTAGAAGGCGGTGACTGAGGGTCTACATGTCCTGGGAAGGACGTTAAACTCTATCTGATGGTAAGGTTCCAGTTCTGGAGGTTTGGGGAATGTGGAGCACCTCTTCATCACCATTGCTCCCTGGTGCACTCTGACCCGGAGTGGTAGTACCTGTTAGGGTTCCATCTATGGGTTGAATAGGTTATGCATTAAGAATGAATTTATTTCACAACTTTGTCGGCACTAAATGACCCACCGAGGTTGATATGCGGTAAAACAAACCAAACCAATTGTTATGGGACAGAAACAATAATACTGGCCCATAATGTTACATTTCATGTATGAAATAGATTTTTGTGCGTGAGGGATGAAGGGTGCGTACTTATCAGCATCTCTAGGATTATTATTGTTTCTTTCTATGGTCATATCTGTACCATAATTATTGGTACCTATGCATATATATTTGATATACTATATGTAGTATTATTAATAGTAGTATTATTAATGCAAAACAGTAAAACAGTAGTATTATTAATGCCTTTCCATGATCACATCTGTCCCATATTAATTGGTACACATGCATATATATTTCATACACGAAATGTAACAACTATTATGGAACAAAAGTAGTATTCTGGTTTCTTTCTAGGACTATCTTTGTCCCATAATATTTGGTACATATACATATATTTCTCATGCACGAAATGTCACACCTATTATGGGACAGAAGTATTATTATTGATTCTCTCTATGACTACCTTTGTCCCATAATAATTGGTACACCTGCTTATATATTTCATACATTAAATGTAACAACTATTTTGGGACAAAAGTTGTAGTAGTAGTAGTATTGCTTCTTTTTATGACTACTCTTGTCCCAGAGATGCTGATGATAGGAGGTGTGTGTCCTGCATCACTGGTGCACACAAATCTAAAAGGATGCAGTAAAATTGTATCCATACATCCCAGTGTTTTTCTTTTTTCTTCCCTCACCATTTCAAGCTAACTGTAAATATATTTCAATAGTTTCTAAAAAACGAATTACACAGGATAGGTTACAAGGTAGGAGTTAGACGGCTTTAGTTGGGACCCACAGAATTCCCAGGGACTCATTCAAAGCAAATATGTGGGTCCCAGGACGCACTAAATCAAAAAGCTATCAGCATCACCCGTGTCCCATAATAATTCATAAACATACATATATTTTTCATATACGAAATGTAACAACTATTATGGGACAGTTGTAAGTATAATAAAAATTCTGTTGAATGGTCAGTTGCAAAAAAAAAAAAAAAAAAAAAAATTCATAAGGTTTTTGCTGTTCAATGCTCTGTAGGTACCACCAATTTTACCCTGTGAAATTTACCCCTCCCCCTATATTTAACACAATGAAACTCGCAGAAAAATTAATATTTTCTTGAAAATATTTTTTTCCATTCGAAAGAAAAAACATTAAACAAACTCCTGATGATTTTTAAAAAGATTTTTTCAGTTTATGGAAATAATGAAAATTATGATTGAAAAACAATGTTTTCATTTTTGCACTATTGAATCAACTGAAATTTAACGTAGCTAAAAACAAGTTACGGTAAGAGTTTTTTGTTATTTTGTAAAAATTAATAATATTTGATATCACTATTACAAAGTCATTAATGGTATCTATATTTTTCATTTAGAAGAATTTTTTGTATCTTTATCCTTCACAAAATATAAATAAACTTTTTGTATTAAAATCTCTGTTGATATTTTGAGCATTACTTGCATTCATAATAAAACTATTTACAGGGCCGGTAAAATAAGGCTAAAAAGAAGTTTGTCTATTTTACCGAAACCGGTAAAATAGACTCTTCCTAAATTAATTACAAATAAAGAAAAACAACAACAACAAAAAGTTTGTGCAAAAGTGTCCAGCAAAAGTCTCTATTTAAAAATTAGACAGCATTGCTGTAAACTTTTGCACAGGGATTCTAAATCGTCCTTTTTGCTGGAAACATACACCTAAAAGTAAAAAGAAATAGAAATGTAGGAATGTTTTCCATTGGATTTTTGGATAAGACATTATCTGCTGGAAACTTTTGCAATGTTTTTTTGTTTTTTTTTTGTAATTTATGGGATTTTTTTTACCGACAAATTCTGAAAAATCGCCACTTAATATTTCGTCAAAAGATTTAACAAAAACCTTTTCATTAATTGTGAAATTTTCAAAGTAAATTTTTTAGTTAATTAAAAAAAAACTTAAGAAAACAATTAATTTCTTATAAAAAATTAAAGAAAGTTTTTTTTTTAAATTTCTAAAATGATGAATCAATTGAAAATCAGTATTAAATAAAAGTAAGGTTTTATTTTACCGTTTTAAGATATCTACATCGAAGAATAATAAAAAAAAGTTACATTCTGTAAATTTAAAAATAAATATTTTACGAATTTTTAAAAATTTCAGAAAAGTTTTGTCATAAATATAAAATAAAAATCCAACAGAAAAATCGGGTATTTATTTTTTAAATTAATTAACTGATAAACTAGTCACAATATCTCAGAAAAAATATATAATTAAATTAATTGGTAGACTTTCTAACTGAAACGTTTTAAAAAAATACATATATATTTTAATTTTAATAGATTTATTTACGTTTGATCATTAAAAAATAATAATTTTAACAACTCTTTATCCAGACATTAAAGGCCCTTAAAAGAAGGGACCCGACATTAAAACGTTTGTAGTGATATATATATCCAACAATGAATCAATTAAAACCACGCACTAGTAAAAATAAATAAATAAATAAATTTCAAAAGACGATATTTTTTTTAAATATGGGTTTGTACATTAGAGAAATAATATATAAATAAAAGAAAATGGAATATCATTAAAAATTAAAGGATTTTAAATTAAAGTAACTTATTGTTGTTGTTGTTGTTGTTATGGTGTGCGTGAAAAATCTTGTGATATTAATGGCTTTCTTGTGTCTGTGTGTAAGTTAAATTTGTGAGGATAGGAAGAAGAGAAAGAAACGAGTCGATGTGATGGGACACGATTAGGAGTATATAAATATATATTTGTTTTTAAATAAAAACAAAGTTTATAGTTTAAATGCAGCTCCATCCTTCTTTCTAAAAACAATTAGATTAAAATTTTTTAAAGGGGCCATGAAAAAGTGTTTAAAAAAACAGAAAAACAAAAGAAAATTTGAATAGGTAAAAAACTAAAAATAATTTTAAAAAACAATACGTAAATGATTAAAAGAGTGTTTTTACGAAACTTTTTTTAAAAAAATTAAAGTTTTTATAAATATTTTAATTTTTGGCGGGGGACTTACCTCGGAGTGCTTTAAGCCCTGTTTGGCTAATTCCATGTTTACTAAGAAACAAAATAAGCGCATCGGTGTTGAAATTCTTGACTTGTTGTACGCCAACCTCGACAGCTGCCATTATTTTTTTTCCTATTAGAATTATTATTACTCCTGTTAATATTATTTTTCACCATTTTGGGGGGTTACACATTAAAAACCGACGGTCGACAACAAGATACTTTTTTTCCCGCGTCATGTCGACCGAACTCGGTTTTTCCCCCAAGAAGAGAGAAATGGCTGTTAAAAACCCTCCCCCTTTAAACAATTGCAACCCAATGTCTGTTTACTACTGCCGTGGCTGATTTCTCCTCTTTCTCCTTCCCTGTAAATCATCGGTCATTTACTACACATTTTTTTCTTCTCCTTCTTTCCCCTCTCCATTTTTTGTGTGCTGTAGAAAATTATTTCTTTCGTTAATAAAAATGGACAAAGGGTTAGTTAGAAGGAAAAAAAGATGGAGGACTCCTTAAACAACATGGAGAATAAATTAATAAACTAAACATGCCAGTGTTAATTCTGAGAAACTGTGAAAGCAGCGGAGATATGTAGTCATTAAAACTGTGTTAAAATTAGAACAGTGTGACCTTGTTTAAGAGTTAGCAAGATGTCGTTATATTATGGCGAAAAGAGTGAGAGAAGAGAGAAGAAACATATCCAAGTCGACGTTGATGATTCGCTATATTGCATTTCTGCTTTAGACCGGCCATATTGATGGACCGGCATTATTTGACCAACAAGAAAGAAAGAAAGAAAAAAAAAACTAATTTGCTATTCGTCTTCAATTTTGGCCCGACTTCTCATTAAATCAATTAAGAGCCAAATCAAATTAAAATGCACGTTAATTTTATTATTTTCCTCGGCCGTAACTTTTTTTTATTTTAATTTATAAGCATAAAATTATTTGAAAATAAACACGACATATTGGGATCTATCCGACATCTTTAAAACCCTTTAAAATCTTTTAAATATAGCGTCTTTTTTCTTTCTTTCTTATTTTAATTTTTTTTTCTTAAATAAGAATAATTGCGATTTTCACAGAAAACACGATAATGTTCTGTTTCAGATAAAACAGGAAAATTTACTCGTAAGTCGATCATTTCGTTTTTAGGAGCCGTATGTACCACCAAAATACGTCACGTGATCAGTTTAGGCCATATTGAAGGAAGAAACGTAAATAATTTTGAACTATTTTTTAGCAGAATTCTGTATTCATGGTTCTTTTACTAAAAAGCTCTTACATCGAAACTTATAAAAATCTTCTAATATAATTATTCAGACTTTTATCTTTATAGAAAAAAAGTAAAAATCGTTTTTTGTCGGTTAATTTTTTCATGTTTCATAAAATAAAATAGGGGTGGGTTAGACCTCGTAAAAAATATTTCCCCTGATATATTTTAGGAAAAAACTATCAGACATATTTTCATCAAAAGATAAGTAATTATGGAAATTTTCGTGAAAATCGGACCATTAATTGATTTTTCATAGAATTAAAAAAAAAGCCTCTAGTCATAACTTGTTTTTGGCTACGTTAAATTTCAATTGATTTAACGGTGCAAAAATGTACACATTGTTTTTCCTTCATAAATTTCATTATTTTCGTAAGTTGAACATTTTTTTAAAAAATCATCAGGAGTTGGTTTAATATTTTTTCTTTCGAATCGATAAAAAATTTTCAAGATAATCTTAGCATTTATGCAAGTTTCATTGTGTTTTCACAGGGAAAATTAGTGGTACCTAAGGAGCCGTGTCCAAAAAGTAACCAAACTATTAAAACAATGCTCCCATGACCAGTGACGCTGATAGATTTTTGAATTAGTACGTCCTGGGACGCACATATTTGCTCTGAATGAGTCCCGGAGAAAATTTATGAGTCCCAACTAAAACCGTCTAATTCCTACCGGTGTAATTAGCATCTAAGAAACTATTGAATAGATTTACAGTTAGCTTTAAATGTCAAAGGAAGAAGAAAAAACACAAAAAAAACACACTGAGACACATGGATATAATTTTACTGCGTCCTTTTAGATTTTTGTGCGTAAGGGACGCAGGACGCGTACCTATCAGCATTTCTGATTGAAGCTTTTTACCGTGCTCGCGACTGAAATGTTGTGGATCAATGACCTTGACTTTTCATTTTAAACTCCTACATCATGCCACGTTGGTTAGTATTGGTTGATTGATTGATTTTAAAGGCATGTCAACTCATCTAGGATTATTTTATACCCCGAGGTTAGGGATTCGCGTACATTGTACGTTCATAATTACATTTTTGTGCAGTCTTTTTTTACACGGTCCTATGAAATATGAATAATCTTTAAACAGATCTATTTTATCCACAGATGGTACCCTAACAGGTAATACCTCTCTGGATCTTAGTAGAACTGCGAATAATGGCAAAGAAGGGGTACTCCATCCAGTGATACTGATAGTTTTTTGGTTTAGTGCGTCCTAGGACGCATATATTTGCATTAGACGAGTCCCGGGGAAAATGTAAAGCCGTCTAACTCCTACCTTGTAACCTATCCTGTGTAATTCGCTTCTAAGAAACTATTGAAATGTATTTGCAATTAGTTTGAAATGGTGGGGTAAGACCCCCCCCCAAAAAAAAAACACTGGGACGCATGGACATGATTTTACTGCGTCCTTTTAATTTTTTGTGTCAGGGACGCGAGACGCGTACCTATCAGCATCTTTGTCCACCGCACACCCAGATTTCCAGAACTGGAGCTTCACCATCAGATGCAATTTATTGTCATACCCAGAACACCCCTTTTTTGGGGGTGACGTTGGAAGGGGGCTCACAGTCAGCGTATTCTAAGCGGTGTCGACAGGGTGGAGTTAGTATTGAGTTACGCGTTCTAGAAAGTGGAGGTGCGTACTGTAATGGTTATCGTCGTAGGAAATGAATACAGCGAGACGAGTTCAAATTCTGGACGAGGAGGTTTGGATTTCACATAGCGCTAATACTCTTGGGAAAGGTGCGAAACCAAGTATTATCCGTCCAGCTATGGGTAAATAGCCGGGCGGAATGGGCTCTTTAACCTTGGTATGGTAACCGGTCTGGGAGAAGGAAAGCTCTGAATTTAAACCAAAGAGGCTTTCTTCTCGTTAGTCAAAACTGATTTGAGAGATCCTCCTCCTCCTCCTCCCCTCCTCCTCCTCCTCCTCTCACTTTCCTAGCAATGTTTTTCAAACTTTTATTACTGCAACTCACAGCCAGAACAACAATTTGAATTGTGACCCATTAAACTTTAGTGTAATATGGAGTGTACATTACAATAACCAAGCCTTAATAATAGTGTTTTTTTTGTTTTGTTTTCTTGTTTTATTTTTTCGCGACCCATTTAATTTTCTTTTTCTCATTTCTTTTCGCGATCCATTTTTATTTTGCGACCCAATTAATTTATTTTTCGTTTAGTGTTGAAGTTCCAATTCTGGAACTCTGTGGAATGTAAAGTACCCCTTTATCGCCATTACTCCCAGGTCCACTCTAACCCGGACTGGTAGTATATGTTAGGGTCCCATTTATGGGTTAAATAGATTTTTAAAAAATGAGTATTAAAAATATGTTGGTTATTTCCTATAACTCCAACATAAACAAAGGGGAACCACTCTTGACTGATGAATTATTTATTTTCCCATTAAACTAACCCTAAACCCTAACCCCGTTTTCTTTTCCCTAATAGATCAATAAATAAATAATTTATCAGTCAAGAGTGGTTCCCCTTTGTTTATGTTGGAGTTATAGGAAATAACCAATATGTTTAAGACATTTTAAAAAAAAATGAATACCCAACCAGAATGAATGAAACAAAAATGTCTTCGGTATAAAATACCCCAACAAGGGTTGACATGCCATTAAAACCAACCAACAAACAGACCAATGATCTTGCCAAAGAGTTAAAAGTCTGCGCAACGTGAAGGTAACGGTGATATCAAACAATATACCGACTGCATCATGATGATTAAGGACAGGATCCTGGTGGATGAGCGGTCAATGACATGCAACATTCTACTTAGGCTAGGCGGTCAGTCGGAGAGGCCCTACAATCAATTGGCTAGCCATGTGAAGCCCAAGCACCTATATGTTTGCCCCAGCCCTATTGCCCTTATGGCAAGCCCCAACCCTTTTTATCATGTATGTGCTAGATAGCGGTGACTGAGGATCTTCATGTCCTGGGAATGACGTTATACTCTATCTGATGGTGAGGTTCAGTTCTGGAGGTTTTGGGGAATATGGAGCGCCCCCTTATCACCATTGCCCCCAGGTCCACTATGACACGGAGTGGTAGTACCTGTTAGGGTCCCATCTATGGGTTAAATAGAAAAATGTGCTTATAGAAAAAAATTGAGTATCTATTAAGAATTAATTTATTTAAAACTTTGTTGGTACTAAATGACCCACTGAGGTTGATATGCCGTAAAACAAACCAAACCAAACCAGGTGACCATATTTGTTTATATGTAAAAATTCATACACTAAATAAATGTAACAACTATTATGGGACCGAAGTAGTAACTTCAACACAAATAATTATTCACTTAACTTATATGTGGCACCCAGTGAGAAACGAACTCACTAACAAATTCTAATCCAGATGAACATATTTGCAAATGAAATTTTATACACCAAATGTAACAACTATTATGGGATCGAAGTAGTAACTTCAACACAAATAGTTATTCATTAAGCTTAGATGTGGCACATTGTGAGAAACGAACTCGCTAACAATGATCTACGAATCAAACTTGTTAGCCATTACACTACGCGAGGTGCCCCATAATCACCACAAATAGTTATTCACTAAGCTTAACTTAGATGTGGCACCCAGTGAGAAACGAGTTCACTAACAACTGTCTGCAAATCCAGGTGACCATATTTTAGGAAAAAAACCCAAAATCGTCTGCTACGTTTTTAAAAACGAATTAAAATTAATTAAATCTATTATTTAAGGTCAAACTTTTGTCTAAAACGATAAGTAGTAACATAATGACCATCATTGAAAAAAGAAAAAATATCATTACATTAGCAATTTATTTTTAATATATTTAAAACGATTTGTTTTGGTCAATTTTGTTCGCCGACGCCATTTTTGGTTCTTTTTAAGTGGTTTTATTGGCTTGTTTACAATTTTAATGTAACATACGCGATTGCAAAACAAATTACCAAAAATCAGGTAAGTATCAGATTTTAATGAAATTTTCAGTATTGATTTATCAATTAATTAATTTTATAATGCATCAGTTATTTTATTTCAAAACTTTAATTTAGTATTTTTGCTATGAAAAATTAATATATAAAATTCATTTAAAATATGAAAAGCCTGATGTTAAGTTTAAAATGTTATATTTTTAGATTCTAGAAATAAATATCTATTTAATGCAAACCTTATTTTATTACACCAAAGTATACTTTTTGAAGAAAAACTCGATTGAAAATGTACCCCCTCCCTTTTTAAGCAGAAAAATATCGATGTATAATTTTTTTCTTTTATAAAATAATAGCCAATTAAATAATTATCGAAATGAGTAAAAAAGAAATCTCCAAAAAATTAATTATTTATTATTTTTTTACATTTTATTTTTCGATTTTCGGTACTTATTTTCTCATAGAAAAGCCACTGTAAAAATGTTTTTTTTGTTTCAATTCATAACTTCGGTCTTTTATCTCTTTATTTATACTGTAATTAGAAAACTATAAGACCAACTCGAAACAAAATGTTACGCCCCCAACATAAGGGGGGGGGGGTCAAAATTAAGTAACCTGAAAAAAATGAGAAAGTTTTGAAATAAAATAAATAATGCATTATAAAGATCATTCATTGATAAATAAACACTGAAAATTTCATTAAAATCCGATAATTCCCTGATTTTTGGTAAATTATTTTCTGTAGGGGGGGGGGCTAAATTCATTTTGTCAAAAACGCAGTTTAGCTTCATTTTGGGTATACCTAAGGTGACCATATTTGTATATAAAAATTTCATACACTAAATATAAGTAACAACTATTATGAGGCCGAAGTTATAACTTTTATTTTTTTAAATAAATAATTGAGTTGTAGAAAATGTGTTTATTTTGAATATAATAAAATAAACATTTATTTTTGAAATATGTTTTCTAATTTTAAAGACACAACTTGAGAAAAAAATCACTGACGTCGACAGAAAGTGATGTTGTGATTCATTTTATAAAATTTTAATGGCGAGTGATAATCTATATTAAAATGGGAAGTAATGGCGATGCTAAAAACAGTTAGATGTTCAATATTAATTTCCTCTTTCCTTCTATTTAATGAAGTAAAAATCGATACCGCTTCGCTGTTGCGGTTGCCGTAGCTGTTGTACGAGGAAATGAACGAACGAAAGAAAAAAGGAGAAATTAAAGGCATCTTCACTTTTGAGGTTATATATACCATTAATTTTTGGTTGGGTAAAATTACAAAATGGTCGCAAATTTTGAAGGGGGAATGAACGAGTAATTCGTTTTCTTTTTGCTTTCATTCACAAATATTTCTTCTTAGTAAGCAAGACAATTTCCCGTTGTTTTTATCTTTTTATTTCTTTCTTATTTTACAATATGAGCGAACAGAAATAAGGACAGACATATTAGTTGTTTTTATATTTAATCACAGAGAAGAGTGAGTCATTGCCTGACTTTTTCACAGTAGTAGCAACCAAGCCGGCTTCATTGGCATTATTTTCAAATAGTTATTAACAACTCAGCTAGCGGTCCCGTCGTGGTATAATGGTTAGCAAGCTAGTCTCGCAGGTCCGTTATTACTGATCAGTGAGTTCAATCCTCGCGGATGCCCCATAAAAAAAAAACACAACATAAGAAAACCTTGTGTTAATCTGACCTGGTCGCAGTCAGGAAAATATATATATATTATTTTTTTACTCAGTTAGGCGTTCCGTCGTATTATAATAGTTAGTAAGCTAGTCTCGCAGATCCATTACTACTGAAAAGCGGATGTCTCATATTTGTGACCTTGTGTCAAATGCTACCCATAGTGAATGAACTGAGTATTTTTATTTTCTCAGATTAGCTTAGATGTGGCACAAGGCCAGAAGTATGAGGCGCCCAGTGTGACCCGAAATCATTAACAATGGTATGCTAATCTAGTTTGTTACTGAAAAGATAAAAGTATTAAAAAAAACGTTTTTTTTTTTGTTTTTTTTAATTCTATTTTTCTAAGTGTATTCTATTTTTTTAAAATATGCATTTATGCAACAATATGATTGTATACTTATACTTGCTTAAATGCCACTCGATATTTTTTCTTGCCATAATTCTAGTGATTTTTTGCCATAGATAAAATGTCAAATTAGCCAAATTTTATTATAAAAGAGAAGCATTTTTTAATAATAAATAATGAAATTTATTGTGTACTGTGCTCAGGTGCACCACAACTCATAGTTTTTTCAGAATATAATGTATGTCAAAAAGTACAAAAAATCTCGCTACTTTTTTTTACACACCTTGCATATAGTGTTAGAGTCTTTTTTCTTTATATTTAGATGAAACTCTGACTGTTGTATGTATACGCATGCATGTATATGTGTGTGGATGGGAGTATCAGGTATAGTGTTGGTGGATTACAGGAAGCATGGAGGCTTTGAAAGATGCAGTGTTTCGGCAGCCTACAACGGGTGCAGGCAGTTTATTCCATGCCTCGGCAACTCTGAGCGTGAAAAAATGTTTCCAAAATCATGTCATTGTTGAGAATTTGTTAGTGAGTTCGTTTCTCACTGGGAGGCATATATAAGTTAAGCTTCACAAATTTTCACTATATGGGGGAAGGGTTAACCCCCATTAGGATGTCTTAATATTGAAATTTGCAGAAATTTAGTGAACAGATATCATATCTTAAGAGTATTTACGGGGGTTCGTTGGAGCCCTTATTCTCCGTAGTTGGCTATTTCGGACGAAATAAAGAAACAAATACAAATATAAAATGCAGACACTTGTATTATCAAAAGGTACAGAAATGTTGTTGCAAATTTTAATGGTATTTGCTACCAGACTTATCTGTGAGGTTAAATACTGTTCGTTGGAGAAGTGGTGATAACAGGGGTATTCTGGTCGCTGGTTGAAATGTTGTTAAGACGCTTCGTCAGGTCATTTCTCGTTCTTCAGCCTTCTGTTAGTATGCTATTGTATCAGCCTTAGAACGTTTTCTGATACAATGCCTTAGAAAGTTTGCTGGTTATGGGCGAGGTGGCTGGAGGCGCTCATTCTCGCGTCTCTCCGGGATAACTGCTCCGTGATAAGCGAGGTTTGGTTTGATTCTCGCGCCAACCTCCTGTTGGCGATTTGCCCCCTAGCGGCAGGGGAAGTCAATTCTCTGTTGAATTTCCGATAATCTTGTCATTTACTTATGGTTTTAAATTTCATATAAATCGAAGGCTATCTATAAATACTTTTAAAGATAACATTTATTTTTATTTAGAACTATGTTTAGAAGTTTATTTTTTCACTAGAAAGCTAAATTATTACAAACATGCATTAAGTTATTGCGATATTTTTTTTTTTATATCTATATATTTACCAACACCTCCGCACGAGCAGGATGCGACACAAGGTCAATTTCTTAAGCAGAGTTTAACAGGTTTGAATTCAGAGTTTTCCTTCTCCTAGACTGGTTGCCTAACCAAGGTTAAAGAGCCCAGTTTGCCCTGCTATTTACACATAGCTGGAGGGAGAATTGGATTCATACCTTTCCCAAGGGTATTAGCGCCATGAGAAATGCCAACAGCTTCATCCAGGAATTGAACTCGCGTTGTCGAGTCCATTTCCCACAACTCTAACCATTTGACCCTGCGCTATATCTATAAATTTGTAGTTCCTGTCTGTTTGTTCATTAACTTCTAGGTGTTTTTAGATAGACCCTCATAACCAGGGGCCGGGTTAGCTCAGTCGGTAGAGTGTTCGGCTAGGAACCACAAGGTTCCTAGTTTGATACCGGTCCTCGCCAACTCAGCGTATGAGTAGCACAGGGATCTGTGCAGTAAAGTAAGGAGCTGATGGTAGGTGTGGCGCTCCACCTCAGACGCTAAAATAATCTCCTTGGTCTAGCGCAAATGAAAAGGGGATAGACTCCCTCGCTGATAGACTGATACCGACTTTAGGCCGCCCCAACGACTTTACTTACTTACATTACCCAAGATACTTGGATAAATATACAGAGATTTACACATACATACATGCAGAGAATTTCAAGGAAGAATTCAACAGAATGGACAGAACCTAGCAGCGAGCTAACACTTTTGAATCTTCTGAAATCTTCTGACGAAGAGATCTTTATCTCGAAATATTAAGAATAAATCAAGGTTAACAAACAACATCATAGTGACCTTATTTTTCTTTACACTTGCATTGTGATAGCCTTCAAAACCAACCACAAAACCAATATATATACCCCAACCCCTTTTTATCATATTGGTGCTAGAAGGCAGTCACTGAGGGTCTACATGTCCTGGGAATGACGTTAAACTCTATCTGATGGTGAGGTTCCAGTTTTGGAGGTTTGGGGAATGGGGAGCATCTCTTCATCACCATTGCTCCCTGGTCCACTCTGACCCGGAGTGGTAGTACCTGTTAGGGTCCCATCTATGGGTTAAATAGAAAAACATGAGTTGATAAACAAAATTGTATTATGCATTAAGAATGAATAACTGTTATGAATTTATTCATTGAACTAAAAATGCCATAACAAGACGACAACTACTTCAGTTCCAGTGTTCTTCTGAAAAAGAGATTTTATCTCGAAATATCAAGAATAAATCACAGGTTAACAAACAACACCATTGTTACCTTATTATTTTTTCTTTACACCTGCATTGTGATAGCCTTCAAAATCAACCTCCAAACCAATATATATATATATATATATATATATATATATATATATATATATATATATATATATTGTGGAAATGTAATGAATAAAATATCTTTAAAATATTGCTTATAATAAGTTATATGCAAAATAGATGTTAGCTATTGGAGGGGGGGTAGTATTCATTTATTTTTCTGATTTGTAAAAAAAAACATGTTTTTAAATTACAAGTCATAGTTTAAAAATTTATTTTCATAATTATTTAATTAATTGAAAAATTTTTGTCTTTCAATCTTTTTTATTAATTTTTTTTTAATTAATCATTATATATTTTTATTTATTATTATTAATTATTTCAATATGATCTCAATTTTAAACAGAAATGAAGAAAGGCAGTAGTAATATTAATTTGATAAAAATTTTCTATTTAAAAAAAAAATTTTTTTAGTTTTAATTTTAATAAGTATTTTTTTTTTTAATCTTTGTTTTCTACGACTTCAAAAAATAAAATAAAATAATGCATTAAAAAATAAATGTTTGTAGCTTAATTAAAAAAAAAGTAAAATGAATAAATAAATAAAAGAATGAAGAAACCATTAATTAAATTATTAAAAAAAAAAAAAAAGGAAAGTAAGAGAGTTTTGAGAACGACATAAAAATCTTTTCCAGACTTCGTATATAAATTAATCTACCTTATGAATTAAATTTTAAAACAATAGCCCCTAAAATAAATAAAATAAAAACAAAATAGTACTTTTATTTACGCAAGAAATACCTCTTAAAATAAATATTACAGGCTTTAATAATAAGTAAACATTTTGATTCGTCCGTCTTCCTCAATAATTTCGTCTTTCTATCTTTTCTTGTTCGAGCAATGTCTATTAATTTTTCAATTAAAGGAGTCAATAGTATTACTTCTTTCTGTCTTTCTTTAACAACAGGATGCCGAAACTGAGGCCATTTCTGAATTGCAAATCAAGGCTGTTTAAATGAAAGCTTTGAACTTTGTGATTTTTGTCTAAACAAAAAATTATAAAAATCATTTAACCTTTATTTTAAGGAGGTGATGAAAATAATCAAAAATGGCTTCTCTTTTTTACATTTCTCCTCCCCCTTTCTCTTTTTCTTACTTACCCCTCTCTCTTTATTTTCAATTGCCTCTCCCTGTCCCTCTCTTTAAATTTCGTTAATTTAATGACTTTTTCTTCACAGACACTCTCCAAAAATATTTTTCTACACACACACACACACACACACACACACACACACACAATATAGTAGTGTTTTCTTTTTTTAATTTTTTTTATAGGAAATTTTGTCAGTATTCAAATTGAAAAAACAATGTATATTTATAAATTTTATGATTATGATTTATAAATTTTATGATTATGAAATAATTTTAAAATCTCAACTTTGCGTTAAAAAACGAGATTTGGTTTTTAAAATTATAATTGGTGTTCGACTGTTCGTTCAGCGTTTTATGAATTAAATATTTAAAAAAATATATTAACATTTTATTTACTGAATTTTCTTCTGTTGTGTGAGTTGAATGTTTTTCAATCGCACGCCTAAGCCTAAAATGCGTTTTTAATGGGATACCTACTTCCGTGAAGATGTCAGTATTCCTTATCACTGCGTGACAAAATGAACTTAATATTATTTTAGCTCCCTCTCTCTCTCTCACACACACACACACACACACACACACACACACACACACAGTTTCTATAAAAAGGGTTCCCAGCCTGTGGACCGTAACCCTCAAAGCCCATTCGTGCGGCTCTTTACGAAGTTAGGTTAGCGAAGACATAAAATCAACGGCAATTGGTAACTGTCAGTTTCTCTCTCACACACACACACATTATAAAAGGAAACCCTTATTAATGCATACAGGTAATAAATTTATTTCGACCCTTATCACATTATTAGACTTAAAACTAGGCACTGCCAAAGTTGACACAAAATCAGTGTTTTGCAAAATAAAATGATTTTTTTCAGGTCATTTAACTTTGACCCCCTGTCCGCCTATTTTTGGGGTGTAAAATATCGGTGTGGTTATATAGTAATATATACCTCGAAACTAATTACAATATAGATAAAAAGACAAAAGACCGATGGTGTGAATAGAAAAAAAAAAAAAAAAAATTAGGGGAGATATTCTGGTAGAAAATAAGTACCGAAAATCGGAAAATAAATTTAAAATAAAAACTAAAATATAATTTTTGGAGATCTTTTTTTACTCTTTTCGATAATTATTTAACACACATGCACACATACATGTATATTATTACTGTAAGCTGTTCATGTTCCTGACACTAATATATTATTCTGTGTACTAGATATGAGACTTTGATGAGTTGTGGTGCACCTGAGCACCGTGTACACAATAAATTTTTTTTATTTTATAAAATAAAAAATTATACATCGATATTTTTTCTGTTTAAAATTTTCAATAGAATTTTTCTATAAAAATTATTAGATAACGATAATAAACTAAAGTAATTATTAAATGAATATGTTTTTAGAATCTAGAAATATGAAATTTGAAACTTAAAATTAAGCATTTCATATTTTAAATGAATTTTATATATTAATTTACCATAGCAGAAATACCTAATTAAATCAGAACGTTTTGAAATAAACTAACTAATGCATTATAAAATTCATTCATTGATAAATCAACACTGAAGATTTCAATAAAATCGGATAATTCCCTGATTTTTGGTAATTTTTTTTCAATCGGGGAGGGGGGGATATATTTTGTAAAATACAGAATTTACGTCATCTTTGGTGGACATGTTTACGATATATTTGAGCAAAATTGACCAAAAAATAGTTTAAAATGTATTAAAAATTAATTACATTAGTAATATTTGATTTTTTTTTATTGGTGCTTATTACTTTTCAACTTAGATAAAAATTTGACCTTAGATGATCGATTTTAATTCGTTTTTAAAATGAAAAGTAAACAATATTTTAACAGACCCTACCTAAACACACACACAAACACACACATATATATATTTCTAAGATATGAAAACAACACAATATGCTGTTAAAGTGAAAAGATTTGATATCATATTCATATCTAATATTGAACAATATTTCGATTTATAAAAATCATCTTCAGAGCTTGTTTATACTCCAGACTTATCAATAGCGGAGACGAAAATAATATGAATTTAAAACGAAAACAATGATGTTGCAAAAAAGTTATGCAGAAGTTTCAAATATAAGCAACCGCCAATGCTTTTCTCGGTCAGCGAAAGTTATGTATCTCTTGTAACATG
>CM042175.1:41661771-41755341 GCA_023376005.1 Doryteuthis pealeii
AAAGATTGTTGCGCGAAGGATGGTCTGGAATTGGAGTTGAGAGAAGTTTTTTTGTGGAAAGATGATCGGANTCGACTGTCCCACAGATAATTTAATGAAAAATCCATTTAGAATTTTTTGGGCTGATGTTTTAAATCCATGTTTTAACTATGAATTCTTTTTCAAAACGTCTTTTCTAGTAAACCTTTTACCATATCATTACTGCTTTTATTTCTCTATTAAATTTAATGAAAAACCCTTTAAATTATTTTTTGGAGCTGATGGTTTTAAATCTAATGAATTGAATACTATTGATTTCTTTTTCAAAACATTTTCTTAGTAAACCTTTTCCCCTATCCTTAATACTTTTATTTCTCTGTTAAGTCTGATACTCAAACTACAACATTCATCATCATACTCTATCCTTAATACTCATTGTGTTTATTCCTAAACACTCGGAAGGAGTAAGGAGATCTCACAGGACTTGTTAATTCAACCTAGCAATTGCTAATTACTTTTGTTCACTTGTATCTTTGCTTAGTAAAACTTTTCCCTTATCCTAATACTTTTATTTCTCTGTTAACTCTGATACAACATTCATCACCATACCCTTTCCTAAAAAACTTCAGAAGGGAATAATGAGATCTTACAGGACTTGTTGATTCAATCTTGCATTTGCTAATTACTCTGTTCACCTTGTATCTTTGCTAGTAAACCCTTTTCCCTATCCTTATACTTGTTTTTCTATTATTTCTCAGTTAACTCTGATACTCAAGTTACAATACTATAAAAAATGTTTTCCAATGCATTTTCATAGTAAAAATGATTTTCAATGCATTTTCATAGTAAAATGATTTTCCAATGCATTTTCATAGTAAAAATGATTTTCCAATTGCATTTTATAGTAAAATGATTTTCCAATGCATTTTCATAGTAAAAATGATTTTTCCAATGCATTTTCATAATAAAATGATTTTCAATGCATTTTCATAGTAAATGATTTTTCCAATGCATTTTCATAGTAAAATGATTTAATTACTGTCACTTTGTATCTTTGCTTAGTAAACCCTTTTCCCTATCCTTAATACTCGTGTTTCTTCCTATTATTTTCTGTTATTTTTTTTTTTTTTTTTTTTTAATTTCTGTTTTGTAAATCTACCTAAATTATTTTCCATGTTTAGGATGAAGATGATGAAGAGGCTCTTATTGAAAGAGAACGCAGAGAAGACAATTACAACAACAACAGGAAATTATTGAACAAGATACAGCATTGATTCTTGAAAGAGAAGAAAGATTCAGACAACTTGAGGCAAGTTATCTTTAGACCATCCTCTCCAGGTTTTCCGCCCTGTCAGCTGGGGCATTAGAATGCACCGACTGCACCTCTGCAGAGGGGTAAGACTTCTCTACCTGTTGGCTATGGGTGGCGACCCATGCTTAAAAGATAGAACCCTGGTGGATAGGCAGTCCATGACTTGCAATACTCCACTTTGGCCCTCTTGGCCTAGACGGACGGTCGGAGAGGCACCTCCAATCAATTCGGCTGGTCACATCAAGCCCTAGCACCTATATGATTTTTTCCCAACCCTATTGCCCTTATGGCAAGCCCAACCCTTTTTATCATATGGGTGCTAGAAGGCGTGACTGAGGGTCTACATGTCCTGGGAATGATGTTAAACTCTATCTGATGGTGAGGTTCATTTTGGAGGTTTGGGGAATGTGGAGCACCTTCATCACCATTGCTCCCTGGTCCACTCTGACCTAGAGTGGTAGTACCTGTTAGGGTCTCATCTATGGGTTAATAGAAAAACATGAGTTTATAAACAAAATTGTATTATGCATTAAGAATAATTTATTTCACAACTTTGGTCGGCATTAAATGACCCACCGAGGTTGATATGCCGTAAAACAAACAAAACCTAACACTTTTTATCATATATGTGCTGAGGGTCTTGGTATTATGGGTATAACATTAAACTTCATCTCATAGTGGAACTCTTGGGAATGTTGGAGTACCCTTTGTCGCCATTACTCAGGTCCACTCTGACCCGGAGTGGTAGTACCTGTTAGGGTCCATCTTGGGTTAGATAGATAAATAAATGGGATATTAAAATATTGAGTACCCAACAAGATGAATCAACAACATTTCTTTGGCTTAGTTGTGGCATAAGGCATAAGTATTGAGCACCCAGTGAGACTCGAACTCACTTGTAATGGTCTGCCAGTCAAGTTTACACCACTGAGGCACCCGTATAAAATTCATGTATATCACCTCGAAACCAGTAAGAACAGGGGAGGTTACTCTAGGTTATTTTATTCTCATTTATTTCTAGGTTATGTTTGAGAATAAATGATATTAGAATTCATTAACACAAAGTAATTATTTATTAAAACACGGTTTTGTTAAAACCAGTATGCAAATTATTCACACCATTTACTATGTAAACATTGATTTCTTAATGATTATAAACACATATCACAGGATTTTAAACAAATTAATAATATGGGGCTGTTTTGAGGCAATTATCTCAGACCTTAATGAAAACATTGTTAATGAATAAGATCAGATGCTAATTAAGATTAAATAATGATTATTTGATAACCATTGAGAATATAACGTCAATAACTAAGGGTATTGTGACCTTGGTGGTGACGTAGTTTCGGTGAACAACAGCAATCTCCATTTTAATAAGAATGAGAATTGGAAAATCAGAACGTGTTTCATCGGAAAAAAAGATTTTTTTTTTTTTTTTTTAGTAAAGAATCTTTACAATGCAAGGGAGATAAGCGTGATAGTTTTTCACATGTTCATTAAATTTTTATTTTTCAAATTTTTTTTTTTTTACTCTATTAATTAGTACTAGCATATATATGCACCTCCGGGTGCAAGTATTTAAGTTTTAATATAATAAAATATCATATTAAATTAGAAAGGCTAATGAAACTGAATAAGAATGCAGATAAAAGATTTGGAACAGAGGGGGCATGATTGAAAAATAGAAAACTTTGAAACTAACTCTTCCATCATTTTTCCGTTACTCCCGTCTTTCATTGGTAAATTTCCTAATTTAACTGTTTAGTTAAAATAAGGAAGAATAATATTAGTTATTTCTTCTTGTTAAGGAATTTCTTTTAAGATTTATTGAAGAAATTTTTGCTTATATTCAATAAGATAAACCAAACAATTAGAAATCAATAATACTAAGCATATATTTATTAAAATCAAATTTTTAAGATCAATATGCAAATAAGCCTTCCCATTCATACTGTAAACTCTATTTTGTGTATATAATAAATACAATTGCATGTTATAGTATGTAGTTATGGTCAACATTATAAGTATTGTAAAACAATTTTATTAATAATTGAGGTATAATAAAAAATAAATCATGGAGAATGATGTAATAACAAAGGGAATTGTGACTTGTATAATAATATAGTTCGGTTACAGACAAACAAACCCACAATCTCCATTATAATAAGATTCCTCATTTTTGTATGGTTTGTCTTTTAGTTGCATTTACTAACTAGGGACAGGATGTGACACAAGGCAATTCTTAAGCTAGTAAAAAGTCTTTGAAATCCAAGTTTTTTTTTCCTTCTCTAGATTGGTTGCCTAACCAAACTAAAGAAATTGTGCTATGAATGAAAATAAAACCAAACAATGTTATATCTATTTTTGGTTTTGAATAGTGGTTCTCATCCGGGGTCCATATGGACCCCACACACACCGGGGACAATATAACTTTTTTTTTTTTTTTTTTTTTTTTTTAATTCAAATGCAAAAAAAAATTAAATATTGTCTGCTGGGGTTGTAGATACACTGACTTCACCTCTGAAAAGCCTAAAATCCTCCAAATGGGGCCACCTGTTGGCAGTAGGGTGGTGACTGTGATGCTTAAGGACAGATCCCTGGTGGTTAATGTAACTACTCCACTTTAGCTCTGACAGGCTAAATGGGGTCAGAGAGAACCCTCTGATCAATTGACTGGTCACACCAAGTTTAAGCAATATCTATATGATGTCCAAATATCTCATGCTTGGTTTAAATTAAGGCAGTGATGCTGGTAGCTTTTTGATTTAGTTGCATCCTGGATACATACATATATTTGCTTTGAATAAGTTCCCCGGGAAAATTTATCGGTCCCAACTAAAGTTTTTAATAGTGTAGAGTTTTTATTATGATCTGGGGAAACAACTAAAGCCCCTAACTCCTACTTTGTAACTTATCCTTGTGTAATTTCATTTCTAAGAAACTATTGAAATGTATTTACAGTTGAATTGGTGAGTGAAGAAAAAAGAAAACACACTAGGATTATGGATATGAATTTTACTGTGTCCTTTTAGATTTTATGCGTCAAAGGATGCAGGACACGTACCTATGCGTACCTATCAGCTTTTCTGTTAAGTGGAAAAGATACAGGGCAGTGGGTCGGAACAAAATCTTTGCCTCATATTTTGGCACCTCCAACTGCTCTTTTATGTAATTAATGTTAATGATTACAATTCATCATAAATATAAAATCATAATTTTTTATAATCTATTTATAAGGATGTGCACTGTTAACTTTACAGACTAAACTAGACCATAGTGTAAGTGTGTTATATACCTTTTTTATTCTTCTAGCCGGATCTGGTATATCTTCTATCGTCTATCTTGGTCTGGTCTTTTATTTGGGTTCCGTGTCTGGTTCTGTTGGGGATCTTCCTTATCGGAAGCCTCGTGCTATTGTTAGCTTTTAACGTAACAAAAACTTCGCATTTACAATGATGTTAATTTATTCATGAACCCAGACCAGACAATACGCAGTGAGCTCACATCTTGCTAGCTTAAGTCCTAACTGTCACTGCAACTAACTGAGTTGCTTACTCCTTAAACCGGAAGGCTTCTATTGACTTCCGTTCTCACGTTCCATCCCAGAACGCAAGGTGAGAGTGAGGTCAAGCATTGTCACTCACTTCTCAAGGCCATCAGCGTACTGATCGCCATAAGATTTCTATACTACCTTAAAAAGTAATAGGATCCAATTATAATGTAACAAGTGTAAGTTCTACTGGAGTCAGTAGGTAAACTATACAAACTCTCTTAATTGCTTCTGACTCTGGCTCTACAGTCCTGGCTTAGTTGTAACAAAAAGTCATGATTTTCTTCAAAAGAAATTCTCGGAAATACAAAAAATTACTACTCGACTCTGATCCCTAGACCTACTGACTCTGGCTCCCTAGACCTACTGACTCTGGCTCCCTAGACCTCTTGTAGTTACGACCAGTGCACATACTTTTTTAACACAAACTTTACCTGTACCTAAATATTTAAAATATTTTGTTCTTATATACTCGCATCGGGCACTAGATTGTTGGCACTGTATACTTTACAGACTAAACTAAGGCCATATAAAGTATAAATTCAACTGGAGTCTGAGTAGGTAGATTTTTACTGACTCCAATTCCATTGACCCATTTAATTGCTTCTGACTCCTACTCCACAACTCTGTAGTTATGACACTACACTACTTTTTTAAACGCAAACTTCAACCTATACCTAATATTTTTTTTTATAAACTCCGACACTAGCAACCAGATCTGCATTCCATGCTTTTTATTGAGTGTGCACTGCATAACTTTACAGACTAAACTAAGGCCATATAAAGTGCAAATTCTAGTCATAGTCTGTCTAGTTTTACGACTCCAACTCCAGTGACCTTAATTGTTTCTTAACCGCCAACTCTGTAGTTATGACAACTACTACACTACTTTTTTTAATACGGACTTCCCTGTACCTAGATATATATATACATTTCATATATGTATACACACAAAGACACTAGATCTGCAGTCCATTCTTTTTAGAGAGTGTGCACTGCATAACTTTACAGACTAAACTAGGGCCATATAAAGGGCAAATTCAACTGGAATCAAAGTCTGTATAATTTTTACAGACTCCAACACCAGTGACCCTTAATTATTTCAAACATCACTCCACAGCCCTGCCTCTACCTCTGTAGTTAAGCACTACACTATCTTTTTTAACATGGACTTCCCCATATAATTTTTTATAATCTATTTTAAGGAGTGGCACTGTATAACTTTACAGACTAAACTAGGTAAAACTATACAAACCTCCTCTTATTGCTTCTGACTCTGGCTCTACATCCTGCTTAGTTGTAACAAAAAGTCTGATTTTCTCAAAAGAAAATTCGGAAATACCAAAAAATACTACTCGACTCTGACTCCCTAGACCTACTGACTTGACTCCCTCGACCTATTGACTCTGGCTACAGTAAGTGTAAAGTCAACTGGAGTTGAAATTGGTATAGTTTTACCAACTCCAACTCCCAGTGACCTCTTAATTGCTTCCAACTCCGACTCCCTCATATTTTTTTTCTTTTTTCTTTTTTGATGTTGTTTCTTTGTCATTTGATTTTTGTCTTCAGGGTTGATATTCTGGATGTGATGAAAATATTTAAAGAACTTGTACCGATGGTTAGTCACAAGGAGATCAAGTTGGTAAGTAGTACCACACAAAAATTTTATACACTAGCAGGACTGGGATATACCACAGATGATATAATTTAATTATCAAAATTTGATGATATGTTATTAGAGCTATTGCTAAATATCAGTATGTAAAAAGTATAATAATCTTGATTTAAATCTCTCTACTAGCAGGACCATGTGGATATCACAAGTATGATAATATAATATCATAACCTTGATAATGTTTACTTAGAGCTATTGTCTAATACTTCATTATGTAAAAAGTATGATAATCTAGACTAGCAGGATCTGTGGATATACCACAGTATTATGATTAATATTATTTATAACATTTGATATGTTCACTTAGAGCTATTCGTAAAATGTTCTATATGTAAAAAATATTATAGTATAATAATCTTGACTAGCAGGACCTGTGGATATACCACAGTATGATAATTTAATCATTATAATGTTGATTATTTTCTTAAGAGCTATTGCTAAATACTTCAATATGTAAAAAGTATAATAATCTTGATTTAACTCTCCTTATTAGGCAGGACTGTGGATATACCACAGTATGATAATTTAATATTATAATTGTTTGATATGTTTTTAAAGAGAATGTGCCAAATAGTTCGATAATATGTAAAAAGATAATATATTTGATTAAATCTCCTTATTAGCAGGAACCGGTGGATATACCACAGTATGATAATTTTAATTATTACAATGTTTTGAATATGTTTACTTAAGAGTCTTGCTAAAATACTTCAGTATGTAAAATGTAATAATATTCTTGATTTAAATCTCTCTACTAGCAGGAACCTGTGGATATATACACAGTAATGATCATTTAATCATTATAATTTTGATATGTTACTTACGAGCTATTGCTAAATACTTCAGTATGTAAAAGTATAATAATCTTGATTTAAATCTCTCTCTAGCAGGACCTGTGGATATACCAACGTATGATAATTTAAATATTATATGTTATGATAATGTTTACTTAAATTTAACACCTGATATTAATAGACATATTGAGTATTGGCTATAAGATAAAGCTCAGTGGTAAGAGTATTAGCTATAAAATTGTTGTGAGTTGAGTATCAGAGTTAACAGAGAAATAACAGGTAAAAACACGAGTACTAAGGATAGCATAAAAGGTTTACTAAGCAAATATACAAGGTGAACAGAGTAATTAGCAATGGGTAAGTTGAATCAACAAGTCCTGTGAGATCTCATTTTTCTCTACTGAGGTTTTTTTAGGAAGAAACACGAGTATTAAGGGTAGGGTAAGATGATGAATGTTGTAAGTTGAGTATCAGAGTTAATAGAGAAATAAAAGTATTAAGGATAGGGGAAAAGGTTTACTAGAAAATATGTTTTGAAAAAGAATTCAATAGTATTCAATTCATTAGATTTAAAACCATCAGCTCCAAAAAATAATTTAAAGGGTTTTTCATTAAATTTAATAGAGAAATAAAAGCATTAAGGATAGGGGAAAAGGTTTATTAGAAAATATGTTTTGAAAAAGATGTCAATAGTTAAATCATTAGATTTAAAACTATCAGCTCCAAAAAATAATTTTAAGGGTTTTTCATTAAATTTAATAGAGAAATAAAAGTATTAAGGATAGGGGGAAAGGGTTTACTAGAAAATATGTTTTGTAAAAGAATTCAATAGTATTCAATTCATTAGATTTAAAACCATCAGCTCCAAAAAATAATTTAAAGGGTTTTTCATTAAATTTAATAGAGAAATAAAAGCATTAAGGATAGGGGAAAAGGTTTATTAGAAAATATGTTTTGAAAAAGATGTCAATAGTTAAATCATTAGATTTAAAACTATCAGCTCCAAAAAATAATTTTAAGGGTTTTTCATTAAATTTAATAGAGAAATAAAAGTATTAAGGATAGGGGGAAAGGGTTTACTAGAAAATATGTTTTAAAAAAGACGTCTTTTCATGTCCTCAGTAGTGCTACGCACATGGTGCCCGTCTTCGTTCCCAGACCCCCAGAAAAAATAGTGATTTCCATCCCTTAGTTGTTTAACTCTTCACATCCTATTCAACCTCATTCCATCTGGACGGAAGTCACATTCGTTTTCCTAATCCGACCCAAACGATAGCCTTTGTTTAAATGTAATATTAAACATATTTAGAAGTCTTTATTTTAAGGGAAATAACAGGTAACTTTAAATCAAAAGGCCATTTTTAGCATTTTTGATAAATCTTTATAGGAATGGGACTCTGGACTTGGAATTCTCAACAGGATGTTAAGAGTTAAACCTTTCTTCATGTTCCTCAAACACCTTGTGACTCTTTTATGGTTTGCGATGGGAAATTTTTTTCCCTCTTTGTATGCTGAATAATTAAATATTATATCTTATTATAATGAAGATTGTGTGTTTGTCTGTCTGTAACCGAAACTATATTACTATACAAGTCACAATTCCCTTTGTTATTTACATCATATTCTCCATGATTTTATTTTTATTTAAACCTCAATTATTAATAAAATTGTTTTCATTACTTACACTGTTGACCATATCTACATACTAATAACATGCAATTGTATTTATATATACAACAAAATAGCAGTTTACAGTATGAATGGGAAGGCTAATTTGCATATTGATCTTAAAAAATTGATTTTAATAAATATATGCTTAGTATTATTGATTTCTAATTTTTTGGTGTTATCTTATTGAATATGAGCAAAAATCTCTTCAATAAATCTTAAAAGAAATCCCTTAACAAGAAGAAATAACTATAATATTATTCTTTACTTCCTATTTTAACTAAACAGTTAAATTAGGAAAATTTATCAATGAAAGACGAGAGTAACGGAAAATGATGGAAGAGTTAGTTTCAAAGTTGTTCTATTTTTCAATCATACCCCCTCTGTTCAAAATCTTTATCTACATTCTTATTCAGTTTCATTAGCCTTTCTAATTTAATATGATATTTTATTATAAAATTTAATTAAAATACTCGCACCCGGAGGGTGCATATATTTGCTAGTTGTATTAATTGACTTGTCTTTTTTCATACAGAATATTCTGTGTTGGGTTACCCTCTTTAGGATAACCTAATGCATTATAGGAATACGGGCGTTAGCCACAAGTTAACACCTCATGAATTCATATAACATAAAAAAGAAAAACATCTTACATTGAAATTAATCAATGTTGCACTTTGTGCTGGTGGTCTCACACTTTTTGAAGATCGGACCTTTTCAGCTGCTTTCTGTAAAGAAAAAAAAAAAAAATTTAATAATAAAAACATAAAAATAATAATAAAAAAAATGATAAATAATAAAAACATGAATATAAAAATAATAAAAAAATATCAATGCGTATATAAAACCAAATAATAATAAATAAACAAAAATAAAAAATTATTCATATTTGATTTCATTAAAAAATGAACTAAATATCTATATCAAACTACATAATATTATATAAAACTAGATATCAACTATACAATATTATAAAATATTAATTGTATAATATCAATCATATAATATCAAATATAGAAAACTAACTTTATAAAATTAACAATTTTTAAACTAACTATATATAAACTATGAAACTAACTTTATAAAATTAACTATATAATAATATATAATGATAATCATATAAAATTAACTATATAATGATATATAATGATAATCATATAAAATTAACTATATAATATATAATAATAATCATATAAAATTAACTATATAATATATAATAAAAATCATATAAAATTAACTATATAATAATAATCATATAAAATTAACTATATATTAATATATAATGATAATCATATAAAATTAACTATATAATAATATATAATGATAATCATAAAATTAACTATATAATGATATATAATGATAATCATATAAAATTAACTATATAATGATATATAATGATAATCATATAATAATAATCATATAAAATTAACTATATATATAATATAATAATAATAATCATATAAAATTAACTATATAATATATAATATAATCATATAAAATTAACTATATATTATATATATAATATATATAAATTAACTATAATAAATATATAATGATAATCATAAAATTAACTATATAATGATATATAATGATAATCATATAAAATTAACTATATAATGATATATAATGATAATCATATAAAAATTAACTATATAATATATAATAATAATCATATAAAATTAACTATATAATATATAATAATAATCATATAAAATTAACTATATAATATATAATAATAATCATATAAAAATTAACTATATAATAAATAATATATAATATATAAATTAACTATATAATATATAATAATAATCATATAAAATTAACTATATAATATATAATAATAATCATAAAAATTAACTATATAATATTATATAAAACTCACTGTATATTAACTATATGATATTATATATAATGAACTATATAATAATATATAATGATAATCATATAAAATTAACTACATAATGATATATACTGATAATCATATAAAATTAACTATATAATGATATATACTGATAATCATATAAAATTAACTATATAATGATATATACTGATAATCATATAAAATTAACTATATAATAATATATAATGATATAATATTATATAATGATAATCATATAAAATTAACTATATCATAACACCTATAAAAAGATGAAGATTATATAATAAGTAAAGTCGTCGTGGCGGCCTAAAGTTGGTATCAGCCAGTCAGCGAAGGAGTCTATCCCCTTTTCAATAGCGCTAGACCAAGGAGTGTTTTTGGTGGAGCGCCACACCTACCATCAGCTCCTTACTTTACCGCACAGATCCATATGCTACTCATACGCTGAATTGGCGAGGACCGGTATCGAACTAGGAACCGTGTGGTTTCTAGCCGAACGTTCTACCGACTGAGCTAACAACTATATTGTTGCATAGCGCCTTCTTTACCGGCACTAAAATAGGTATGCTGTTATATACGTGTCTTTTCACTAAGCCAAATCAGCATATAACGTTATATACCTTTCTTACTCTTACTCTTGTCGTCTATTCTTCTGGTCGGCTTTGCTATTCTGATCGTCTATCATCTATCTTGGTCTGGTATATCTTCTAAGGTCTCGTCTGGTCTTCTATTGAGGATTCCGGGTCTGGTTTCTGTTGGGGATCACTCCTTATCAGAAGCCTTGTGTCATTGTTAGTTTTTAGTAATAAACACAAGACTTCGATTTATGTTGATGTTACTTTATTCCAGATCCCCAGAACAGACAATGCGCGTAGATACCTACATCTTGCTAGCTCGGCTTCTAAGTTCTAACTCACTAAGTTACTTACTTAGTATCCTTAAACTGGAAGGGGGCTTTCTATGGGGTTTCCGGTTCTCACGGTTCATCCACAGAACGCAAGGTGAGATCGAGGTCAAGCGCCGTCACTCACTCTCAAGGCTATCAGCTGTACTGATCGCCATAATGATTTCTACACTACCTTAAAAATGTATTAGGGATCCAATTATTATGTAACAATATGATAATTATATAAAATTAAAAACATAATATCATATAATAACTAGATAAAATTAACAATATACTATAATAACTATATAAAATAAGTATATAATATTAACTAAATATTCTTGAAATAAAATTGATTTTCTTTCATCTTTTAATTTTTCTGATTTTTGTACCTTTTGAAGTTCTGTAAATCTTTTGACACTTTCTTCAAAATCATTCTTCAATCGTTCAAGTTGGAATTTCTGGCTCTGAAAAATTAAAAAAAAAAAAAAAAAATTGAATTCTCTTTTGATTTATAAAATGGACAAACAACAAACAACGTATAAAAATGAAAATTTTTCAAATGAAACCCGACAGAAATAGAAAGAGAACTATTTGCCTACTTTAAGCTGCTCACAGAGACTCTTTACCAACAGAAAAAAATAATGAGGGAGAATCTATCCTATTACTATGGCAACAGATAAAAAGATACAATAGCAGCAGCTTTCTTTCTTTTTTTTTTAAAGTGGACAATAGCTGACCACATATCTATTAATAATGGAGATTCGCTTCCGGTTTTTGTCTGTAACAAAAACTACGTCACTGCTTACGTCACACTGCCTAAAATCGTCATAAATAGTATACACTCAAAGTTTGAGCATGCAATGTTAGACAGTCCTCATTGGTTTTTTAAACAAGTTTTAATAAATACATACCTGGTATTATCTATCTATATATATTTTTATTTTAATATACATATTAAAAGTTATCAGAACTAAGTTTCCATTTCAATTTAAAAAAATATTTTTTACTCCTTTAATAAATGTATTTTATTTTTTACTCCTTTAATAAATTTGATGATTTTACTTTACTTATGATATAAACTCTCTGATATTACATTTTCAACTCCCATCCCCTCAGGCAATATTTATTTTACGTCGCACAGAGGGCTTTTTTATTTTATTTTGCTAGTTATTATAATGGAGATTGTGTGTCTGTCTATCTGTAACCGAAACTATATCAGTACCCAAGTCACAGTTCCCTTAGTTATTTACGTCACATTCTCCATTATTTTATTTTATCTTTATTTAAACCTCAATTATTAATAAAATTGTTTTATATTATTAATACCGTTGACCATATCTACATACTAATAACATGCAATTGTATTTATATACAACAAAATAGCAGTTTACAGTGTGAACGGGAAGGCTAATTTGCATATTGATATTAAAAAATTCTAATAGATAAGTAAAGTAAAGTCGTCGGGGTGGTCTAAAGTCGATATCAGCCAATCAGCGAGGGAGTCTATCCCCTTTTTACTAGCGCTAGACCAAGGAGATTGTTTTTGCGTCTGGGGTGGAGCGCCACACCTACCATCAGCTCCTTACTTTACCGCACAGATCCCTGTGCTACTCATATGCTGAGTTGGCGCGGGCCGGTATCGAACTAGGAACCTTGTGGTTTCTAGCCCAACGCTCTACCGACTGGGCTAATTATTGATTTCTAATTGTTTGGTTTTATTTTGATAAATATGAGCAAAAATTTCAGAGATAAATCTTAAAAGAAATCCATTAACAAGATGAAATGACTAATTTTATTCTTTAATTCCTAACTAAAGAATTAAATTCAGAAAATTTAGCAATGAAAAATGGGAGTGATGAAAAATGATGGAACGGTTAATTTCAAAGCTGTTCCATTTTTCAATTATACCCCCTCCCAGTTTCAAATCATTTTATCTGCATTCTTATTTAGTTTCACTAGCAAATATATGCACCCTCCGGGTGCAAGTATTTAAGTTTTAATATAATAAAATATATTAGATTAGAAAGGCTAAGGAAACGGAATAAGAATGCAGATAGAAAGATTTTGAACAGAGAGGGTATGATTGAAAAATAGAACAACTTTGAAACTAACTCTTCCATCATCTTCCATTACTCCCGTCTTTCATTGGTAAATTTTGCTAATTTAACTATTTAGTTAAAATAGGAAGTAAAGGATAATATTACAGTTATTTCTTCTTATTAATCGATTTCATTTAAGATTTATCCCAGAGATTTTTGCTTATATTCAATAACATAAAACCAAACAATTAGAAAGCAATAATACTAAGCACATATTTATTAAAATCAGATTTTTAATATCAATATGCAAATTAGCCTTCCCATTCACACTGTATACTGCTATTTTGTTGTATATATAAATACAATTGCATGTTATTAGTATGTAGATATAGTCAACAACATTAATAATGTAAAACAATTTTATTAATAATTGAGGTTTAAATAAAAATAAAATCCTGTAGAATGTGACGTAAATAACTAAGGGAATTGTTACTTGAATAGTAATATAGTTTCGGTTACAGACAGAAAAACACACAATCTCCATTATAATAAGATTAGTCTTTCTAATTTAATATATTTCATTACATTAAAACTTAGCTCAGTCGGTAGAGCGTTCGGCTAGAAACCACAAGGTTCCTAGTTCGATACCCGCCCTCGCCAACCCAGCGTATGAGTAGCACAGGGATCTGTGCGGTAAAGTAAGGAGCTGATGGTAGGAGTGGCGCTCCACCTCAGATGCTAAAAATAATCTCCTTGGTCTAGCGCTAGTGAAAAGGGGATAGACTCCCTCGCTGCATGGCTGATACCGACATTAGGCCGCCCCGACGACTTTACTTACTTTTTACTTACATTAAAACTTAAAAATGTGGAGGGTGCATATTCTGGATAGTAATACTAACGATGAAAAAATATAAGTTCTACATTTTTTTATTTAGATAACTGTATCTCTTTATCTTTGATATTGTGTATGTATTTTGCAGGGCTCGACATTAACGCTGTCCCGTCGTCCCAGGGACGATAAAAATTACGTATACGTAACATTATGGTAAAATTTTTTCCTAAAAGTTAGTACTACATTCCAATATTGGCTGTCCAGTGATTGCCTGAATGCTGACCTCAAAATGAGGCTACGGCACCGCAGGTCTATTCTCAAAGCCATGTAATGAATAATGGTGGAGGGAGATAGTTTAAAAGGACTGAATTATGTACTACTAACCCTTCTCAGGGTAACTTAAAGAAAACAAAGTATTTTTTTTAGCTCAAAACACACTAGGAAATGGATTTTTTGTCCAAATATCCAGAATTATCACTGCTTCAGCTTTTCTTAATGTTTTATTACATGTTATTATGCTACTGATGACTGACAAGTATTGATGATGCTAATAAATTAAACAAAAATATTTTGATTTCGGGACGGTCTAAACCCCATTTGGGACGGTTGATAATTTTTGTTCAGGACGGTCATGAAAAAAGTTAGTGTCAGGGCCTGGCATGTGCACATACATGTATATTATTACTGTATACTATTCATGTTCCTGACATTAGTACATTATTCTATGTACTATCCATGAGCCTTTGATGAGTTGTGGTGGACCTGAGCACTGTAAGCAATAATTTTCATTATTATTATTACTAGCAACAGAACCCCCCCCCCCCCGGGCATCGTAAAAAATTAATTTTTGAAAGACTGATATTGCCTGAGAGGGTGGGAGTTAAAAATTCAATGTCAGAGGGTTTGTATCATAAGTAAGCAAAATCCTCATATTTATTAAAGGAGTAAACAAAAATAAAACAATTTGAAATGAAAACTGAGCCCTGTCCAAATAAAATGTTGCGTGCATGTAATAATCAAACAATTATTTTGAATATTTTACACATCAATTTTATACAAAATCGTGAGTATTTATTTATTTGTAAACTTTTTAATTAACTTCTTGTTACTGTAAAAAAGAAAAAAAAAAGGACGAGAGTAAAAAACAATTTATAAAATTGCTTACTCAAATTTTGGGTGTATATAGCATAAGAATATTGTGACGTAGAGCTAGGACGTAGTTTTTGTTACAGACAATCTCCATTATTAATAGATTATTATTATTATTATTATTTAAATCTTTTTATTTGGTTCTTTAGATCTATATATGGGACCTTGAAGTATTTTCAAATAGATCTTTCATATTATTGCATTGAAAAATTTCTTTCTGGTAGGAGCAAAAGTACTACATTCTATGAGAAAGTGTTTGACATGTTTCACACGGTGGTTGTGTAACGTGGTGGCTCTCATTTCGGAATGGAGTGATGTGGTGTCATATAAAACTAATAGTGGTATACGTATCTCTGGACTGGTACTACTTTGAGAGGCTCGAATCTAGTTGCTGTGCTGATGTTGAGTTGGCTGGCAATTCTTTGATGTTCGAAGTCTGGAAATAACTTGGGTTTGCTGAAGGATATCTTGCCTCGTGTCATTTATAGTTTTTAGTATAAACACAAGACGACTTATTCCCCCCCCCCCATGAGATTTTTATTTTCCCCTAAGTCAAACTGCCATGAGTGAGAGCACGTCTCACTCTGTCAATGCATTGTTCCAAACTCACTCTTCACTCTCATTCCTACTCTTCCACACTTCACCATGTGACATTTCTCGACTAGTAGAAAAATGCCATGTGGTGTTGTGCAGACTCATCCTAAAAAATTTTCATACTAAAGTACAATCCTGTCTCTTTCCCCACCACATTATGTTACATTTGGTACTCTTGTTTGAGTATTGGTTGGTTTGGTTTGGTTTATTGATTTTAACGGCATATCAACCCGTCCAGGGTTATATCATGCCTAGCGGTTGGGGTGTTAACATATTGTGTATTCATATATATACTTTTAGTAATTGGTTTTAACAATGTGTTAGCACTATTGGGAATCATACTGTATGGCATTGATTTGTTTCATGTCTATATTCTATGGTATAATTTTATTTCCCTTAAAAAGGAGAAAATATCCCCAATGTCAACATTTTCAAACAGATCCTTCATATTGATTGCTTTAAAATAATGGTTTCTGATGGGAGCAAAAAATCTGCTTTCCATCAATAAGTGTTTAACTGTCAGGGGTGTTTGACATGTTTCACATTGTGGTTGCTGTTCTTGTTTGAGTATATAAGAGTGTGTTAGTTTTGTATGACCAATGCATAATCGGGACATAATGACTTGTTCCTTTCTAGACTTCCTTAAAGTTGGTCTGCAGCCTCCCAAAGTCGGTTTGATTAGGAAGAGTTTAATGTGGATAAAGTTATTCCATGTTTGAGTATAAAAGATTGCGTAAGTCTTGTATCACCAATATGTAGCTGCTATAAAGATAAGTGCACACAGAAGCAGTCAGCATCCAACAAAGAAAAGCAAATTACCTGAGAGATGTTCCTTGTCCGTGCAAGACGTTTGACAAGTTTTGTCGTGTCTGCAATTATTTCATTTGTGCCCTGTGATCGCTCATGGCTGAAAAATAAGCAATTTTCATTACATAGGGTGCTTCAAATTTTGTTATATCATTTGAGATGTACAGGTTGTTTTAGAAAAATTAGATATCATTTGAGATATATAGTGCGTTTTAGAAAAATTAGATATCCTTTGAGATATATAGTGTGTTTTAGAAAAATTAGATATCCTTTGAGATATATAGTGTGTTTTAGAAAAATCAGATATCCTTTGAGATATATAGCGTGTTTTAGAAAAATTTGATATCCTTTGAGATATATAGCGTGTTTTAGAAAAATTAGATATCCTTTGAGATGTACAGGTTTGGTTTGTTTTGTTTTGTTTTATGGCATATCAACCTCGGTGGGTCATTTAATGCCGATAAAGTTGTGAAATAAATTCATTCTTAATGTGTAATACAATTTTGTTTATCAACTCATGTTTTTCTATTTAACTCATAGATGGGACCCTAACAGAGTGGACCAGGGAGCAATGGTGATGAAGGGGTGCTCCACATTCCCCAAACCTCCAAAACTGGAACCTCACCATCAGATAGAGTTTAACGTCATTCCCAGGACATGTAGACCCGCAGCCACCGCCTTCTAGCACCCATATGATAAAAAGGGGTTGGGGCTTGCCATAAGGGCAATAGGGTTAGGAAAATCATATAGGTGCTAGGGCTTGACGTGACCAGCCGATTGATCGAAGGGGCCTCTCTGACCGCCCGTCTAGCCCAAGATAGGGCCAAAGTGGAGTATTGCATGTCATGAACTGCTCATCCACCTGGGTTCTATCCTTAAGCATCACGGGTCGCCACCCACGGCCAACAGGTGGCCCCATTGGGGGAGTCTTACCCCTCTGCAGAGGTGCAGTCGGTGCATTCTAACGCCCCAGCCGACAGGGCGGACCTTATTTTTGGGATTACCTTTGGAAAAAAATTTGAAAAAATAGTTACTTACATTCTGTCTCTTAAACCAACGCTGTCACGGTCTGTGCCCAAAATTCGCATCGCTTTGTTAAGTTCATTAGCTGCAAAAGAAAAATTTGAAATTCTTTAAGATACAAACGACAAAATATTTTTTTTTAGCAGTAAATAAACTAATAAGAGATAAGTTACCAAACATTTTCCTCATCTTTATTGTTATATACACAACGTTTCAGCTGGAGTACTCTCTGGCCTTCTTCAGGTGTTTCTTGTCGAACTCTGGAGCTTTCATGGACTTTGAACCAAACCCTTTATTCCAATTCACCAGGGTGGACTGTTCTAAGTCAGAAGGTTTGTATCATAAGCAAAATCCTCAAATTTATTAAAAGAGTAAAAATAAAACAATTTGAAACGGAAAATTATTTCTGTTCCCTTCAAATAAAATGTTGCATGCATGGTATATTATGTCAATTTCTTAAGTGGAGTTTAACAGGTTTAATTTCAGAGTTTTCCTTCTCCAAGACTGGTTGCCAACATTCTCCTGTGGACACCTACACATGGACACATCCGTGTAGGCTGACCAGCAAAAACCTATATCAATTAGCTCTGTATGGATTCTGGATGCTGTGTGGAAGACCTGTTATGGGCAATGACCGATAGAGATAGGTGGTGAGAGAGTCATAGGTATATGCGCTTTCAGTGTGACATCATGATGATGACATCTAAATATATAAAAGTAAGTTTTTGGTATGTACGTGTCGACCTATAACTCGGAAAAGAGGAGTCACTCAGATTTGAAATCTTGCATATAGACTAATATCCTAACTAAGAAACACGCCAAATTTGGTTATTGATTTTTACTAATTAAGGGATATAATTAATTAAGCCAAAATCACCCAATTTGCGGAACTGTCCGTAGAGCAGCACCTGCTGATAATAAAATATTGTCCGCTGGCTGACTTTTTGTTACAGCGATTCATAGCGATTTACAGCAGTGAAGTGTAATTTTAGTGAATAAATTTTACAGTCTAAGCCGTCCGCTAGGAATTTATCACCTATTCTTGATCCAATCTTTAAAATATTTATATCGTTGGAAAGAAAATAATATAATCTTTCTGAATATGTAATTTTTAAGCGTTTTTATAAATTGAATTATTTTTTACCGCGAGTTAAAAAAAAATAAAAAAGGCTTCGGCGAGCTGATAAGTATGATTTTTTTTCCAGTCTAAATTTAAAGAAAAGAAAAAAAAAACAAAACTTTTTTCTCGCCTATTTACGGTTCAATCTTCTTTAAGATAACTATATGGTTCGAAAGAGAATGAAATAATCTCTCTAAATATATAATTTGATTGAGTTTTTATCAATGGAATTATTTTTTTACAGCGAGTTAAAAAAATTATATTTTGCTTCAGTCAGCCTAGAATTTATAGTATAGTTTTAAAAAAAATTTTTTTAACATAAAATCAAATCTTATTTATTGCATATTTCTGTTTCTATCTTAAAAATATTTATTTGGTTAGAAAAAAAATCTTTCTAAATATGTAATTAGTATGTCTTTTCATACATTGAATTTTTTACAGCGAATTAAATAACAAATCAAACGAAAACATTTAACGACAACTCAACTTTGTTTTATAAATTCCCGTTAATTGTAAACAAAACCTTTTTTTATTTTTTATAATCGCGTTAATTCATTTATTTTAATATTAGAAATACAAATAAAATCATAATACTAATGTAGAATAGTGCGCAAGAGATAATACCATTAGATTACCTGATACATTTCACGGAAATACCTGAAAACTCAAATTGTTATCAAATTTATGATATAGTATACTTTACTATAATTATTATAAAATATACTATATTCGATCGGCTACGTTTTGAATTAATAACGTTATTTTTTTAAAGATTATTTATCGTTTTACATAAATTTGATTACTTTATTTAATTCTTTTTTCTTTTTCAAATATTAATTTGAAGTTTAGCAAATCGCGTCATTTATATTTTATTTAAAAAATATAGTTAATCATTGAATTAAAATTTCTTACTATATCATTATGTGATGGGCTAAACTTGCAAATCGGTCGGAAAATTACGGTGACTCAGAAAAAACAGAACCCATAGATTTTGTAATAAAACTTAATTTTAACTCGGGGGTTTTAGGGGTTAGGGTTAGGGGTGGTATTTAGGGTTAGTTTAATGGGAAAATAAATAAATAATTTGGGTTCTGTTTATTCTAGGTCACCTGTAATATGTTTTAATTTTCCGACCGATTTGCAAGTTTAGCCATATGATGTCATCCCCTCAAATCTGACGAAAAGAAAATTCCCTGACCTCCCACCAGGCAGGATTAAATTAAGATCGTTTTTACGTGTTGATTTTTATGGGTCATCCTTCGAGGACCGAACTCGGTATTCAGTAGTAATAGATCTGCAAATGATTATTAAACCATGTTTTTATCTCCTCTACCTGGGCTTAGCCGGGTAGCCACTGTTAGTATATGTATATATATATAAAACTGGGATTATTATGGGATTACTAATGTTAAGTGGTAATGAGCTTACTAATTAGTTATATATATATATATATATATATATATATATATATATATATATATATATATATATATTAGTTATATAGGTGACTAAATGGGAGTAGTAAGTGCAGGATGAAACCTGAAACAAGAATGCCTGATTGATTCTGAGTCAATTTTAAGAATAATGAGATATCAATAAGAAAATATTCCATTTTATGATGCTAACACCACAATACTCAAATACCATTGTATTTACACGAAACTAAAGAGACATGGAATAAACTGCCCGTGTCTGTTGTAGGCTGCCGAAGCACTGAATCTTTCAAAGCCTCCATGCTTCCTGTAGTCCGCCGACACTATACCTGATGCCACTCTCCACATACACACGCACACATACATGCATATTACTACTGTAAACTGTTCATGTTCCTGACACTAATACATTATTCTGTGTACTTGACATGAGACTTTGATGAGTTGTGGTGCACCTGAGCATTGTACACAATAAATTTCATTATTATTATTTAAACAAAAATCAAGAGGAGCTATTTAAGCCAGAAACGATGATTTGTAATTTCATTCCATGTAAATCCTACCAAAACATCTTCTGTAGTACATGTTTGTGTTGTTTTGTTTTACGGCATATCAACCACAGTGGGTCATTTAATGCCAATAAAGTTTTGAGATAATACAATCTTTTTTATAAATACATTTTTCTATTTAACCCATAGATGGGACCCTAACAGGTACTACCACTCCGGGTCAGAGTGGACCAGGGAGCAATGGTGATGAAGGGGTGCTCCACATTCCCCAAACCTCCAAAACTGGAACCTCACCATCAGATAGAATTTAACGTCATTCCTAGGACATGTAGACCCTCAGTCACAACCTTCTAGCACCCATATGATAAAAAAGGTTGGGGCTTGCCATAAGGGCAATAGGGTTGGGAAAATCATATAGGTGCTAGGGCTTGACGTGACCAGCCGACTGATTGGAGGGGGCCTCTCCGACTGCCCATCTAGCTTAAGTAAGGGTCTAAGTGGAGTGTTGTAGGTCACAGTCTGCTCATCCACCAAGACTCTGTCCTTAAGCATCACGGGTTGCCACCCACTGCCAACAGGTGGAGTCTTACCCCTCTGCAGAGGGGTATTCTAACGCACCAGCCAACAGTAGTTCACAATTTTAATATTGCAAATAAAACAAACAGAACTTATTTTTTAATTCTTTTTAACCAATTCAAGACCATTTGGAATGTTCCATTTTTAAAATTGGGTGAAATAAAATGGGACAAATAAGAAATCTGCAATTAAGTGACACCAGATAATCTGGATTAACATTTTTGCATTGCCTCTTGTATAATTTGGACTGTTTCATTTTTAAAAAGTGGGTGTTGCAGGATAATAATGGACGAATATCTTAAAAAAAAAAAAAAAAAAAAAAGAAAGAAAAAAAGGAGGAGATGGAAAAGAGAGGATGAACTCTATGTTTGGTTTGGTTTGTTTTGTTTTACGGCATATCAACCTCAGTGGGTCATTTAATGCCGATAAAGTTTTGAAATAAATCAATTCTTAATGGATAATACAATTTTGTTTATAAACTCATGTTTTTCTATTTAACCCATAGATGGGACCCTAACAGGTACTACCACTCCGGGTCAGAGTGGACCAGGGAGCAATGGTGATGAAGGGGTGCTCCACATTCCCCAAACCTCCAGAACTGGAACCTCACCATTCCCAGGACATGTAGACCCACAGCCACCGCCTTCTAGCACCCATATGATAAAAAGGGATTGGGGCTTGCCATAAGGGATGAACTCTAGGGGAGCCAACGACCATCCACACTGACAGTGGGAAGATTGGGGTACTTATTATACACATAAACCCACAAATTAGCTAGAAACCGCTCCTTGGTCCTGGTCATTTTACAACGAACTGGGCTGGTGAAAAGTCAGTCAGGTTTCACTCCTGAAATGTTGAAACACGATGTCTGTGGAGGACTTATTATATATATATATATATATATATATATATATATATATATATAGTTGGGTTGCCTAAAGTCGGTATCAGCCAGACAGCACTAGACCAAGGAGATTGTTTTGGCATGTCAGATGGAGCGCCACACCTACCATCAGCTCCTCACTTTACCACACAGATCCCTGTGCTACTCATACGCTGAGTTGGTAAGGGCTGGTATCGAATCAGGAACCTTGTGTATCCAACTGACTGGTATGTAGGGGATAATTCTATTTGGGATCATCAATATCTCTTCATGTACATTTATAGATTTATAAAAGGATTTTTACAAGTCCCTAAGAGAGCTCAATGTATGATAATTAATAAATTAATTATATACGCAGCAATATAAAACTGTCTAAACCTATTAGTATATAGTTTTATAATATATATATATAAATAAAAGTATCCAACAGACTGGTATATAGGGGATAATTCTACTTGGGATCATAATATCTCCCATACACCCACAATGCATTCTCATGTTGATGCAAACTTATTAATTTAAAAAAGGATTTTTACAAGTCCCTAAGAAAGCTCAATGTATGATAATTAATAAATTAATTATATACAGAGCAATATAAAACTGTCTAAACCTGATAAGTACGTTGTTCAAATTTTAATCTAAGACCAATAGGACTTACCTCCATTGTTTATTTTGATAACATTGGGTAGAATAATCATACTAAGTTCCAGTTACTGTTGAATTGGTAACCCAATACAGATCTAACCTTGTTGTAATCCTACTGCAGAATGCCAGAGTATTTATGAAGCCTCATAACATCATAGAAACCAAGCAGCCAATCAGGACTCAAGGAATGGAATTACCCAAATACATGAATGGACTATTCTAGAGTCCCATAAGTACCAGCTGTTTTGAGCATTAGTTCAGTTGTGCTTAGCCAGTTGCTGTTGTTCAAACCAATATACTGACTGACTTCAATACATTGGTACCAATATGTTCAGAAATCTCTTCAATATTGAATTCAAATTTTGATCCAAGATCAATAAAACTTACCTCCATTGTTTATTTTGATAACATTGGTGCCAATATGTTCGGAAATCTCTTCAAAGTTGGAAAGATCTGGAAAAGAACAAACAAGAAATATTAATTATAGTAGTAAAAATGAACAAACAAGAAATATTAATTATACTAGCAAATATATGCACCCTCCGGGTGCAAGTATTTTAGTTAAATTTTATAATAAAATATGATATTAAATTAGAAAGGCTAATGAAACTGAATAAGAATGTAGATAAAAAGATTTTGAACAGAGGGGGTATGATTGAAAAATAGAACAACTTTGAAACTAACTCTTCCATCATTTTCCGTTACTCCAGTCTTTCATTGGTAAATTTTCCTAATTAAACTGTTTAGTTAAAGTAGGAAGTAAAGAATAATATTACAGTTATTTCTTCTTGTTAAGGGATTTCTTTTAAGATTTATTCAAGAGATATTTGCTCATATTCAATAAGATAAAACCAAACAATAAAATCATTTTTTTAAGATCAATATGCAAATTAGCCTTCCTGTTCAAACTGTAAACCTCTATTTTGTTGTATATATAAATACAATAGCATGTTGTTAGTATGTAGATATGGTCAACAGTGTAAGTAATGTAAAACAATTTTATTAATAATTGAGGTTTAAATAAAAATAAAATCAAGGAGAATATGATGTAAATAACTAAAGGAATTGTGACTTGTATAGTAATATAGTTTCGGTTACAGACAGACAAACCCACAATCTCCATTATAATAAGATTAGTAAAAATAAACACCCTCCAGGCAGTGTAAAAATGAATTTTTGAAAGATATTGCCTGAGAGGGTGGGAGATAAAAATTCAATGTCAGAAGGTTTGTATCATAAGCAAAATCATCAAATTTATTAAAGGAGTAAAAAATAAAACAATTTTGAAATGAGAACTCAGTTCAAATAAAATGTCACGTGCAGCCATTAATCATTAATTGAATAATTATTTTGAATATTTTACACATAAATTTTAAACAAAATCGTAGGTATTTATTCATTTGTAGACCTTTTAGTTAACTTCTTGTAACTGAAAAAGGTTTGGTTTGGTTTACGGCATATCAACCTCAGTGGGTCATTTAATGCTGATAAAGTTTTGAAATATATTAATTCTTAATGGATAATCAATTTTGTTTATAAACTCATGTTTTCTATTTAACACATAGATGGGACCCTAACAGGTACTACCACTCCAGGTCAGAGTGGACCTGGGAGCATTGGTGATGAAGGGGTGCTCCACATTCACCAAACCTCCAAAACTATAACCTCACCTAACATCATTCCCAGGACATGAAGACACTCAGCCACCGCCATCTAGCACCCATATGATAAAAAGGGTTGGGGCTTGACATAAGGGCAGTAGGGTTGGGGCAATCATATAGGTGCTAGGGACTGACGTGACCAGACGATTAATCGTAGGTGGCCTCTCCTTCCGCTTGTCTAGCCCAAGAAAGGGCCAAAGTGGAGTATTGCAAGTCATGGACTGCTCAACCACCTGGATTCCATCCTTAAGCATCACAGGGCGCCACCTACAGCCAACAGGTGGCCCCATTTGGGGGAGTCTTACCCCTCTGCAGAGGTGCAGTCAGTGCATTCTAATACCCCAGCTGACAGGGCGGCTTAAGACAGGGCGAGAGTATGGTCGTATTGGGTATTGTGATGAAAGCAGTGATGTAATTTCAGCTAGACAGACAGACAATGAATCTCCATTATTAATACTAGTACAAAATAAAAAACGCCCTCTGGGCGATGTAAAAATCTATTTTTGAAACATTGCCTGAGGGGTGGGAGTAAAAAATTCAATGTCAGCGAGTTTGTACCCTAAGTAAGTAAAATCATCAAATTCATTAAAGGATTAAAAAATAAAACAATTTGAAATGTAAACTTTAAATATGTATTAAAATAAAACAAACTATATATAGATATATAATAGCAGTCATGTATTTATTAAAACTTGTTTTAAAAAAACAATGAGGACTGTCTAATGTTGCATGTTGAAATTTTGAGTGTATTTATTGTTATGACCATTTTGGGTAATGTGACGTAAGTAGTGACGTAATTTTTGTTACAGACAAAAACCAGAAGCAAAATCTCCATTATTAATAGAGATATACTAGAGATACCCAAATTTGTCGGCTGCTAGCTTTTTAAAAACTAATTAAAATTAATTAAATCTATTATTTAAGGTCAAACTTTTGTCTAAAATGATAAGTAGTAACATAATGACGATCATTAAAAAAAGGAAAATATCATTACATATGCAGTTTATTTTTAATAGATTTAAAACAATTTGTTTTGGTCAATTTCGACGCGATCCGACATTCTGCCTCTTTTTCAATGATTTTAGGCAAAAAAAATTACCAAAAATCAGGTAATTATCCGATTTTAATGAAATTTTCAGTATTGATTTATCAATTAATGAATTTTATAATGCATCAGTTATTTTATTTCAAAACTTTAATTTAGTATTTTTGCTATGAAAAATTAATATATAAAATTCATTTAAAATGTGAAAAGTTTGATGTTAAGTTTAAAATGTTATATTTTTAGATTCTAGAAATAAATATCTACTTAATGCAAACCTTATTTTTTTCGAAAAAAGTATATGTTTTGAAGAAAAACTATTGAAAATGTACCTCCGCCTTTTTAAGCAGAAAAAATATCGATGTATAATTTTTTCTTTTATAAAATAATAGCCAATTAAATAATTATCGAAATGAGTAAAAAAGAAATCTCCAAAAAATTAATTATTTATTATTTTTTTACATTTTATTTTTTGATTTTCGGTACTTATTTTCTCATAGAAAAGCCACTGTAAATTTTTTTTTTGTTTCTATTCATAACTTCGGTCTTTTAGCCCTTTATTTATTGTAATCAGAAAACGGAAAGACCAACTTGAAAAAAAAAAGTTACGCCCCCAACATGGGGGGGGGGGGGGGAAATAAGTTACCTGAAAAAAAATGAGAAAGTTTTGAAACAAAATAAGTAATGCATTATAAAGATCATTCATTGATACATAAACACTGAAAATTTCATTAAAATCCGATAATTCCCTGATTTTTGGTAAATTATTTTCGGGGGGGGGGGGGCTAAAGTCATTTTGTCAAAAATGCAATTTAGTCTCATTTTGGGTATCACTAAGATATATTTTATCTATATATTTGTTTTATTATTTTTCATATAATGTTTTGTTTTAGTTTTTGTGTTTTTGTTTGTTGTTATGTTTTATCCTCTATTAATTGTTTTATCTTTAAATCATTTTTAAAATAATCTTTTGGATACATCACTGATTTATACCTTGATTATCTTTTTCTATTTTTCAATAAGCCGTGGAATGATGAACATCGTATGATTGTGATCTGAATCTTTTGCTTTCTTTCTTTAAGTGATGAAGAATGCTCTACCCTTCACAACTTGTCAACACGACTGTGACTTTTTATTTTTCATATATATATATATATATATATATATATATATATATATATATATATATATAATATGTGGAAATACGATGAGGAAATTAATTCACTATACACAACATTTTTCATTTTTCTCCCTCACAAAAATTTCTGTAACAGTGTCCTGATGATGGTTTAATACTGAAATACTTAAGTATAGACACATAAAATTGCTTCCTCTGATCGTAACATCCTGTGTTTGTTAGATTTTTTGAAAATATTTTCTTCACGCACACACATATATATATATATACATACATACATACATACATACAAGGTGTCAAAAAAGTAGCGAGATTTTTTTGTACTTTTTGACACACCTCAATACATAAAAATATACTATCACTTATAACAGGAATTGTTATAAGTGATAGTATCTTTATGTGTATTTATAAGATAAATACATAAATAAATAGATAGGTAGATAAATAAATACATTGTCTGTACAGGGCTGATCAATTAATTTTATTAATTAAGACTTTTTAAACACCATTTGTTCTGGTACAATAAAAGGCCAGTTTAGCTTAGTCGGTAGAGCACTCGTCTAGGAATCTCCATTATTAATAGAAGACACAAAAAAAGAAAAAGAAGAATCTAAACAAAAGAGATAAGATGTAGAAAAATATGATTAAATGTAAACATTGTCTGTTTAGAGAAAAAACAATGTGCAACTCAAAAGAGATGATTAATTATTAGGCGAGTCAGAGCTTGCTCTTAACTTCTAATCTCAACTTATTTTTATTTACGACACATTTAACTCATTTAGATGAGTCAATAGAACATTCGGACCATATGACCTTTAGTGATCTCGTTTCATAAGGACATTTTTTTTCATTTACACCGTCAACATCCGGTTGTTTGTTAACAGATGATTTTTAGAGTTTTTTTTTTAAATTATAAAACTAACTCCTAACAAAAAACCGGTGTAAATGAAAAAAAATGTCCTTATGAAATGAGATCGCAAAAGGGGTGCCTAAAGTTCATATGGTCTGAATATTCTTTTTTGCAGATGTCTTCTCTGCCATTTGATCTGTTAAAATTCATAGGGCATCTGTGTAATGTTAATGCAAACAGATTTAGTAAAAATTTGAGCTTGGATATATTATGGGTAATCTTGAACATTAGCGACTTAAATGAGAGTAACCTCCCTTGTTTTTTTCACTTTGAGGAAGCCATGTGTTTTGTTTTGTAAAAACACAAATTTTTTCGACAATTTGGGTATACCTATACTTTTCTAATATACAGGTACTCTCATAGAAATCTTAACATTTTTTTTTTTTTTTTAAATCGATTGAAAAATGTTAACACCCTTATAGGAATACCTTTAACTCTTAACATCCTTTGTTTAAATGTAATATTAAACATATTTAGAAGTCTTTGATTTAAGGGAAATAACAGGTAACTTTAAATGAAAAGGCCATTTTTAACCATTTTTTGATAAATCCTTATAGGAATGGGTCTCTGGACTTTGTTTAAATGTAATATTAAACATATTTAGAAGTCTTTGATTTAAGGGAAATAACAGGTAACTTTAAATGAAAAGGCCATTTTTAACCATTTTTTGATAAATCCTTATAGGAATGGGTCTCTGGACTTTGTTTAAATGTAATATTAAACATATTTAGAAGTCTTTGATTTAAGGGAAATAACAGGTAACTTTAAATGAAAAGGCCATTTTTAACCATTTTTTGATAAATCCTTATAGGAATGGGGGTTCTGGACTTAGAAAATTCTCAACAGGATTTAATATATTTTCAAACAGTCTCCACATGTTCACCATCCCTGTCAACATATGCTTAGAATCTCCCACAGGTGATTTAAAAAAAAAGATGTACTCAACAACAGGTATAATGTCAGCATATGAACCTTTTCATCCACCCTCTATATTATCTCTGTCCCATAATAATTGTTACTACATTTCAGGTATGTTTAACAGCATATCAATTCCTCATGGGTTATTTAATGCTGGAACATCTAAATATTTGATTATAATCATAACCATTTATAGGTTTTGGCTTTGATTTGAATGAGTCCCTGGGAAATTTGAATGAGTCCCTGGGAAATTTGATGAGTCCCAACTAAAGTTTCTTAATAAATTGTAGGGTTTTTATTTATGATCTGGGGAAACAACTAAAGTTGTCTAACCCCTGTTTTCTACCCCATCCCATTTCTAAGAAAATATTGAAATGTATTTACAGTGATTTTGAAATGGTGGAGGAAGAAATAAGAAAAACACTGGGATGCATGGATGTGATTTCATTGTGTCTTTTTAGGTTTGGCTTTGATTTGAACGAGTCCCTGGGAAATTTGATGAGTCCCAACTAAAGTTTCTTGGTAATTTATGAGGAAGTGCGTCCCGGTCTCCCGCCTCAGAAACCGCTACCCGGTGACTATCAAAATAACAACCCCAGCTCGTCGTAATTCTTGTTTATTTATCGTAATTTGTCGTAATTCTTGTTTAGATATGAAGATGGATATATAGTTTTGAATAGACTGAGATAGATAGATAGATAGATAGATAGATAAACAAAATAATATAGATAGATACGAACAAATAGAGGTAGATAGATATTTTTGACAAGTAAATGTATTGGGGGGGGCGCTTTTTTTGTCGTAATTCTTGTTTATTTAAACTAAAAACAAGACATTAAACAAACATGAATAAAAAAAAATCTTAGTATTTAAAGTAATATAGATAAATATGACCAAATTGAGATAGATAGATAGATATGAAGATAGATAGTTTTGAATAGCTTGTGCTGGGTCGTTATTTTAATAGTCACCGGGCAGCAACTCTTGATGCAGGAGACCGGGACGCACTTCCTTATAAATTACCAGTTTCTTAATAAATTGTAGGGTTTTTATTTATGATCTGGGGAAACAACTAAAGTTGTCTAACCTCTACTTCCTACCCCATCCCATTTCTAAGAAAATATTGAAATGTATTTACAGTGATTTTGAAATGGTGGAGGAAGAAATAAGAAAAACACTGGTATGCATGGATGTGATTTCACTGTGTCTTTTTAGATTTTGATGAGGCAGGACGCGTACCTATCAGCATCTCTGGGTGAGTATATATATATATATATATATATATATATATATATTTTAGTGATGTGTGTGGCGACTAAATTGTAGGCTGATTATTATTTGATACATACAAATCCATTTGAACTAAATTTGATCTTACAGGTTGACAAATTTAGATCAATATCTGGGTCACTGCTGTTACCACTACCCTGAATCTACAGACAAATCAAAATTTGTGTTCATCTGGCTGAATATTGGGAAATTTTGGAATGTACACAATGTTGAGGGTTGAGATATTATATATACTAGCAAATATATGCACCCTTCGGGTGCAAGTATTTAGGTTTTGATGTAATAAAATATTGTATCAAATTAGAAACTATTTAGGAAATGATAAACTGAGGGGGTATAATCGAAAAATAGAACAGCTTTTATTCTAACTCTTCCATCATTTTCCATCACTCCTGTCTTTCATTTTTCCTAATTTATCTATTTAGTTAGATTATGAAGTATTTAATAAAATTACAGTTCTTTCCTCTTGTTTATGGATTTCTTTTAAGATTTATCCCCGAGATTTTTGCTCAGATTCGTTAAGAGAAAACCAAACAATTAGAAATCAATAATACTAAGCATATATTTATTAAAATCAAATTCTTAAATATTAATATGCAAATTAGCCTTCTCATTCACAGTGTAAACTGCTATTTTGTTGAATATATAAATATACTTGCATGTTATTAGTATGTAGATTAATCCAACAGTATTAATAAGGTATAACAATTTTATCAATAATTGAGGTTTGAATAAAAATAAATTCATGGTGAATGTGACGTCAATAACTAAGGGAATTGTGACTTGAGTAGGAATATAGTTTCGGTTACAGACAGAAAAACACACAATCTCCATTATAATAAGATATATATTTGTTAACTCATATTGACATTTTAATCAAAGATTGTTTTTACTTTTCTAATTCACAAAATCAGTTTGGTTAAGTTTGTTTTACGGCATATCAACCTCAGTGGGTTATTTAATGCCGACAAAGTTTTGAAATAAATTCATTATTAATGGATACACAATTTTCTTTTTCATAAATACATTTTTCTATTTAACCCATAGATGGGACCCCAATAGGTACCACCACTCTGGATCAGAGTTGACCAGGGAGCAATGGTGATAAAGGGGTGCTCCACATTCCCAAACCTCTAGAACTGGAACCTCACCATCAGATAGTGTTTAACATCATACCCAGGACATGAAGACCCTCAGCCACCACCTTCTAGCACCCATATGATAAAAAGGGCCGGGGCTTGCCATAAGGGCAATAGTGTTGGGACAATCATATAGGTGCTAGGGCTTGACATAGCCAGCTGATTGATTGGAGGGGGTTTCCCCGACTGCTGCAAAATCAGTATCAAAACAATTGTAGCAGCATGTGGGAGTATAATTTCTAAAAAGAAAAATTGGTGGACGTCTTTTGAAAGAGGTCTGAGAAGAAAGAAAAAAAAAAACAAAAAAAAAACAAAAAGGAAATCCAGCTGCCCAGACTCTAAGTACTAGAAAATCAAGGACCCTTTTATTTATTTAGCACATTCCTGATAATTTGGATCTGTTTTCAATAAGGATCCAATGATGCTGATAGCTTTGTGATTTAGTGCATCCTAAGACACACATATTTGTTTTGAATGAGTCCCTGGGAAAATTTATGGGTACCTACTAAAGCCTTCTAACTCCTACCTTGTAACCTATTCTGTGTAATTCATTTCTAAGAAACTATTGAAATGTATTTACAGTTAGCTTGAAATGGTAAGGGAAGAACAAAGAAAAACACTGGGACACATTGATGCAATTTTACTGCGTCCTTTTAGATTTTTGTGCATCAGAGATGCACGACGCATACCTATCAGCATCTCCAAATATTTGTTTTGAATGAGTCCACAGGAAAATTTATGGGTCCAAATAAAACCATCTAACTCCTACCTATCCTGTGTAATTAATTTCTAAGAAACTATTGAAATGTATTTACAGTTAGCTGGCAATGGGATGCATGGATATGATTTTACTGCATTTAGATTTTTGTGCATCAGGGATGCAGGACATGTACCTATCAGCATCTCTGGTTGGGTTTTACGGCATGTCAACCCCCTTGGGTCATTTTATGCCGAATTCTTCTATTGGTAAAAAAAATGTTTAATGCTGACAATGTTTTGAAATAATTTCATTTTTGATGGATAATACAATTTTGTTTATCAACTCATGTTTTCTATTTAACCCATAGATGGGACCCTAAGAGGTACTACCACTCCGGGTCAGAGTGGACCAGGGAGCAATGGTGATGAAGGGGTGCTCCACATTCCCCAAACCTCCAAAACTGGAACCTCACCATCAGATAGAGTTTAACGTCATTTCCAGGACATGAAGACCCGCAGCCACCGCCTTCTAGTACCCATATGATAAAAAGGGGTTGGGGCTTGCCATAAGGGCAATAGGGTTGGGAAAATCATATAGGTGCTAGGGCTTGATGCAGCATCTCTGGGGATCCATAGTCAATATTTCATTTTTTCCCCCTGTTTTCTACGAGTCTCGATTACTTTAAAAAAATTTTTTTTTAGCAATTGTGGTGCATTTTAGTTACTATTTTCAAAATATAAAAGAATACTTTTTCACTAGTTTATTTCTGTATTGTGTTAAAAATTACAAATTGAAACAAATATTGAGAAAGTAATAATTTTTTTCTCTTATGAATGTAAATGATTTCATTTTGAAAATAAAATTTCACTTTACAAACTATCTATCTACACTAGTTCTTTTGTAGAAGAAAATATAATTAAATCATAACATAAACGGAAAATGGTTATCCTCATTTAGATATTAAAAAAATCTTGGACTATTTGTTGTATCCGGTCAAACTATTTTTACATTAATTATTTACTGAGTGAGAAAGAGAGAGAGACACAGAGGGGATAAAAGGTGTAAGATGATGGAGGGGGACTAAAGAAATAAAGTGAGAACAGGGGGATAAAAAACGAGAGAGAGAGAGAGAGAGAGGTGGGGGTAGTGTTTGAAGGAAAGAGAAATTAAAACAACATAATACTGTGAGAAATGTAAATGAAACAGTTTTTGGTAGAATTACAAATAAAATAAATATGTCCTTTCTTAATCAAGATCAAAAAGGGGTGCCTAAAGGTCATATAGTCCATTTATTTTACCATTACTTACTGGTAAGTATAAAAGTGTGTAGAATAATTTTATAAGAAATATTCTCAAATTCACTTAATCAAATATAAAATTATCGGCAAAAAGCCATTCTAAACAAACCGTGTTTACAACTTATCATATCGTCGTGTAATAAAAGTCACTAGAAGAGGAATATTAACCTACCCTAAACAAATCGTAAAATCTAAGAAGTCCGTTTGGTGTAGGGGTTATGGGATCGGCCTGTCAGCTTGGCAGTCCGGTTTCAAATCACGCACAGGGCGGTCTTCCGATCTATAGCTCTGCTGATGAGGCCTAATAGGCCGAAATGTACATACAGAGATTGATTTTTCTCGATTTGTTTAGCCATACATTTAATAGGTATTCCCGCCTAATTCATTATTAATTAATTAATTTTCAAAATTAGGTACGACTCTAATTAAGCACTTATTCTCCCATAAAAGAGATAATTAAACAAATAAAAAAAATCTGCCTTGTTTTAGACGGATATTCAAAAAAAAAAAAAAAAAAAAGCGTGAATAGGAAGAGGTTAATGGATAAAAAAAAAATGCACCAGTGGATTAAAGATTAAAGATAATCTTCATGATATAAGATTGAGTGAAGTCTACTGAATTTAGTCAATATTTGTCATACTAGGGTGAGTCAAAAGTTTTGCAATAATTTTGTAACATTGTAAGATTCAAAGGTTATGACAAAGTCATAACTCGTTGAAATGCAAACAAACTCCGACACAGGTTGAGGGACAAAACATTTAATATGGTACAGCACATGAATACACAAAGGATACATAAATTACATATAAATTACATATAATCTGTCCCGGAGAAAAGAGAACTCAAAATGTGCGCTTTTCTGACGAAATAACATGGCTCCCTAGCGGCAGAAAACTTGCAGCAAGGAAGATAACTCTTCTGGACCAAACAGGGGCAGACAGTCGCTACATAAGCACCACTGACAGGGCAGGATAAGAACATTTTGAAATAAAAAGCAACCATAATAAGATGGAAAAAAACTAATAATAAAATAATTGTAATTGTGAAAAGTGTATCAGCTCAGAATGCTGCTGTAAGATTCAAAGTGAATATTTGAACATACAACTCCGACAAAGGTTGAGGGACAAAACATTTAATAGGGTACGGCACATGAATACACAAAGGATACATAAATTACATAGAAGTGTACATGAAACATACATACGTATACAATAGTAATATGAACATAAAAGCAACAGACATAAGACTGAAGTAGTCCATGCTGGGAAATCACTTAGAGTAATGTAAGGGGGGGGGTCAAAGCCCCACCAAGAAAGGGGTAGATATGTTTACATCATTGTGTCTTGTAGGTCGAGCAGCAGGCAAAGAGGAAGAGAAATTCAAAACAGCCGCTTAAATACACGAGGCCCCTAGTGGGAACCAGCAACATTAAACAGGCAGACAACTCCCCAGGTAAATACGAAAATAACCCCCACAACATGCTAGTTTGTGATGTGTATATCACATGACTGGAGCATGTTACAGTTCAGGGATGTGAGTTCTCCACTAATTGGCAGAAAGTAACTTAATTGTTTTTTTTTGTAACAAGAAATTTTCACAGCTAACATCATCTAAATAGTGAAGAAAAAAAAAAAAAAAAAAAAAAAAAAAAAGAACCTGTCAGGACATTAGTGGGAGAAAGAATAAAAAATACCTTTATCTACACCATTTGATCGTGATGTATTATCTGTATATTCATGGTGATTGGGATCGTCTCGGTATTCCCGCATGGTGGAGCCGTATTTACCACCTGGCTTTTGTGATCCAAAAGACATTCTAACAAAAGAAATGCAAGCTGAAAGAAGAAGAATAACAATATTAATATACATGTTATATACACACATGCATACGTGCACACAAAGTTACCCCCACTATCTATTGGGGAGATGTTTACAGATACCCGAAACGATAGATAATATTAAATCTACATGATAATATTAAATCTACATGATAATATTAAATCTACATGAATAAATATGATCTTTTTTGCCGGGCACCATATATTTTCCCAGGTTAAAAGGTAGGCAATTAAATTCGGATGAAGAAGATAAACATATGAAGATAAAAAACACACATTCAGAAAGGTACAAATTGCAAACTTAATGGCGTTTGCTGCCAGATGTATCCGCTAAAGTTCTTTGAGTTTTGAGAGAGACTGGTTTTACGTCTTGCTGCTGTGCTCTCAACTCTATAAATAGTAGGGCAGATTGGGCTCTTTAACTTTGGCTAAGTAACTAGAAAGGAAAACTTATGATCCTTTTTGCCGGGCACCATATATTTTCCCAGGTTAAAAGGTAGGCAATTAAATTCGGATGAAGAAGACAACAAACAAATGAAGATGAAGACATATTCAGAAAGGTACAATTTGCAAACTTAATGGCATTTGCTATCAGACTTATCTGCTGAAGTTCTTTTAGGTTTTGAGAGCGACTGGATTTAGATGTATTGTTGCTATGTGCTCAACACAACAAGTGACTTACTCATGGGATTCAATTTGGGCGCGAATGTACAATATTGGCATTTTGGACCCTGGTGCCAAGGGGAGAAAATTCATCCCTAATTTTTCCAATAGTAGCTGTTGACGGAATGGACAGCTAGGAATTTCAGGTCACTTGTGACAACAGGAAAAGATTTTGATACTTTGTTTTGGTAATGGCTTAAACTTAATGATACCTTTGATATTTGTTTCTTTTCTGAATTCCCCGTCACATATTTGTAGGATTTTTTTATATCCATTATAGTGACTAGCAAAATAAAAAACACCCTCTGGGCGATGTAAAAATAAATTTTTGAAAGATATTGCTTGAGGAGGTGGAAGTTAAAAATTAAATGTCGTAGAGTTTGAACCATAAATCATGAAATTTATTAAAGGAGTAAAAAAAAAAATAAAACAATTTGAAAACGAAACTAAGTTCTATTAACTTTGAATATCTATTAAAATAAAACAAACTATATATAAATATATGATACTGGGGATGTATCTATTAAAACTTGTTTTAAAAAAACAATGAGGACTGTCTAATGTTGCATGCTCAAATTTTGAGTGTATTTATTTTGTTATGATGATTTCGGGTATAGTGATGTAAACAGTGACATAGTTTTTGTTACAGACAAAAACCGGAAGCAAATCTCCATTATTAATAGATACAAAGTGTGGTAACAGTGACTATGCCTGGTAACCACACTTTGTATCACTATGATTTACTGTCAAATCCTGCTTCTAATTAGACTACATTGCTATGATCTTTTTTTGCTGGGCACCATATATTTTCCCAGGTTAAAAGGTGTAGAATAATACTAAGTCCAATTACCACCGAATTGGCATGACAAGACAGCAAGCAGTCGTAACTGAAATACGATTCTGGTTTGCTGCTAAGACTACTGCAATATGGTAGGATTTATGGAGCCTCAGAGGATCCTACAAACCAAGCAGCCAATCAGGACTCGGGGAATGGAATCACCCAAATGCATGAGTGGACTGTTCTGAATTCCCATAAGTACCAGTTGTCTTGACACTGGTTCAGTTGTGCTTGGCCAATCACATTGTTCAAACCAATAGTAGACTGACTGACTGACTGACTGACTTCAATAAAAGGTAGGCAATTAAATTCAGATGAAGAAGACAACAAACAAATGAAGATAAAAACTTATATTCAAAAAGGTACAAATTGCAAACTTAATGGCGTTTGCTGCAGACTTATCTGCTGAATTCTAAGAGGTTTTGGGAGTGACTGGATTTAGACGTCAACACTACAAGTGACTTAGTCATGGAATTCAATTTGTGCGCCAATGTATGATATATTGGCAATTTGGACCCTAGAAATTACAGAAACGTTTATTCTCAATGATGTTTCCATCATTTTGAAGAGTCAACATATATATATTTTTTTTACATAATTGCCATTTTTGGAGATGCTGTGGCAGTTTTTGTATTCACATGTCATACCAGTTTGTTGCCTTATCATTAAAGAAGCATTGAATCTTGTCATTTTTGCTAACCTCCCTATGTTACCTGTGGACGTTTTTGACATCCATGCATGACTTGCCATACACTTCCATCAACTGGCGATAGATTGGTTTAATGGTTTGGTTTGTTTTACGGCATATCAAACTCGGTGGGTCATTTAATGCCGACAAAGTTGTGAAATAAATTCATTCTTAATGCATAATACAATTTTGTTTATAAACTCATGTTTTTCTAGTTAACCCATAGATGGGACCCTAACAGGTACTACCAGTCCGGGTCAGAGTGGACCTGGGAGCAATGGTGATGAAGGGATGCTCCACATTCCCCAAACTTCTAGAATTGGAACCTCACCATCAGATAGAGTTTAACATCATTCCCAGGACATGTAGACCCTCAGCCACCGCCCCCTAGCACACATATGATAAAAAGGGGTTGGGGCTTGCCATAAGGGCAATAGGGTTGAGAAAAATCACATAGGTGCTAGGGCTTAACGTGACCAGCCGATTAATCAGAGGGCGCCTCTCCGATCGCCCGTCTAGCCCAAGATAGGGCTAAAGTGGAGTATTGCAAGTCATGAACTGCTCATCAACCTGGGTTCTATCCTTAGGCATCACGGGTCGCCACCCACGGCCAACAGGTGGCCCCATTGGGGGAGTCTTACCCCTCTGCAGAGGTGCAGTCGGTGCATTCTAACGCCCCAGCCGACAGGGTGGTTGGTTTAATAGCATTTGCATTTTAAAAAAAGTGAATGACTGCGTGAACCTCACACTTAGATGTAGGGTCAATCGGGAGCTCTATCAGAAATGACAGCCAAGACTGAGCATGGCAGTGAGGTGAGTGCAGGGGCAGGCATAGGTGCATGCACAATAAACACAATAGTGTTGCCAATAATCACATGAACAGTTTTTCTACATCCCCAGCACGTTGGAGACCTTACTTTTGGTGGGTTAGAATTTATGGCATGTCAACCCTTGTTGGGTTAGTTTATGCCGAAGACATAATTCATTTTTTGAATTTGTTTTATTCATTCTTGTTGGGTATTCAAATAAAAAAAAAATTTTAAGTAAATTTTTAAAAACTTTTTTTTTTTCTGTTTAAGCCATAGATGTGACCTCAACAGGCACCACCACTCTGGGTTAGTTTTGAGTTTTGTTTAACGGCATATCAACCTCTGTGGGTGATTTAATGCCAGAAAAGGTTATTTTGGATTTCAGTCTTTAAAGTAGTGGTTTTATGGGGTTTGAGTTTTGTTTAACGGCATATCAACCTCTGTGGGTGATTTAATGCCAGAAAAGGTTATTTTGGATTTCAGTCTTTAAAGTAGTGGTTCTATGGTGATATTCGGTTATGTTTTATTATATCTTGTTGAAAAGGCTGTTTTTTTTTTTAGAAAATTTAAAATATTTTCAGGGTTTGTATTCTTAAAGATGTCTTTCAGGTTTCTTGCTTGATAGTAATTTGCGCGGATATGTTTAAATCTGTTACAATTTAGAAGGATATGCTTGGTTGTAAGTTGTACTATGCATGTTGGGCACTCTGGGTTAGAATGGAGCCAGGAGAAATGGCAATGAAAGAGCACTCCACACTCCCCAGAGCTCCAGAACTGGAACTTCACCATCAGACGCAGTTTAGCACCAGGACATTAAGACTCTCAGCCAATGCCTTCTAGCACATATATGAAAAAATAAAGAGTTGGTGGTTTATCATAAGGGCAATCAGGTTGGGACCCTTACCTTTTTAGAATATCCTCATACATGTACATACACATATTCATTTACCTATATGATTGCCCCAACCATATTGCCCTTATGGCAAGCCTCAATCCCTTTTTATCATATGGGTGCTAGAAGGCGGTGGCTGCGGGTCTACATGTCCTGGGAATGACATTAAACTCTATCTGATGGTGAGGTTCCAGTTTTGGAGGTTTGGGAAATGTGGAGAACCCCTTCATCACCATTGCTCCCTGGTCCACTCTGACCCGGAGTGGTAGTACCTGTTAGGGTCCCATCTATGGGCTAAATAGAAAAACATGAGTTGATAAACAAAATTGTATTATCCATTAAGAATTGATTTTTTTCAAAACTTTATCAGCATTAAATAACCCACCGAGGTTGATATGCCGTAAAACAAAACAAACCAAAACATATTCATTTAGGTTTTACCAATACTAAGTCATTGTGTCACATGTAGTGTTTGAGATTTTTATTAGACACTATTATCTATGCACTTGTGTTGACTCATGCACCCCCCCCAATCAATTGGCTTGTGGGGGTGGGGTAGAGTTTCAAACATGTGATTATTTATTATGTAATAATGGAAAAGTTATTCACATGATTGAATTTCAATTATTTAGATTCAAGTCTAGAAACAAAGGAATAGATGGTTTTCATTCTAAACATCCTTTTGTCAATGGAGTTCTGTAGTTAAAAAAAACCAATTAACAAGTTGTATAGTCAAAGGTTCTTCCAGAATGCCAGGTTAGTGAAGCTCCCTACTACATTCTTATCTAATTTAACAAACAATTAACAGGCTGTATTATTTGGATTATTTGAACTATTGTTCTCATCTTTGTTATCTACACAACGTTTCGGCCTTCTTTAGGTATTTCTTGTCAGAACTTTGGATTATTTGGACTATTGTCCTCGTTTTTATTGTTATTTACACAACGTTTTGGCCGATGTGCCACCCCCCCGGCCTTATTCAGGTATTTCCTGTTGAATTTTTGTGTGGCCAGATCCTGTGTCGCGGTACCCAATATCATAACATGTACCCTGCACTACCAAACATCACACCGTATTGGGGCCCCGGGGATAGTATGCTGTGGTAACGGTATGAATTATTTCCGTGTCTACCAGATGAGCCTCCGATCAGCTGCCCTTTCAATACCCTCTGTAGAACTGGGATCGACGCAACTCAGTCGGAGTGTCTTTGTGACGGGTTGAGAAATTAGTAGATATAAATTGCCGGGTTTGTTGGCAACTCTAAAAAAAAAAATCAGTCAACACACCATTAACAATAACAACTGTTTTTATTCATATATAATGAATAGGAATAATATATGAATATGTTTTGCACATTTGTTTGGATAAATAAAAACATGATGAGCTTCTTTTGGCGTGTTGTTTTATACAGTTTACAGGGGTTTGATAATTTGTATTATTCAGACTATTGTCCTCATCTTTATTGTTATCTACACAACATTTCGGCCGATGTGCCCTCCGGCTTTCTTTAGGTATTTCTTGTCTGAACTTTTGAGATAAGGGTTGATAATTTGTATTATATATCTTTATTGTTATCTACACGTTTCGGATGATGTGCCTTCCGACCTTCAGGTGTTTCATGTCCGAGCTGTTGAGATGAGGCATGATAATTTGTATTATTTAGATTTTTCAGACTATTGTCCTCATCTTTATTGTTATCTACACAACGTTTCGGCTGATGTGTCCTCAAGTCTTCTTCAGGTATTTCTTGGGTTTGTTTTGTTTTGTTTTACGGCATATCAACCTCAGTGGGTCATTTAATGCCGATAAAGTTTTGAAAAATCAATTCTTAATGGATAATACAATTTTTTTATAAATACATTTTTCTATTTAACCCATAGATGGGACCCTAACAGGTACTACCACTCCGGGTCAGTGGACCAGGGAGCAATGGTGATGAAGGGGTGCTCTACATTCCCCAAACCTCCAAAACTGGAACCTCACCATCAGATAGTTTAACGTCATTCCCAGGACATGTAGACCCGCAGCCACCGCCTTCTAGCACCCATATGATAAAAAAGGGGTTGGGGCTTGCCATAAGGGCAATAGGGTTGGGAAAATCATATAGGTGCTAGGGCTTGACATGACCAGCCGATTGATCGGAGGGGGCCTCTCCGACCGCCCGTCTAGCCCAAGATAGAGCCAAAGTGGAGTATTGCATGTCATGAACTGCTCATCCACCTGGGCTCTATTCTTAAGCATCACGGGTCGCCACCCACGGCCAACAGGTGGCCCCATTGGGGGAGTCTTACCCCTCTGCAGAGGTGCAGTCGGTGCATTCTAACGCCCCAGCCGACAGGGCGGGGGCATTTCTTGTTGAACTCAGCAACCTTCTTGTCCAATTAGACAAATGGCACAACGGATATAGGTGTTGAGTTAATAAAGTTCTAAGTGACAGTTATCTCTGGGCTGCAGGTTCAATCCTGGCCAGGGGTGACAGCAGAGCTCGACATTAACGGCGTCCTGTCGTCCTGGGGATGATAAAAATTACATCCGGGATGATCAATACGTCATCTGGGACAGTTTGCTGGGGATGGTAAATTTTTTTCCTAAAAGTTAGTACTACATTCCAATAATGGCCGTCCAGTGACAGTTATCTCTGGGCTGCAGGTTCAATCCTGGCCAGGGGTGACAGCAGAGCTCGACATTAACGCCGTCCTGTCGTCCCGGGGATGATAAAAATTACATCCGGGATGATCAATACGCCATCTGGGACAGTTTGCCGGGGATGGTAAATTTTTTTCCTAAAAGTTAGTACTACATTCCAATATTGGCCGTCCAGTGATTGCCCAAATGCCGACTTCAAAATGAGGCTACAGCACCGCAGGTCTATTCTCAAAGTCATGTAATGAATAATGGTGGAGGGAGATAGTTTAAAAGGACCGAATTATGTACTACTAACCCTACTTAGGGTAACTTAAAGTAAAAAAGTATTTTTTTTAGCTCAAAACACACTAGGAAATGGATTTTTTGTCCAAATATCCAGAATTATCACAGCTTCAGCTTTTCTTAATGTTTTATTACATGTTATTATGCTACTGATGACTGACAAGTATAGATGATGCTAATGAATTAAACAAAAATATTTTGATTTCGGGACGGTCTAAACCCCATTTGGGACGGTTGATAATTTTTGTTCGGGAGGGTCATGAAAAAAGTTAGTGTCGGGGCCTGGGTGACAGTAACATTGAATAATTAATGCAACTTAATATTTGTCAACACCCGTGGATTGAATAAAAGGTTTGGTTCGAATTTCTGTGAAGGTTCCCGATTATGACATGAAGGTTCCAGACTTTGAAGGAGAAGGTTCCAGACTTTGAAGGAGAAGGTTCCAGACTTTGAAGGTTCCAGACTTTGAAGGAGAAGGTTCCAGACTTTGAAGGAGAAGGTTCCAGACTTTGAAGGGAAGGTTCCAGACTTTGAAGGAGAAGGGTTGACTTTGAAGGAGAAGGTGCCCGACTTTGAAGGAGAAGGTGCCCGACTTTGAAGGAGAAGGTTCCAGACTTTGAAGGAGAAGGTTCCAGACTTTGAAGGAGAAGGTTCCCGAGTTCTAGGAGAAGGTTCCCGAGTTTTAGGAGAAGGTTCCCGAGTTCAACAAAAAATACCTGAAGAAGGCCGGAGGGCACATTGGACAAAACGTTGTGTAGATAACAATAAAGATGAGGACAATAGTCCAAATAATCCAAATTACTAAGCCTAATTTTAAAAATTCAGCTGTATAGCCAAAGGTTTTTCCATTAATGCCATGTTAGTGAAGCTCCTTACTATGTTCTTATCTAATTTATCATCTAGTAATATATAAAACCAAGGCTTTGGAGTTGGAAAACAAAACCTTCGATTGTTCTGGGTATGACGTTAAACTGCATCTAATGGGGAAGTTTAAATTCTGGAGCTCTGGGTGTTACGTTGTAATATTCATGGCACTAAAACGATACATGTACCGTAGTCCTTTTTTCTTTCTGGGTACTAAAACTCCAAAAGTCACCGTGCTGAAATGGTGCCGATAAAAAATCATAACACGAGAAACATGTCGTCACAACTGCCAGCCTTTATTTTCGTGCTCGTATAGTGGGCTCCTACCAGAGAGGAAGAAAGGCAGAGAGAAAGAGAGAGAGAGAACACTACTAGATTACTGGGCTCTCATGAGGTCCGTCCCCTACGACCGCCGCTGGCAAAAAGAGGACGAACCCTTTCTTTTTTCCCCCACGTCACCACGTGACTTCCGGTCAACACCCGACTTCCGCTTGCGGTCAATTCTCCGTTCGGGGTTACGCTACGGTCAAACCATCGCTCTCCTCTTTTGGGTCATCACTATTTTTTAAGCCTTTGTTATTTATTCCTCCTCCTTCCATTAGTAGTCCTAGCTCACAAAAGTCAGGAATATACCCATCTTGCAACACTGGGGAGTGTGGAGTACCCCTTCATTGCCATACTCCCAGGTCCACTCTGACCCAGAATGGTAGAATTTAATGTCATTCCCAGGACATTAAGATCCTCAACCACTGCCTTCTAGTGCTACATAATTATTAGAATCTAATATTTATGGCAATAGTGTAGAAATCAAAATGGCCGTTATAAGCTAGAGCCCACGGCTTTGAAGGATGAGTGACAAGGCTTGACCTCACTCTCACCTTGCCTTCCGGTGATAAATCGTGAGAACCGGAAGGCATAGAAGACCCTGTCTTCCGGTTTAGAGAGTAAGTAAGTTTCAGTCAGTTAGGAGGTAGGAGCCGAGCTTGTAGGATATGAGTCTCACCTGCGCAGATTGTCTGGTTGGGGATTTGAAAATAAAGTAAAATCGGAGTCTTGTGTTATTACCTCTAAAAACTAACAATGACACAGGGCTTCTGATAAGGAGAAATCCCTAACAGAAACCAGACCCGAAGTCCCCAAGAAAGTCCAGACCTTAGAAGAGACCAGACCAAGATAGATGTTAGAAGATAGAACCAAAGCTGGCCAGAAGAAAATACGACCAGAAGTAAGAAAGGGTATATAACACTAGTAAATATATAAAAAGGGTTGGGGGTTACCATAATTGCAATAGGGTTGGGACAATCATATAGGTGCTAGGGCTTCATGTGACCAGTTGATTGATCGGAGGGGGCCTTTCCGATCATCCGTCTAGCCTAAGAGCCAAAGTGAGGTGTTTCATATCATGGGCTGCTCAGCTACCAGGGTTCCATCCTTAAATATCACGGGTCGACACCTACGGACAACAGGTGGCCCTATTGGGAAGGTGAGATCTTACCCCTCTGCAGAGGCGCAGTCAGTGTATACTAAAGCCGCAGCTGACAGGGCATTTTAGGGTACATCACCCAAATTCAAAACCTGACAATTGTGGAAACAACACCCCACAAGGAAGCAGCTGTATGGCCACCTGCATGTCAACCCTTGTTGGGTTATTTTATGCCAATAACGTATTGTTATATACATTCGATGTGAATAATATAGGTGCTATTGATTGGAGGGGGGCTTCTCTGAATAATGTTCAGATTACCAAAATATCTACTTATTTTATTCAGAATGTTGCAAGGAACCACTGATTAAATTAATCAGTGGTTCCTTGTAGTAATTCTTTTATGACTGTACCAAAAAAAAAAAAAAACCCCAAAAAACGGAAATGTAATAATTACATTCACCAAAGGGAACACAGAATACCTGTGGGAAACAAAGCCCCTTTATGGCAGTACTGCCACAGCTTTAACGCCACCTAGCTTCATGGCAAGTAAGGAATTTATATTTTATTATCATTTTTATTCTAAAGCCTCAGCTGACAGGGCTGGGTGTGTGTGGGAATAGGTTTTTTTTGTATGATTGTGTGTGTGTATAGGTAGCATTTTAGGGTTCATAACCCAAATTCAAAACCTGACAATTGTGGAAACAACACCCCACAAGGAAGCAGCTATATGGCCACCTGCATGTCAACCCTTGTTGGGTTATTTTATGCCAATAACATATTGTTATATTCATTCGATGGGAATAATATAGGTACTAGGGCTTGACAGCCAATTGATTGGAGGGGTCTTCTCTGAAGTGTTGCATGTCATGGACTGCTCAGCTACCAGTGTTCCATCCTTAAGCATCACGGTTCGTCACCCACGGCTAACAGGTGGGGGGGTAGGGTCTTACCCCTCTGCAGAGGTGCAGTCAGTGTATTCTAAAGCCGCAGCTGACAGGGCTCTTCTAACATTGTTACTTGTTTAACTCTTAAAGTCCTATACCACCTCATTCCACCCGGCTGGAAGTCACATTCGTTTTAACTAATCAGCCCCAAACAATAGCCTTTGTTTAAATTTAATATTAAATGTATGTAGAAATATTTGATTTAAGGGAAATAATAGGTAACTTTAGATGCAAAGGTCATTTTTAGCCATTTTTTTATATATCCTTATAGGAATGCTCTGGACTTAGAAAAATCTCAACAGAATGTTAAGAGTTAATAAAAGTTGAAATAGAAAGAAAGATTATAAGACTTAGGTGTATCCTTTGCAGAGGGGGTAAGACACCCTCCAAAGGGGGGTGTCCTGGGTATGATACAAAACTGCATCTGATGAAGAGATGCTGATAGGGATGCATCCTGCATCCCTGACGCACAAAAATTTAAAAGGATGCAGTAGAATCATATCCATGCATCCCAGTGTTTTTCAGTCATTTGTTTATCTCTGGGGGTCACAACTTTCAATTTAGAATCTGTCAGAATTCTTCAGATGAGGCTTGATAATAACAAATTTATTATTTTGATTTTTTCAGACTGTTGTCCTCATCTATAGTCATGTACACAACTTATATATACAGAAACTTATGAGTCTGAATTTTTAAGATGAGGTTTCAATTTAGAATTTGTCCGAATTCTGGATATGAGAATGGATAATATGTATTACTAGCAGGACCTGTGGATATACCACAGTACGATAATTTGATTATTCCACATTTGATATGTTCAGAGATGCTGATAGGTATGCAGGACGTGTTCCTGACGTATAAAATCTAAAAGGACACAGTAAAATCATATCCATGTGTCCCAGTGTTTTTCTTTTTTCTTCCCTCACCATTTCAAGCCGCCAACTGTAAATACATTTCAATAGTTTCTTAGAAATGAATTACACAGGATAGGTTACAAGGTAGGAGTTAGATGGCTTTAGTTGGGACCCATAGATTTTCCAGGGGACTCATTCAAAGCAAATATGTACGTCCCGGGACACACAAAATCAAAAAGCTATCAGCATCACTGCTGATGGTGAGGCTCCGGTTCTGGGGTTCCATTCATTGACATTACCCCACCCCAATTTAGAGATCTAAAAATCAATGTAACTGTCAATTTTGGAAATTAGAAGCTCAAATTTTGGGGATTGTCTAACTTTAATATAGTCCAGAGATGCTGATAGGTATGCGTCCTGTGTTACTGACGCATAAAATTCGTATCCACGAGCCCCAGTGTTTTTTTTCCTTCCCCCACCATTTCCAGTTAACTGTAACATTTCAATATTTTCTTGGAAACGAATTACACTGTATGGAGTACAAGGTAGGGGTTAGACGGCTTTAGTTGTTCATAAATAAAAACTATAATTTAAGAAACTTTAGTTGGGATTCATCAAATTTCTCGAGGACTCGTTCCAGGACGCACTAAATTAAAAAGCTATCAGCATCACTGGTCCACACATAGGTATGACTGGCATGTCCGGGATGATTTGACATGAAATTACCCACGTGGAAAGAGGTGACGTCAGTGACTTAAAAAAAAAAAGAAGTTATTTTAAAATTAACGCGTAATTTATTCAAAATAACAAATTAAATTATTGCAATGATGGAGCAGTATTGAAGGCGTGGCAATATATACTGTGACGGGAATAAATGTGTGACAATATTGGACATACTTGCAAATCGGTGGGAAAATTAAAACATTACAGGGTGCCCCCAAAAAAACAGAACCCAAATTATTTATTTTCCCATTAAACTAAAACCCAAACCTCCCACCCCCTAGTTAAAATTAATAGTTTTATTACAAAATTTGTGGGTTCTGTTCTTTCTGGGTCACTCTAATTTTCCGACCGATTTCCAAGTTTAGTCACAATATTTCTTCAAATCATTCCAGTGTGTACGTACGTCGTAAGACAACCATATTGCCTTTGCAAAAAATAATTCGTTTAGACATGACTGTAAAATAGATGAATACACTACACTCGAATATAGCAGTCTAATTTTTTCCCCCTGTTTTACATACAAAGTTAGTACATGACGTCACGACATACGTTGCTACATTACACTTAGGACCATCTCTACAGACAAGTACACAAAAATAACAGAGAGGTGTCATAAAAAAACCCCAAAAACATTCGTATTTAGTAAATACGGACGTTCAAATGTGATATGTGTAAAATTTACACATGATAATTGTATTTGATACTCGTTATTATTGTTGTTAATTGTTGCTATATTATAGCAACAATAATAATGTGTAGTAAATATTATATTTACTACACATAACACGTTTGATTAATATGTAGCTACGTAACAGTTACGAAGTGTAAAGTTAAAGTAACTGTTTTTATTTTACAAAAATAAAATGGTTTAGGTTTAGTAAAAGAAAAAAAAAAGAAAAAAAGAAGACCAAATTAGATAAGTTTGTTAAAATTAAAAAGGTGTCCCCCCTCTTAAAGCCATTTATTTGTATATATCGATTTTTGTTTGTTAATTTTCTAGATATTATTAAATCAGTACAACACTAGTGTCAGATATCCAGTAAGGATCGAACCCTGTCTGATAGATTTAGTTTGCTAACCTTTTGTAGATACTTTTTTTTGTTTGGTATGTATGGGGTAACATTTCGACTTAGAAAAAAATTGACCTTAAATAATCTATTTAATTAATTTCGTATTTAAAATGAAAAGCAGACGAATAATTGGGTTTGCCTAACCGGATAAATAGTTCGGAATAGAAATAGATAAACTGAAATGTAAAAGTATCCGAAAAATAATTTTTTGAATACAGAGTTCCAATTTGATAGATAGATAAATAATAATAATAATAACAATAATAATACATTTTAAAAATCTAAAAAACAATCACGAGAAGATGACTAAGAAAGTTTAGTGGGAGGCTTAAAATAAAACAAAAACAACACACACAAAATATCTGTCGTCATAAATTATCAATTTATATATCGTAAAAAAACCAAAAAAACATTAGCCTAATATTTATTTTATTAAAAATAAAATAAACGTTATTTTCAAAAATTGTTAACATTATTTTTAAACCTTATTTTTTTTTTAAATTTAAAAAAAAAATTGTTTTCAATTTAAAATTTATTTTATTTTTTAAAAGATAAAATAAACATTAAGGATATCCCTAATGTCATTAAGGATATAAGATATCCCTAATGTTTATTTTATTCTAATTTATCATTTTTTTATCATGTCTCATATTCTTATATAACTTATTTTAATAAAATGCAGACGAAAAATTCTTATCGGTTTACAATTAATAAAAAAAAACTTTGGACACTAAACGTCCCTGAAAAAGTTGGTCACATGTCTAAAGACGGGTGGGGAAATAGTCTTTAAATTATCGGTCTACAAACTAATTCCCTAAAATAAACATTACATCACTGTTTATTATTTATTTATTTTTGAATAAGAATATTTTTTAGAAATAATTTAAAAACTAAAAAGGTTTTTCCCATGAAAATAAGGTCACATGGTCGAACACACTTCCTTTATAAAAAACACTACTTAAGTTTAATAGTGACATTTTTATTTTATTTATTTAAATGTTTTCATTACTTTGTTCAGTCTTATTTCGTAAAAATTGTTGTCAAGTTTTATTTTATATGTTAGTATAGTATGATAAGAAATAAATTTAAAAAAGAGCAAATAAAAAACAGACTAAAATGAAATTATTAAATAAACTTGTCGCTTTTTTTTTTACGCCCATTTGGTAATTTTTTCCCCAACTAAGCAAAGAAAACTTGTTACATTCAATTTTTAAATAGTTTTAAAATTTTCAAATAGACTGAATACAAAAAAAAACCTAAATATGTTAATTTAACATATATTTAGTCTTTTAAAATTTTTTCGTCTTTTAAATTTTTTTCACTGTTTTTTAAAATAGTTAAAAAAAGTAAAAAATTTTTTTTTCCTAAATATTCAGAATTATTTTTATATTAATAAAAAATAAATAATTCACAAGTAAACATTGAATTATTTAATATTTACTTTTTTTTATATGAAGAAAATTAAATCTGAATATTTAATTTTTTTTTTTTTTTTTTACAAAAGATAAAATTAAACAAAGCTTTTTAAAATATTTAATATTTAAAAAAGTTTTGTTTGTTTTTATCTCTGGTAAACTAATTTTAATGAATACAAATTTTATTCATTTATTTTTTTAAAGTTATAAAATAATTCTTTTTTTAAATTTTTTTTATAAATATTCACATTTAATTCTTTTAGATATTAATTGAAAATAAATAATTCACGAGTAAATATTTTAAAAAGTTTTGTGAAATTTTTTCTTGTAACTAGTTTTTATTAAATTATTATTTTTTCAAAAAGTTTATTAAAGTAAAAAAATTATTTTGTAAATATTCAAATTAAAAAAAAAAAAATTATATCAATATTTTAAAAGTTTTGTTTGTATTTATTTTATCTCTTGTAACTAGTTTTTATTTATTTATTTTTCATTTTAAATCACAAAGGTTGATATTAAAAAAATATATAATATATATAAAAATAAATAATAGTTTTTTCATTGTTTAATTTCATATTTTCTCAACAATTCTTTTCGGAAACTAAAACTTAAATTAAATCTAAAGAATTATCTCATAAATAAACGAAGCTCAGAAATAAGATATCAAAATTATTTTAATTAATTTATTTAAATATTAAATATTATTTATAATTTTCAATAGTTTTTATGACTAAACAGCAACAACATTATATACATTCCTTACAGAAGGAAAAATATCAAATGTATATTTAAAAATAGTTTAATTTTCGAAAGATAAATTAAAATAATTATCTCTTTAAAATTAACACATTTATTTTATATACAGAATAAAATTAAAATTGTTTTATTTTTTTTTAACAAGTGGGTGTGAGTTTTTAAAAATACATTTTTACTTCATTTTTTTGATTATGTCATTTTGTGTTTACTTATTTTTAAGTAAGTAAATAAACGTGATGTAAAAAACTGAGGACATTGAGATATGTATATATTTATATTTTCCTAACTACTTGAAACTGTAAACATATATTAAAATAACAAGGGGTAAACAGACGAAAAGCGACCCTTAATTTATACATAAAACGTAAAACAAGCATCGTAAATAATTAAGTAAAGAAAAAAAAGTGGACACTTTTTTTTTTTTTTCTACGTATGGAAAAAATTTTTTTAAAAGGGAGTGTTTTAAGACAAGAAATAAAGAAATATCAGTGTAAAAAAAATAGCAGATAAATAAATAAAAAAAAGAATTGTAGTCTCACCAGTAAATGTAGTTTTTTCCCCTTAAATTTTTGTCTGTTTGTTTTCAAACGGGAGTGAAAAAATGATACATCACTCCCAGCCGTAAAGGAGACGACTGACTCTGTCAGGTGACATGAAAATAATGATTAACTCCCTTAGACAAGAAATACGATTATCTCCCTTAGAAGTCTTTTTTTATTTTTTTATTTTTATTCTTAAAAATCCCTTTCATGCAAGTTTGTCACTATATTATAGTTCGCAGACATCTTATAACTGATTATGTATTTACTCAATTCCTCCACTACTGGGAGTATGTGACTAGGTCAAATTTAAGTGGAGTAAAGCTGGTTTCAAAGTTTTCATTCTCTTAGATTGGTTGTCTAACCAGATCTAAAGTACCATCTGCCCTACTATTTATGTATAACTGGGGACGGAGATAACAAACAGGAGTGCCATTATGTGGCCTATCTTTTTGATTCTGTTATAGTATGTGGCCTACCTTTTTTTATTCTGTTATCTGTTATAGTATGTGGCCTATCTTTTTGATTCTGTTATAGTATGTGGCCTATCTTTTTGATTCCGTTATAGTATGTGGCCTACTTTTTTTTATTCTGTTATATATGTGGCCTATCTTTTTTATTCTGTTATAGTATGTGGCCTATCTTTTTGATTCTGTTATAGTATGTGGCCTACCTTTTTTGATTCTGTTATAATATGTGGCCTACCTTTTTTTATTCTGTTATAGTATGTGGCCTATCTTTTTGATTCTGTTATAATATGTGGCCTATCTTTTTGATTCTGTTATAATATGTGGCCTATCTTTTTGATTCTGTTATAGTATGTGGCCTACCTTTTTGATTCTGTTATATGTGGCCTACCTTTTTTTATTCTGTTATAATATGTGGCCTATCTTTTTGATTTTGTTATAGTATGTGGCCTACCCGGTTTGAGTGTGTCCCACCTCAGTAAGAGTATATTTATAGATATAAGTAGTAGGTTATTTATTGAAACAAATTATTTTTAAATATATATTCAATTTCAAGAAATGCAATTCAGTCATAAGCTGTATATAGTAATTAAGAATAATTAAAAAAGAATTTATCCATAATTTACATGAACCAGAGATCTATTTAATTCTAAAATTCTGAAATATGGTTAGGGTTAGGGTTAGCAGTTATTATTATAACCTTAAAATATGCTTTTTATGGTAGGCCACATACTATAAGAGAGACATGATTTCATAGGCCACATACTATAATGGTACCGAAGACTTAATAACCTACACATGTTAAAATGCGTACTTTATCAGGTGAATACAACTTTTTAGGAAGTTATATATAGATAGCAAACTCAGCAAATACTGCATGCGACTTGTGGAACACTGTACAGCTGTTTCAACCTTATTAGGTCTCATCAGTAGTGTATACCTACAATCTATCCCTGACAGAAATCGAAACAGAGAACCCAGAATGCAGAGTCAGAGACTCTACCCCTAGGCCACCGGTTTGATCTCTGTTGGGGGAAGATTGTAGGTATACACTCCTGATGAGACCTAATAAGGTTGAAACAGCTGTACAGTGTTCCACATATTCATGCGGTATTTGCTGAGTTTGCTTGTCGTGATTACCAAATGCATAAACTGCAACTGAGAGTGTCAGACGCTGCGTTCAACATTCAAATATAAACAATAATCTAAGGGAAGCAACTCTTGGAGTCTATTTCGTTAGACGTCTCTAACAATTTTCATACCCTTTGCATTGATGCAGTCAGCATATTTACAGCCGCCCCAGATGATAGATTGGACTGATTTAATCAAAATTTATTTCAACCAATTTATAAAACAAAACCAAACAAAAATATTCAGCTACAAACCATTCACTTAACTCTTTGCAGTACCAACTTTTTCTTGGTAGTTTTTACCTGTAAAACGGAAACTTTTAAAGTTCACTATCTATTCATCTCAGAATGCCATTAAACAAAAGTAGTCAAAGAGTTTAAAAATATTATATATACCAGATAATGATATTTGGCATTAAATAGCCTGAAAGGGTTGATATGCCATTAAACAAAGTAAACAAGGAATCTTCAAATTGTCTATGTTTTAAAGAAAACACAGTCTGATTTCTGAACAGCCCTGTTGGTTGGTTGGTTAGGTTTTATGGCATTTAAGCTTAGTCTAGACGGGCGGTCGAAGAGACCCCTGCCGATCAATCAGGGAAGATATCGGTGAAGGTGACATCAACATGTCACGCTAACAGCATGGATTCCCTTGATGCTCTCTCTCACTCTCTCTCTCTCTTTCTTTCTCTTTATCTCACACTCACTCACTCACTCACTCTCTCTGTCTCCACTCGTCTTTATCGGTTATCGCTCCTGGAAAGTCCTCCACACAACATCCAATATCCGTGTAGAGCTGATCAATGTGTTACAATTTATATTCTCATAAATTGTTGACAGACCCTGTAGCTGAATAAGGGGCCATTAACTTTGAGATCAGGGAGTGATGGTTATACCCCACTGATCCCTGGAGTACATGTCACGAGAAACACGTGACTAGATCTTTTTTTTAGATGCAACCGGACATTGAAGCAGAGCAGACGTGCTGCTACGAAGTTGATTTCTCATCTGCTTGGAAAAACATGGGCTAAATAAAAAGCTTGATCAGGAAATAAAATGTCTTGTTAATTCAATTAATTGCAATGACTAAAATTAGTCCAAACGAAGCCTTAGTTAGAAGACAGCAACTATACGAGATGTCGACCAGAAGAAGAATCAACAGAAGATAGAAACATGGCAACTAGAAGCAGTAATAAAATTATCAAGAAGCAAGTAAGATCTCCTCTCCAAGTAAGTCACTGTCACTGTCACTGTCTCTCTCTAATATCTTTCTCTATATCACGGAAGATGTTCAATGTGGGTATACAACAAATGTAATTCTCTTCTGGTCGGCCCACACTGTAGAGCTTATTATGTATATATATTTACCAACTCCTCTGCACGAGCAGGATGTGACACAAGGTCAATTTCTTAAGCAGAGTTCAACAGGTTTGGATTCAGAGTTTCCTTCTCCTAGATCGGTTGCCTAACCAAGGTTAAAGAGCCCAGTCTGCCTACTATTTATCCATAGCTGGAGGGAGAGTAGGATTCATACCTTTCCCAAAGGTATTAGCGCTAAGTGAAATGCAATTACCACATCCAGGATTTGAACTTGGGATGACAAGCTAATTTTGTATAGATTCATTATCAACATGTCGCACTGACAGCACGGATTCCCATAACACTATCTCTCTCTCTCTCTCTCTCTCTCTAAGATTTGGTACCTCAGAATAGAAAAAAACATTTATGCCATCCATTTTTTTTGTTATATAGCCCTTATAAAACATAGGGTATATTGTTATTTAGCCCTTATAAAACATTGGGTACATTTAGCCCTTATAAAACATTAGGTATATTGTTATATAGCCCTTATAAAACATTGGTTATATTGTTATTTAGCCCTTATAAAACATTGGGTATATTGTTATTTAGCCCTTATAAAACTTTGGGTACATTTAGCCCTTATAAAACATTAGGTATATTGTTATATAGCCCTTATAAAACATTGGTTATATTGTTATTTAGACCTTATAAAACATTGGGTATATTGTTATTTAGCCCTTATAAAACATTGGGTATATTGTTATTTAGCCCTTATAAAACATTGGGTACATTTAGCCCTTATAAAAAATTAGGTATATTGTTATATAGCCCTTATAAAACATTGGGTATATTGTTATTTAGCCCTTATAAAACATTGGGTATATTGTTATTTAGCCCTTATAAAACATTGGGTACATTTAGCCCTTATAAAACATTAGGTATATTGTTATATAGCCCTTATAAAACATTGGTTATATTGTTATTTAGTCCTTATAAAACATTGGGTATATTGTTATATAGCCCTTATAAAACATTGGGTATATTGTTATTTGTCCCTTATAAACAATGGGTATATTGTTATATAGTAAACATATTGTTATTTAGCCCTTATAAAACATTGGGTATATTGTTATTTAGCCCTTATAAAACATTTGTATATTGTTTATAGCCCTTATAAAACAATGGTATATTGTTATATAGCCCTTATAAAACAATGGGTATATTGTTATACAGCCCATATAAAACATTGGGTATATTGTTATATAGCCCTTATAAAACAATGGGTATATTGTTATAAAACTCTTATAAAACATTGGGTACATTTAACCCTTATAGAACATTGGTATATTGTTATAAAGCTCTTATAAAACATTGGGTACATTTAGCCCTTATAAAACAATGGGTATATTGTTATACAGCCCTTATAAAACATTAGGTACATTGTTATATAGCCCTTATAAAACCATGGGTATATTGTTATATAGCCCTCATAAAACATTGGGTATATTGTTATACAGCCAAAAAACATTGGGTATATTGCTATATAGCCCTTATAAAACATTTGGTATATTGTCATACAGCCCTTATAAAACATTGGGTATATTGTTATATAGCCCTTATAAAACAATCGGTATATTGTTATATAGCCCTTATAAAACCTTGTGTATATTGTTTATAGCTCTTATAAAACATTGGGTACATTTAGCCCTTATAAAACATTGGCTATATTGTTATATAGCTATTTTAAGTCTAGAACTAGACCGTTTTTTGAGGTCAGCATTCGGGCAATCACTGGACGGCCAATATTGGAATGTAGTACTAACTTTTAGGAAAATTATTTACTGTCCCGGATGACGTATTGATCATCCAAGATGTAATTTTTATTCCCGAATGGGGTTTGGACCGTCCCGAAATCAAAATATTTTTGTTTAATTCATTAGCATCATCTATACTTGTCAGTCATCAGTAAGCATAATAACATGTAATAAAACATTAAGAAAAGCTGAAGCAGTGATAATTCTGGATATTTGGACAAAAAATCCATTTCCTAGTGTGTTTTGAGCTAAAAAATACCTTTTTTTACTTTATCCTGAGAAGGGTTAGTAGTACATAATTGGGTCCTTTTAAACTATCTCCCTCCACCATTATTCATTACATGGCTTTGAGAATAGATTTGCGGTGCTGTAGCCTCATTTTGAGGTCAGCATTGGGAAATCACTAGATGGCCATTATTGGAATGTAGTACTAACTTTTAGGAAGAACATTTACCGTCCCCGGCAAACTGTCCCAGATGACGTATTGATCGTCCCGGATGTAATTTTTATCATCCCCGGGATGACGGGACAGCATTAATATCGAGCCCTGCCCAGGACACCTCTTTTCTTTGGGGGTTGGGACAATCATATTTCAGTCCTTAAGCATTATGGGGTGTCACCCATGCCCAACAGATGACCTCATTGTGGGTGGGGGCTTACACCTCTGCAGAGGTATAGTTAGCATATTCTACAGACCCAGCTGACAGGATTTGAACTCGGGTCGACAAGTCCATTTCCTATGACTCTAACCAGTACATCATGTGCCTAAATTAATCATATCCTTTGTAGCTTATACCTCTGCAGAGGTACAGTTAGCATATTCTACAGTCCCAGCTGACTAGGTGGTAATACTGTTGGATAGATGTTAGATAGCATGTTTTCAGCTACAAAATACTATTTTTTCACATAGTCACCACTATTGGTTATGCATTTTTACCAGCAATGTGTTACAATTTATGAGGAGTCATAAATTGTGAGCAGTACCTGTAAGTAGAATTAAATAAGGACCGTTAACTTTGAGATTATGGGAGCCAGTGGAAATTTACCACTGACTGTTAATAACCCTGGACCCCTAGAGGTGCGAATCTCAACGCCATGAGAAACATGTGATTTAGTTTAGAGATTAGATTTGACCTAACTACCAGAGAGAGCAGACGTACTCTGGGTCAATCTTGTCCACACAGAAAATCATGGGCTAAATAATAAACTTGATCAAGAGAAAAAACATAAGTCTTGTTTTAATTACAATGACCAAAATCAGCCCAAAAGAAGCCCTTAGTTAGAAGCATCAGTCAGCAACTAAACGACAAGATGGGAGAAGAATCTGCAAGAACCAGAGAAACTAGAGAAATGAAGTGATAAAGTAAGACCATCTCCTTGTTACATAATTATTAGATTCCTAATATTTATGTACAGAAGTGTAGAAATCAAAATGGCTGTTATAAGTTGCAGCCGGTGACTTTGAAGGATGAGTGACAAGGCTTGACCTCAGTCCTGATCCTCCTTTCGGTGGATACTGTGAGAATTGGTGGAGAAGACCCTCTTCCGGTTTAGATTAGAGATTTTAGTTAGCAGATCGGCCAACACTACGATGGTGGTAAGTCATGTTATGCATGCTGCCGACTCAATCTGCGCAGGTAGTCTGGTGGGGATTTCAGAATAAAATATGATCTAAGTTAAATCGAAGTCTTGTGTTACTATCTAAAAACTACCAATGACACAGGGCTTCTGATAAAGAGAAATCCCCAATGGAAGACCACACACAAAGTCCCCAAGACGAAGTCCAGACGCTAGAAGAGACGTTAGAAGAGACGCTGGAAGAATAATAGAAGTAAGAAAGTAAAGAAAGAGGTATGCAACATCCTCTCCAAGTAAGTCTCTCTCTCTCTATCATCTGAGAACTCTCTCACTCTCTCAATTATGTACCCAATGTTTGATCAGGGTATACAACAAATGAACAATAGTCTGCATGACACCCTTATAAGAGAGTTGCTCTGAAAAGAATGCCTCCTATTCAATTAAGGTGTTCCACATCAAATATCAATGTTGATGGTATGGCAGCAGAGGTTGAAACTTACCACAGATATATATTTTTTTCCTTTCTTATGAATAGTCATTGATTGAGAGAAAGTGCAGAGTAAGAGAGACAGGTGAGATTAATTAATTGCTCAGTAGAAGAACAGATGATTAGGTATGTAGGTAAGTGGAAAGGTAGGACGTTAAGATAGGTAATACTAAAATGAGTCAGTATAGATAAAACTTGCTGACACTGGATTTATTAATAAAATAACAAAAATAGATTACCTGGACATGAGAGATATAGATAAACAGATCAATGATAGATTGTTATTGGATTTAAAAAGTAGAAAGTCCATAGGTACAGACAGGAGTATATATATATATATATATATATATATATATATATATATATACTAGCAAATATATGCACCCTCCGGGTGCAAGTATCTAAGATTTAATGTAATGAAATATCGTATTAAATTAGAAAGTCTAATAAGAATGCAGATAAAAAGATTTGAAACACAGTGGGGGTATAATAGAAAAATAGAAATGAAAATTACTCTTCCATCACTGCTGTCTTTCATTGCTGAATTTTACTTATTTAACTATTTAGTTAAATTAGGAAATAAAGAATAAAATTACACTTATTTTTTCTTGTTAATGGATTTCATTTAAGATTCATTGGAGAGATTTTTGCTAATATTCATTAAAATAAAACCAAACAATTAGAAATCAATAATACTAAGCACATATTTAATAAAATCACATTTTTAATATCAATATGCAAATTATCCTTCCCGTTCACACTGCAAACCGCTATTTTTTGTATATATAAATACAATTGCATGTTATTAGTACGTAGATATGGACAACACTAATAAAAAGGTGAAGCAATTTTATTAATAATTGAGGTTTGAATATAAATAAAATCAAGAAGAATGTAATGTAAATAACTATGTTAATTGTGACTCGATTAGTAATATAGTTTCGGTTACAGACAGAAAAACACACAATCTCCATTATAATAAGATATATATATACATACACACACACACACACAACCTTAAGGTTTATTTCCGCTGTCGTTTATGGCAAAAGATTTATACACACACACACGCAACCACACACCTAAAAAATGCACAATGTTTCCTTTCGATACACACACTTACACCGTCCCATACTCACGCCATAAAATAGAATATTTGACGTCATATTTCAAACCATCTCCCCTTTTTTCAAACCTCAAAAATTTTTAAACAGACTAAATAACAAGGACTAGCACTCGCTTTTCTCGTTATTCTGTGATAAAAAAAAATTCTTATTACCTTCCATATACCAACAAATGCCCTGAAGATGATCTAATTAATAGATCGAAACACTGCAGCATTGGCCAATAAACTCACCACTTAACCCATTTAAACCTGTGTTTTTTCATTTTTCCTCATATACTACATACTGTTGGATTCACTTCCTTTATTCACACATATATATATATATATATATTTTGTAAAATATGTCTGATGAGGCTAGGTTCTTAAGAAATTTTGAAAATTAAAAAAAATCTTTTGAGTTTCTGGTCGAAATAAATTATTATGGAATGACGGTTTGTTAAGTTTTTCTTTCTTTGAAAGTTAAATATTGCTCTGTATATAATCTAATCTATTGATTATTATACATTGAGCTCTCTTTAGGGATTTATAAAAAATCTTTGTATGAATATATATATATATATATATATATATATATATATATAAAGCAATCTACAGACGTGCGTTTCGGGGTTTACCCCTCATCAGTGCAGCTATACTTATTTTTCAGCAGCTACCTCTGGTCGGGTTTGAGACCCGAACGAACTTTCGCTCGTCAAGTCTCTTACCGATGGGTCCACAAGCAGCTGACATACCTTGTATATATATATATATATATATATATATATATATATATATATATATATATATATATACAAGGTATGTCAAAAAATTTCCAGAACTGGTGTCACAAAAAATTATTTAAAATCCAAACTACAAACTACAAGTTATCCCCTTTGATGTAATCCCCGTGGAGACTAATGCACTTTCCCATCCTTCTCTGGCATGCTTGCATACATTCCTGGATTCTTCCGGGATTCTCTATAGCTCTGTCGTCATGGTCTTTTTAATGTGCCCATCCTCAAAATGAACAGGAATATATATATATATATATATATATATATATATATACCAAACTTGTTGGTAAATCCTCGCTGTGAGAAAAAACCCAGCAAATAGTTTGATTATAAAAATATACTACCAAACACCACCGGGGAGAAAAAGAATTTTTGAAAAAAAGAAAAGGCCAAGATAATTGTACCAACCAAAAATAATCTATTGGTACAATATTTGGCCAAAAGGAAAAAAAACAATTTATATGTATATATATATATATAAGATATATATATTCATACAAAACCGCCAGGAAACTAAAGCTAATAAGTAAAAAGCGCTCAACACCTAAGTAGAGCAAATTATAAAGATAAATCTAATGAGTCAGATAAACCTACTAAAAGTTTTGCTTAGTGCTCTTCAGGGCTAAGATCTGACTCTTCAGATCTTAGCCCTGAAGGGCATTAAGCGAAACTTTTAGTAGGTTCGTCTGGTTCATTAGATTTATCTTTATATATATATATATATATATATAATGAAGTAAGCTTAATGAGTCAGAGAATATCTACTTAGGTTTCTCCTAATGGATCATCAGGATAACTCTGAATCAGAATTATTCTGATGATCCATTAGGAGAAACCTAGGTAGATGTTCTCTGACTCATTAGGCTTATTTTATTATTTATTGGCTCTACTTATTGTATTGAGCACTTTAGTATATTTAACTTAGGCAACTGTTACAATATATTTCTTTTCTTTTTGTCATTTTAATAGTGTGGACTAATTATTTTTTGGTGGTGTATATCATTTGATCTTTTCTTTTTTTTTTTATATATATATTTTTCTTCAGGCAAAAGTTTGTATTGTGTAATTACAAACTATTTAACTGGTAGTTTTTTCATACTGTCGCAGTTTAGAAATAAAAAAAATATATATATGTATATGATTCAGGGTAAGAACCGGATTCTTGTCCTGATGAGCTAGTAAGCGAAACTATTAGTATATCTGACTCATTAGGATTGATATCACTATTTGCTCTACGTAGGTACCAAAATCTTTTCACATCTTAGCTTCAGACAAACCTAGCGGCATATATATATATATTTTTTCTTTTGGCCAAGTGATATAGTGTTAATCAATTATTTTCAGTTGGTGCAACTATCTTGGTCTTTTTTTTTTCATTTTTTTTCCCAGGTCAAGTTTGGTAGTATATTTTTACTATCAAACTATTTTTTTTCCCAGGCAATATTTTTGTAGTATATTTTTACTAACAAATTATTTGCCGGATTTATTTCTTACTGCAAAGGTTTATTAATAGGATTAGCATATATATATATATATATGTAAAAATGGAAAAGGAATTGAATCCGACAATATGAGGAAAAATGAGTAAAGAAAAGAAAAGTAAATGGATAAAATGAATTTAATTGATATCACATTAATCGATATCACTTACACATGTGTTTTGGTCATTCGTTGGGAAAAAACAACAGTTTTTTCCCAACAAATTTTTTCATAAAAATAAATGTTCACTCTGATGAAGGTCAATTCTTGTATGTGTGCGAAATATTTTCACATACATAAACTGACCGAAACACATGTGTAAGTGATATCAATTAATGTGATATCGATTAAATTCATTTTATCCATTTACTTTTCTTTTCTTTACTCATTTTTCCTCATATATATATATATATATATATATATATATATGTATATATGAAATAAATATTTTTAGAAAAACAAACAAATGATGTTATGTTTTTTCTAAAAATATTTATTTCATACTGTCGGATTCACTTCCATTTACTTTTCATATATATATATATATGTGTGTATATATATATATATATGGTATTTGTGGAAAATGTGACTTACCGGTGAAAATAGTCACAATTGTTATTTGATTCAAGTTTCACAATGATAAGACAGCGATATAATTTTGAATTTCAAACCAGCGTTCTTCGACCGGGGACCTATAATCAACCGTTTATCGCGAAAAAATACACACGTGAAATCGACTGCAATTAATCAATATCTTGATTAATCCAGTGGATTTAACCCTGAAGATCCTTACGGTGAAACTCGAGTAGGTTATTACCGTGTACCTTTATGATAATATATATATATTATATTTTTGCTTGAAGGCAATTACAATGCATGTATCGCATAAAATTCGATACTTTTTTATAGAAAATGAACTTGACAAGTGTAATCCCGGCAAAGGATCGCTCGGTTCGCTTTGTACTGTGGCCGAGGCAATATGGTCTTTGACTATGCCTGCTGAGGTCCCAGTTTCGATTTTTGTCGGAAGGAAGTTGTTTGTATACATCGCTGATGAGACTTAATAAAGTCAAAACAGTCTGTACGATGTTCTACACACCGAGCGATCCTTTGCCGGGATTACACTTGTCAAGTTCATTTTCTATAAAAAAGTATCGAATTTTATGCGATACATGCATTGTAATTGCCTTTAAGCAAAAATATAATATATACTTTATTCAACAATGCCTCTAAAAAAACAAACATCCAAAAATCTTACTGTTATAGGAAATGGACATAGCTAACCGAGTTAAAATCCTGGATGAGACTGTTTGTATTTCACATAGTGCTAATACCCTTTGGAAAGGTATGCATCTAACTATTCTCTCTCCAGCTATGTGTAAATAGTTGGGCGGACTGGGCTCTATAACCTTGATTAGGCAACCAGTCTAGGAGAAGGAAAACTCTGAATTCAAACCTGTTAAACTCTGCTTGGGGTGGTCACTTCTAGAATAGGCTCAGTCTTTTATTACACGACGATATGATAAGTTGTAAACACGGTGTGTTTGGAATGGCTTTTTGCTGACAATTTTTGGGAGAATATGTGCTTAATTGGAGTCGTACTTAATTTTTGAAAATTAATTAATTAATAATGAATTAGGCGGGAATGCCTATTTAAATGTAAGGCTAAACAAATCGAGAAAAATCAATCTCTGTATGTACATTTCGGCCTATTAGGCCTCATCAGCAGAGCTATAGATAGGAAGACCGCCCTGTGCGTGATTTGAAACCGGACTGCCAAGCTGACAGGCCGATACCATAACCCCTACACCAAACGGACGTCTTAGATTTTACGATTTGTTTAGGGTAGGTTAATATTCCTCTTCTAGTGACTTTTATTACACGACGATATGATAAGTTGTAAACACGGTGTGTTTGGAATGGCTTTTTGCCGACAATTTTTGGGAGAATATGTGCTTAATTGGGGTCGTACCTAATTTTTGAAAATTAATTCACTAATTTAAAAAAAATTTTTTATACAAGTACAAGATACAATAGAATGGATTTGACACATGAGAGAACCTTTCTATAAGGCTCAAAACTTTTACAAGTCTTCTTACCAACTGTCATATACCCTATAACGTTGGTGCAAAGTTATACATACTTTGGATACAAATAACTCCGACGAAGGTTAATAGACAAACATTTAATACATACAGCACATGGATAACAGTTGGTATAACGTTCATAGAAAAGAATACATATAAAAAGAGGTACACAAATACAGATAGACACATTCATGAATGATACAGATATACAATAAAAAGCCACAGACATGAGACTAGGAATAGTCCATGCTGTGAGGACTTACAGTAATGTAAGGGGGGCGGAGCCCCACGAGAGGGTTAAGATAGAATCTACCCCATGTGGCTCGTAGTTGCTGAAACTATAAAGAGAGCGAAAGTGTTTGAAACCGGCGCTTAAATACTGGTGCCCTAGCGGGCATCATCAAACTAAAAGGGGCAGACAACTCCACCAGGCGAATACAAACTAACGCTACAAATACTTCCCCCCTAAATTTTTAGCGGGGCAAAAAATTTATAGACAAGCATGACAAACAGAAAAAAAAAAAAAAAAAAATTCCTTTAAGGAAAAGAACAGAGTCTCGAATGTTCAAAGTTCAAAAGTTCCAAAAACAGAGAAATAAAATTCGCATATACATATTCCCGCAAACTATAAAATAAAAACATGAAAAAACAGGAATATACCCCTTTGCATCTGGTATATAAATGGGCAAGAGAAGACAGAGTATGAAAGGTGGGTTCTTACTTTTAGAATAGGCTCAGTCCTAATTAGTGATCTATTTCACTGGGCTAAAGAGCCCTTGGTCACTACTAGAATAGGCTCAGTCCTAATTAGTGATCTATTTCACTGGGCTAAAGAGCCCTTGGTCACTACTAGAATAGGCTCAGTCCTAATTAGTGATCTATTTCACTGGGCTAAAGAGCCCTTGGTCACTACTAGAATAGGCTCAGTCCTAATTAGTGATCTATTTCACTGGGCTAAAGAGCCCTTGGTCACTACTAGAATAGGCTCAGTCCTAATTAGTGATCTATTTCACTGAGCTAAAGAGCCCTTGGTCACTACTAGAATAGGCTCAGTCCTAATTAGTGATCTATTTCACTAATTTTTAAAAAATTTTTTTAATACAAATACAAGATACAATAGAATGGATTGACACATGCAGCAGTGAGAACCTTTCTATAAGGCTCAAAACTTTTACAAGTCTTTTTACCAAATGGCATATACCTCTTTGCATCTTTTAGGGCCGTGTTAGCTTAGTCGGTAGAGCGTTTGGCTAGAAACCACAAGGTTCCTAGTTTGATACTGACCTTCACTAACACAGTGGGACCGAAAGTACTTGGGAACATATTAGTTATGGCAAATTTATTAGCCAATTTTTATTTGCCCAAATAGACACTCATATATATTGTTAAGTTTTTAAATGCCATCCTTGGCCAGTTGAAAAGGGCTTAAAGTAAGTAAGTCCTGAGTTATGGTGTTACATAATTATTGGATCCCTAATATCTTTTTAAGGTAGTGTAGAAATCATTATGGCGATCAGTACAGCTGATGGCCTTGAGAGTGAGTGACGGCGCTTGACCTCGATCTCACCTTGCGTTCTGGGGATGGAACGTGAGAACCAGAAGGCAATAGAAGGCCCTTCCAGTTTAAGGAGTAAGCAACTCAGTTAGTCAGTTAGAACTTAGAAGCCGAGCTAGCAAGATGTAAGGATCTGCGCGCATTGTCTGGTCTGGGGATTTATGAATAAAGTAACATCAACATAAATCGAATTCTTGTGTTTATTACTAAAAACTAACAATGACACAAGGCTTCTGATAACGAGAAACCCCAACAGAAACCAGACCGGGAATCCTCAATAGAAGACCAGACGAGACCTTAGAAGATATACCAGACCAAGATAGAAGATAGACGATAGAAGAAGCAAAGCCGGCCAGAAGAATAGACGACAGAGTAAGAAGTAAGAGAAGTATATAACATATACCTATTTAGTGCCGGTAAAGAAGGCGCTATGCAACAATGGAATCCTTTGGTAAGTGAATAAATCCTATCCTGTGTATAAGCCCTGAGTTATGGAATCCTTCATCCGTCGTCCACGAAAGTCAAAGTAAGTATGGCCAGTATGCTCAGTATGCTCAGTTTAAGTATTGTTTCAGCAGCAGAGTACTGCCAGTGATTGGCCAAGAGGTTGATCACATAGTTCTCAGCGAGTCTATAAATATGAGTGGGCTTTTTAACACACACCTTATATACAAAAACGTCAACAACAGGGAACTGTGCGGTGAAGTAAGGAGCTGATGGTAGGTGTGGCGCTTCACCTCAGATGCATAAACAATCTCTTTGGTCTAGCGCTAGTGTAAAGGGGATAGACTCTCTTGCTGATTGGCTGATACCGACTTTAGGCCACCCCGACAACTTTACTTTTTTTACTGACTTGTTCCTTGGCCATTTTCCTTTGGGCTAGTTTCTCTTTCTCTGGACTGTTGGGCTTTTCTGTTTGGGGGGGGATATTTGCCTCATACCCCACTCGTATGGGCTGGGCACAAGGCCTCGTTTTAACGTGGGCCCACTCACAAGCCGAAGCTCATGGGTGGGAAAGAACAAAAATTGTGTTGATCCCATCGGCATTCCCCCACAAGGAGGCAGGTATTGCCTGGGGGGAAAGCCCCCTGGGATCGACGCTATTATTTGTACTTTACCAGTCCAGTGGCCGAAGCACACTGGACCCCGAAGGTCAGGTGGGCTTTTTTGTTGGGCTGTTTGGGCTGTTTAGACTGGGTGTTCATTTCTTGTTTAATAATTAATAAAGACTTGTTTTTTTTTGTTATCTATTCTTTATTACAAAACCCCAGCCCAAAAGGTTTCTCGAAACACATGGATGAGAAGTCGTCATTTTAATAGCGATAAACCTCTGCGTTCACTCCCGGTGATTATCGTCCAGCAACTGCCAACTAAAACTGATTTCTGTTCTCATGCCTTCCTTCAGCCAATCAGAAATCAGAAATCAGCGTATAGGTCAGCGCGAGGTTAAATGCTGCCAATAACAATAACTATAACTTTCCATTCAACCTCGTTATTTGAATCTTCAACAAAAAATTTAGCTACACTACTTACAAAATTCATTGGCTACCCATGAATTATGTAACTGTTATAGGTGATATACCCTATAGACTAATGGAATGCGCCGACGGTTACTATAAGTAACAGGGACAATTATGGCTTGGAGAGTAAGCCAATGCGAATCAGCTCATAACTCTATTGTCGGATGTAATTCCCACTTCTCTGTCTACTCTTTTGTTAATACATTTTCCTACATTTTTTACCCATCGTTTTGTTCTTATTTGACCCCTTAAAACCCCACAACAGTAACACAATGGATTTTTTATCCCGAAATATTAAGAAAATAAATCACGGATAAATGAACAATATCTTTCTTTACAATTGCATTGTGATAGCCTTCAAAACCAACCACCAAACCAATATAAACACAATGCTTCAAGCAAATTATAAAACTCTCATTACTATCGTTATATAGAAATAGTTATTTGAAACATCTTCAGGAACACCGACAGTAGTAGGTTTGGTTTGGTTTGGTTTGGTTTGGTTTTACGGCATATCAACCTCAGTGGGTCATTTAATGCTGATAAAGTTTTGAAATAAATCAATTCTTAATGGATAATACAATTTTTTTATAAATACAATTTTTCTATTTAACCCATAGATGGGACCCTAACAGGTACTACCAATAAATAACTAAGGAAATTGTGACTTGAGTAATGATTTCGTTTTAGTTATAGACAGACAAACACATAATCTCCATTATAATAAGATATTTCAAATGACAAATTGGGGAGATTGAGCAGACCTGAAAATGGTTGAGAAAAAAAAAACCGAAAAGAGAACCGCCCTGTCGGCTGGGGCGTTAGAATGCACCGACTGCACCTCTGCAGAGGGGTAAGACTCCCCCAATGGGGCCACCTGTTGGCCGTGGGTGGTGATCCGTGATGCTTAAGGATAGAGCCCAGGTGGATGAGCAGTTCATGACATGCAATACTCCACTTTGGCCCTATCTTGGGCTAGACGGGCAGTCAGAGAGGCCCCCTCCGATCAATCAGTTGGTCACGTCAAGCCCTAGCACCTATATGATTTTCCCAATCCTATTGCCCTTATGGCAAGCCCCAACCCCTTTTTATCATATGGGTGCTAGAAGGCGGTGGCTGTGGGCCTACATGTCCTGGGAATGACGTTAAACTCTATCTGATGGTGAGGTTCCAGTTTTGGAGATTTGGGGAATGTGGAGCACCCCATTCATCACCATTGCTCCCTGGTCCACTCTGACCTGGAGTGGTAGTACCTGTTAGGGTCCCATCTATGGGTTAAATAGAAAAATGTATCTATAAAAAAATTGTATTATCCATTAAGAATTGATTTATTTCAAAACTTTATCGGCATAAACAGGTTGATATGCCGTAAAACAAAACAAACCAAAACCAAAACCAAAAAAAACCAAAAGAGAAATTAAGACCCTCATAATTGCAGCTCAAAACTATAAAAACAAATTATATCTAAGCAAAAATAGATAAGACACAACAAACAACAAATGTAGGGTGTGTCGAGACAGAGATGAGACAATAAACCATATATTAATTGAATGCAGCACGAGAATATATATATATTTACCAACTCCTCCCCACGAGCAGGATACGACACAAGGTCAATTTCTTAAGCGGAGTTTAACAGGTTTGAATTCAGAGTTTTCCTTCTCCTAGACTGGTTACCTAGCCATGGTTAAAGAGCCCAGTCCACCCTACTATTTACCCATAGCTGGAGGGAGAGTAGGATTTATACCTTTCCCAAGGGTATTAGTGCTAAGTGAAATGCAATTACCACGTCCAGGATTTGAACTCGGGGCGACGAGTCCATTTCCCATGACTTTAACCATTACACCACACGCTTCCTATAAATAGAATATAAGGCTAGGCACGACTGGGTTGGAAAAGTGATCCACATGAAATTGTGCACGAAACTCATTTAATTATATATTAACAACAGAAACTTAACATTCTTACACAAATCAATGATATTATTTACGATTTCTCTGAATGTTTGAGATGAGGCTTGAAGATTAGTATTATCTGTGTTATTCGGACTATTGTCCCCATCTTCATTGTTATTTGTACAACGTTTCGGCTGATATGCCCTCCAGCCTTCTTCAGGTATTTCTTGTCGGACTCGGGAACCTTCTCGGACTTGGGAACCTTCTTTTCGAACTCGGGAATACGACAAGAAAGTTCCCGAGAAGATGGGGACAATAGTCCGAATAACGCAGATAATACTATTATTTACGAATTTAAAAAAAATCCCCTTTTTTCAAATGTCACTCTTCATCGAATATTCCCACTTGGATTTTTTCAGTATAGATACCAAGATAATGTAGCTCAGAGCTAGATTTAATCAATTCTGTTTTGCACCAAATTTCCAGTAAAAAAAAGTATTGGGAGTGGAAACTAGCTAAGACTAGACAGTACTCTAGACATCCCTACATCATCACTTTATTCTATAAGTTCCTTAGCAGGGCACATATCTTCATTTGAAATTTCAATAAAAGTGTTGTATATGTTGTATAATAAAAGAATGATATATGCATAAACCAGAATCTGTTCTCGAGAATGAAACATAAAATTCCCTGTGACTTTGAAATAAAAACAGCTCATCTAATTTTAGCCAGGAGACCAGACCTAGTATTAATTAACAAGAAAAAGAGAACTTGTCAACTGGTCGATTTTGCAGTTCCAGCAGATCACAGGGTGAAGATGAAGGAAAATGAAAAGATAGGTAAATACCTAAAGTAGAATTGACAGCGGGAGGACCGACCTTAGCAGGGGTGAAAATACAAAGAGGCATCTTCCCTATCCCCATTACTATTTGTCATAGCAATAATGCAACTCAACCACACACTTAAGAAATGTACAGCAGGATACAAATTTATTAAATCACAGGAAAAAATAAATCATCTTATGTACATGGATGACATCAAGATTTTTGCCAAAAATGAACAAGAATTAGAAACCCTAATACAAACTATAAGAATCCTGGAGACTTGGGGAGACTTGCTGTCACTCAGCCTCCAGTGAACCACCGGCAATGGCAGGTGTGAAAACCTAATAATAATAATAATAATAATAATAATAATAATAATAATCCCAGCAAGAAGACCAGACCTAGTGTTGATAAACAAAAAAGAAAGAACTTGTCAACTGTTGGATTTTGCAGTGCCAGCAGATCACAGGGTGAAGCTAAAGGAAAATGAAAAAATAGACAAATATCTGGACCTTGCCAGAGAACTGAAAAAGTTATGGAATATGAAAGTGAAAGTGATACCAATTGTGGTTGGTGCATTTGGAACAGTCCCAAAAGGATTAGAAAAGGGTTTTGAAAGTTTGGAAATCAGAGGAAGGATTGAAACCATTCAGAACACTGCACTGCTGCAATCTGCCAGAATACTCAGAAGAGTCCTGGAGACCTGAGGAGACTTGCTGTCACTCAGATTCCAGTGAAAGACCATCAGCTAATGCTGATATGAAAACTCAAAAGGAGTAAATAATAATAATAATAATAAAGAGAAACCGCATCCTTTATAATCGCAGCACAAGACAATGCCATTAGAACAAACTATATAAAGGCAAGAATAGATAAGACACAGCAGAATAGCAAGTGCAGAATGTGTGGAGAGAGAGACGAAACGGTCAATCATATAATAAGTGAATGCAGCAAACTAGCACAAAGAAAGTACAAGACTAGACACGACTCTGTGGGAAAGGTAATCCACTGGGAATTGTGCAAGAAATTCAATTATCACCATACAACCAAATGGTATATGCACAAACCTAAACCTGTCCTAGAAAACGAGACGCATAAAATCTCTGGGACTTTGAGCTACAGACGGATCACCTAATTCCAGCTAGGAGACTGGGCCTAGTATTGATTGACAAGAAAAAGAGAACCTGTCATCTTGTAGATTTTGCCATCCTAGCCAACCACCGAGTGAAAATGAAGGAAAGCGAAAAGATTGACAAATACTTAGACCTTGCCAGAGAACTGAGGAACTGTGGAACATGAATGTGAAGGTAGTACCAATTGTAATTGGTGCCCTTGGAACGACCCCCAAATCCCATCTATGGGTTAAATAGAAAAACATGAGTTTATAAACAAAATTGTATTATCCATTAAGAATTGATTTATTTCAAAACTTTATCGGCATTAAATGACCCAATGAGGTTGATATGCCGTAAAACAAAACAAATGACCCCCAAAGCTCTGGAAAAGAATTTGGGTGAACTGGAAATCAGAAGAACCAAGACCACCCAAACTACAGCACTGTTGGGATTGGCTGGAATACTCAGAAGAGTCCTGGAGACCTGAGGAGACTTGCTGTCACTCAACCTCCAGTGAACCACCAGCTATGGCAGGTGTGAAAAACTCATAATAATAATAAGAAGAAGAAGAGCTGATCTTCGATAAACATTTGAGCTTTTAAAAACATTTATCAATATTTTATTATTGATTGATTCTGACAACATATCAACCTGTCTAGGGTTATTTTATGACTGGTGGTTAGGGAATCACGTTCATTGTGCAATCATATTTACATTTTTAGCTTACTTGTTTCTTTACAGTTTTTTTCCTCGGTCCTGTTAAATACAAATCATTTTTTAACAGATCTATTTCACCCATAGATTGGAATGCTAACAGATACAACCACTCCGGGTCAGAGTGAACCTGGGAGTAATGCCAATGAATTAAGAAAAAACAAAAAATTTAGTGAAATAGATCACTAATTAGGACTGAGCCTATTCAAGTAGTGACCACCCCGAGTGGAGTTTAACAGGTTTGAATTCGGAGTTTTCTTTCTCCTAGACTGGTTGCCTCACCAAGGTTAAAGAGCCCAGTGAAATAGCTCACTAATCAGGACTGAGCCTATTCAAGTAGTGACCACCCCGAGTGGAGTTTAACAGGTTTGAATTCGGAGTTTTCTTTCTCCTAGACCGGTTGGCCCACCAAGGTTAAAGATCCCAGTCTGCCCTACTATTTACCAACAATTGGAAGGAGAATAGTTGGATTCATACCTTTCCCAAGGGCATTAGTGCTGTGGCTTCGTTCAGGATTTGAACTCATACTATATGTCAGTTTTCGTAAAGTAACATTCATATAAAATATATTAGGCGTCCCGTCATTGTGTAATAGTCAAAAAGCTAATCTCACAGATCACATACTACTGAAAAGCGATACCCCATACTTATGACCTTGTGTCACATCCTAACTCTTGTGAATGGGTTAGGTAAACACCTACACATTTCAGGAGAGCGCATCCCATTGTGGTGTAAAGGTTAAAGAGTCCAGTCGGCCCTACTATTTACCCATAGCTGGAGGGAGAATAGTTGGATTCATATCTTTCCCAAGGGTATTATTTCCGCTATGTGAACTGAGGCTTCGTCCAGGAATTGAACTCGGGTCGACGAGTCCATTTCTTACGACTCTAACCAGTACACCACCCCGATGTATGTATGTATGTATGTATGTATGTATGTATGTATGTATGGATAGATAGATAGATAGATCCCGTCATTCCAGGGCCACCGAGTGTGTGTGTGTGTGTGGGGGGGGTCGTGGGTAGTACGCGTCGGCCCTGAATATAATTAAACTTTAATTATATCCAGGGCCGGGTGCGTTAATCGGCACATTTTATTTTATACTTAAGCAAAATATACCGATAACGGGTTTGTTGAATGGTCATTAAATTTATAATAACGTCAATTTAATTAACGAATAAAAGGACAATCTTTATTTTCTTAATGCGAGAGAGAAGAGAGAGAGAGAGAGAGAGAGAGAGAGAGAGAGAGAGAGAGTAAAACTAAAACTAAAATAGAGAGATATCCCGTTTCACTGAATCGTCATCACCATCATTGTCTTCAGCCTTCGCCATCATCATCATCCGTGTAACTGAAATAAATAGAATCATCAGATGTGCCGATGTACGTAGATAAAGAGAGAGAGGGAGGGGGTTGAGCGTAGAGAAGAAGAAGAAGAGACTTGAAAGAGAGGGGGTGAGAGATAGATTGAGAGAGTGAAAGAAAGCGAGTTAACGAAAGAGGGGGCCACATGTAGAGACAGAGAGTGGTGAAGTTGTGAGAGACATAAATAAATAAAAAAGTAAAAGTATTATTGCTCGAGATAGGAGGACAAGTTTGGATTTTTGACTGTGCGTGTATTTTTTTCTTTCGACGGTGTTATTATTATTATTATTATTATTATTATTATTATTATTATTATTATTAATAATATTTTTGTAACCCTGCTCGACCGTCATTTTCGTCTTTCTTTATTAGCAAGATTTACAAAAAAAAAAAAAAAAAAAAAGATAACGAAAGAAAAAAAGAATAACCAAAACAAACCCCAACAGTATTTAACTACATCAACCAGCAAAAAGCTCTCTTTTCTTCTCTCTCTTTTGTAAATTAAAAAAAAAAAGGAAAGAAAGAAAGAAAGAAAGAAAGAAAGAATAGTCGAAAAACGGTATATTCATTTTGTTGAGAAATACTTTGAAAAAAAAAAAGAAAAGAAAAAGAAGAAAGAAGAGAGAGAGAGATAGAGAGAGAGATAGAGAGAGAGAGAGAGAGAGAGATAGAGAGAGAGAGAGAGAGAGAGAGAAGCAAAGTGCGTGAAAATAGAAACTTATATCTTTTCTTTTTTCTTTGAATAGAAGTCAGAATAATATCCACAGTAACTTCACGATTGAGAGAGTGTGTGTGAGAGAGGGCGATTTTGAGAGAGAGAGAGAGAGAGAGAGAGAGAGAGAGAGAGAGAGAGAGAGAGAGAGAGAGGAGAGAAGGGGTGAGAGAGAGAGGGACTGTGTGAGAGAGAGAGAGGGAGAGAGACAGACAGACAGACAGAAAGAGAGACAAAAATAGGGTAACTCGGAGCATAACAACTGACTTTTACATACCAGAGAAGAAGACAGTGGGTAAATACCACAAAACAAATCTCTCTTTCTTTTTCTTTTATATATATATATATATATATATGTATATATGAGACCGATATACGCACAGTAAAACCGAGAGAGATAAGCACGGAAAATCTACCCCGTAAAAAAAGGGGGTGATATTTATAACCAAAAAAAAAAAAAAAACACGCACAGGAGACACTTTTTTTAATACAATCACACGAGGTAAGTAAACCCTTCTTTTTCGTCGATAAAATTAGTTAGTCTTTCTTTTTATTACAAGGATATCTGGTATACAAGCTTATTGCTTCACCCCGCTGTTTTTTAATACTATTTTAAAACTACTACAGATACACTACACAGGTGCGTTACCTCTTTCTTTCTTTCTCTCTCTCTCTCATTAACCGTGAAGTTAGATATGAAATTGTATTCGTTATTATTTCATATATTAAACACAGCAATAATGTCACACCTTAATTAACGTACCGTACAGTATAATATCAAAATATTCATATCTATTTTTCTTTTAGTAGTAGTTAGTTAACACAGGGAGTTGTTAATTAAATGGTCAGGTTGAGGGTTTCTTTTGAGAGAGAAAAAAGAATTCTCGTCTTTTCTAGGTAGTTTGTTGTTGTTTTGTATTAGTTTGCTGTTTTATGATCCTAAAAATGTACCAATATTTTAAGGATCCGTTGATATTTCTTTCGTAACATCAAGAGAGAATAGGATTTATTTATTCATTTATTTAACCGTATTTTTCAGCAAGAAAAGAAGAATCAGGGTTTAATGGATAAATAAATAAATAATATTACTAAAAATGTTTGATTTAATTTTTGGTCGTTGTTGAAATAAAAATAAATTTATACACACAACTCACTGATTTAAAATACACACTGGCTGTGATTTCTATGTGGTTTTTAGAAAAATCATAGAAAAAATGAATCCAAAATAAAGTTAATATTTAAATATTAAAATTAGATTTTTTACTAGTTTTACCGTAAAAGAAACATTAAAAAACAAAAAAAAAAAAACAATATTTCTTAACGTGTTGTTGAATTAATTAATTAAAAATACGGAAGAAAAATTCTTGCTTGATACAGTCTTTTTATATTTTAAATACTAACTTATATCAGATATCTATCTATTCGACATTGATTATTTATATCTGACTACCTGTTGTTTGTATATTAAAGTAAATAAACAAAACAAAATATAATTTTTTAACATACAATCAGCGAAAGAAAATGACATTTAATTAAAATTTCCCTTCGTATAATAATCGTCTACTTCCCCAGTAAGGATTTTTTTAAAAAACATGAGTAGTACTCATGATGTTAGTATATTTACATGGACATGTAACATAAAATATTACATCACGGTTTAATTTAGAATCGGGTTTTTGGTTAGTCATATTAAAAGATTGTGTTGTCCTGATGTAACATTTCTTTTTTGGTGAGGTGTGGTTGATATCCTTATGTCCAGTCTGCTAATTTGTCCATAATCAGAACACAGTCACACACTTGTGTGCTTCGGTATGACTGCTACCACTACCATTCAATGATTAGACAATAAATAATCCCAACAAATCCATCGTACCGATTACTTGGAAATAAATGAACGAGAGACGATGATTTTCAAAGTCAACACGTTTACAACACGTCTTTCACTCCCTCTTTTCTTTTCTTTTCTTTCTTTCTTCTTTCTTCTTTCTCTTCCTCTCTGTCTACTGTATATAGTTAATAATCTATATCTATGTGATGAATTCTACTACAATATTGTCACACAATGTGTCTTTCATATGACAGTCGTCTGCATACATATTTTATTAGTGAAAGTCCCACTACCTATCTGTAGTAGAATTCTTCACATAGATATAGATATTAACTATATTTACAGTAGACAGAGAGGAAGAGAAAGAAAGAAAGAAAAAGAAAGAAAAAAGAAAAGAAAAAGGGAGGAAAGACGTGTGAAACGTGTTGACTTTGAAAATCATCGTCTCTCGTTCATTTATTTCACAAACGTAATCGGTACGATGATTTAGTTGGGATTATTTATTGTCTAATCATGCAATGGTAGTTGGTAGCACATCATACGAACCAGCACACCAGTGTTGACTGTGTTCTGATTATGGACAAATTACGCAGACTGGACATAAGATATCAACCACCACTCACCAAAAAAAAAGAAAGTCTGTACCATCAGGACAACACAATCTTTTAATATGACTAACCAAAAAAACCCGATTCTAAATAAAACCGTGATGTAATATTTTATGTTACAGTCCATGTAAAAATATACTAACATCATGAGTACTACTCATGTTTTTAAAAAAAAATCCTTACTGAAGTAGACGATTTATTATACGAAGGGAAATTTTAATTAATGTCATTTTCTTTCGCTGATGTATGTTAAGAAAAATTATATTTTTTTTGTTATTTACTTTAATATACAAACAACAGGTAGGCAGATATAAATAATCATGTCGAATAGATAATATCTGATATAATTAAGTATTTAAAATATAAAAAAACTGTATCAAGCAAGAATTTGCTTCCGTATTTTTAATTAATTAATTCAACAACACGTTAAGAAAAATTTTTTTTTTTTTTTTTTTTTTTAAGCTTTCTTTTTACGTAAAAACTAGGTAAAAAAATCTAATTTTAATATTTAAATATTAACTTTATTTTGGATTCATTTTTTCATTGATTTTCTAAAAACCACATAGAAATCACAGCCAGTGTGTATTTTAAATCAGTGAGTTGTGTGTGTAAAATTTATTTTATTTCAACAACGACCAAAAATAAATCAAACATTTTTATAATATTTTATTTATTATTTATCCATTAAAACCCTGATTCTTCTTTCTTGCTGAAAAATACGGTTAAATAAATGAAAAATAAATCCTATCTCTCTTGATGTTACGAAAGAAAATCAACGGATCCTTAAAATATTGGTACATTTTAGATCATAAAACAGCAAACTAATACAAAACAACAACAAACTACCTAGAAAAGACGAGAATTCTTTTTTCTCTCTCAAAAGAAACCCTCAACCTGACCATTTAATTAACAACTCCCTGTGTTAACTAACTACTACTAAAAGAAAAATAGATATGAATATTTTGATATATACTGTACGGTACGTTAATTAAGGTGTGACATTATTGCTGTGTTTAATATATGAAATAATAACGAATACAATTTCATATCTAACTTCACGTTAATCAGAGAGAGAGAGAAAGAAAGAAAGAGGTAACGCACCTGTGTAGTGTATCTGTAGTAGTTTTAAAATAGTATTAAAAAACAGCGGGGTGAAGCAATAAGCTTGTATACCAGATATCCTTGTAATAAAAAGAAAGACTAACTAATTTATCGACGAAAAAGAAGGTTTACTTACCTCGTGTGATTGTATTAAAAAAGTGTCTCCTGTGCGTGTTTTTTTTTTTTTTTGGTTATAGAATATCACCCCCCTTTTTTTACGGGGTAGATTTTCCGTGCTTATCTCTCTCGGTTTACTGTGCGTATATCGGTCTCATATATACATATATATATATATATATATATAAAAGAAAAAGAAAGAGAGATTTGTTTTGTGGTATTTACCCACTGTCTTCTTCTCTGGTATGTAAAAGTCAGTTGTTATGCTCCGAGTTACCCTATTTTTGTCTCTCTTTCTGTCTGTCTGTCTGTCTCTCTCCCTCTCTCTCTCTCACACAGTCCCTCTCTCTCTCACCCTTCTCTCTCTCTCTCCTCTCTCTCTCTCTCTCTCTCTCTCTCTCTCTCTCTCTCTCTCTCTCTCTCTCAAAATCGCCCTCTCTCACACACCACTCTCTCAATCGTGAAGTTACTGTGGATATTATTTCTGACTTCTATTCAAAGAAAAAAGAAAAGATATAAGTTTCTATTTTCACGCACTTGCTCTCTCTCTCTCTCTCTCTCTCTCTCTATCTCTCTCCTCTCTCTCTCTCTCTATCTTCTCTCTCTATCTCTCTCTCTCTTCTTTCTTCTTTTTCTTTTCTTTTTTTTTCAAAGTATTTCTCAACAAAATGAATATACCGTTTTTCGACTATTCTTTCTTCTTCTTTCTTCTTTCTTTCTTTTTTTTTTTAAAATTTACAAAAGAGAGAGAAGAAAAGAGAGCTTTTTGCTGGTTGATGTAGTTAAAATACTGTTGGGTTTGTTTGGTTATTCTTTTTTCTTCGTTATCTTTTTTTTTTTTTTTTTGTAAATCTTGCTAATAAAGAAAGACGAAAATGACGCGTCGAGCAGGGTTACAAAAAATATATTAATAATAATAATAATAATAATAATAATAATAATAATAATAATAACACCGTCGAAAGAAAAAAATACACGCACAGTCAAAAATCCAAACTGTCCTCCTATCTCGAGCAATAATACTTTACTTTTTTTATTTATTTATGTCTCTCACAACTTCACCCACCTCTGTCCTACATGTGGCCCCCTCTTTCGTTAACTCGCTTTCTTCACTCTCTCAATCTATCTCTCACCCCCTCTCTTCAAGTCTCTTCTTCTTCTCTCTTACGCTCAACCCCCTCCCTCTCTCTCTTTATTCTACGTACATCGCACATCTGATGATTCTATTTATTTCAGTTACACGGATGATGATGATGGCGAAGGCTGAAGACAATGATCGGTGATGACGATTCAGTGAAACGGGATATCTCTCTATTTTAGTTTTATTACTCTCTCTCTCTCTCTCTCTCTCTCTCTCTCTCTTCTCTCTCTCTCTCTCGCAATTAAGAAAATAAAGATTGTCCTTTATTCGTTAATTAAATTGACGTTATTATAAATTTAATGACCAATCAACAACCCGTTATCGGTATATTTTGCTTAAGTATAAAATAAAATGTGCCGATTAACGCACCGGCCCTGGATATAATTAAAGTTTAATTATATTCAGGGCCGACGCGTACTACCCACGACCCCCCCACACACACACACACACACTCGGTGGCCCTGGAATGACGGATCTATCTATCTATTCTATCCATACATACATACATACATACATACATACATACATACATACATCGGGTGGGTACTGGTTAGAGTCGTAAGAAATGGACTCGTCGACCCGATTCAATTCCTGGACGAAGCCTCAGTTCACATAGCGGAAATAATACCCTTGGGAAAGATATGAATCCAAACTATTCTCCCTCCAGTATGGGTAAATAGTAGGGCCGACTGGACTCTTTAACCTTTACACCACAATGGGATGCGCTCTCCTGAAATGTGTAGGTGTTTACCTAACCCATTCACAAGAGTTAGGATGTGACACAAGGTCATAAGTATGGGGTATCGCTTTTCAGTAGTATGTGATCTGTGAGATTAGCTTTTTGACTATTACACAATGACGGGACGCCTAATATATTTTATATGAATGTTACTTTACGAAAACTGACATATAGTATGAGTTCAAATCCTGAACGAAGCCACAGCACTAATGCCCTGGGAAAGGTATGAATCCAACTATTCTCCTTCCAATTGTTGTAAATAGTAGGGCAGACTGGGATCTTTAACCTTGGTGGCCAACGGTCTAGGAGAAAGAAAACTCCGAATTCAAACCTGTTAACTCCACTCGGGGTGGTCACTACTTGAATAGGCTCAGTCCTGATTAGTGAGCTATTTCACTGGGCTCTTTAACCTTGGTGAGGCAACCAGTCTAGGAGAAAGAAAACTCGAATTCAAACCTGTTAAACTCCACTCGGGTGGTCACTACTTGAATAGGCTCAGTCCTAATTAGTGATCTATTTCACTAAATTTTTGTTTTTTCTTAATTCATTGGCATTACTCCCAGGTTCACTCTGACCCGGAGTGGTTGTATCTGTTAGCATTCCAATCTATGGGTGAAATAGATCTGTTAAAAAATGATTTGATTTAACAGGACGAGGAAAAAAACTGTAAAGAAACAAGTAAGCTAAAAATGTAAATATGATTGCACAATGAACGTGATTCCCTAACCACCAGTCATAAAATAACCCTAGACAGGTTGATATGTTGTCAGAATCAATCAATAATAAAATATTGATAAATGTTTTAAAAGCTCAAATGTTTATCGAAGATCAGCTCTTCTTCTTCTATTATTATTATGATTTTTCACACCTGCCATAGCTGGTGGTTCACTGAGGTTGAGTGACAGCAAGTCTCCTCAGGTCTCCAGGACTCTTCTGAGTATTCCAGCCAATCCCAACAGTGCTGTAGTTTGGGTGGTCTTGGTTCTTCTGATTTCCAGTTCACCCAAATTCTTTTCCAGAGCTTTGGGGGTCATTTGTTTTGTTTTTACGGCATATCAACCTCATTGGTCATTTAATGCCGATAAAGTTTTGAAATAAATCAATTCTTAATGGATAATACAATTTTGTTTATAAACTCATGTTTTTCTATTTAACCCATAGATGGGATTTGGGGGTCGTTCCAAGGGCACCAATTACAATTGGTACTACCTTCACATCATGTTCCACAGTTCCTCAGTTCTCTGCAAGGTCTAAGTATTTGTCAATCTTTCGCTTTCCTTCATTTTCACTCGTGGTTGGCTAGGATGGCAAAATCTACAAGATGACAGGTTCTCTTTTCTTGTCAATCAATACTAGGCCCAGTCTCCTAGCTGAATTAGTGATCCGTCTGTAGCTCAAAGTCCCAGAGATTTATGCGTCTCGTTTCTAGGACAGGTTAGGTTTTGCATATACCATTTGGTTGTATGGTGATAATTGAATTTCTTGCACAATTCCCAGTGGATTACCTTCCCACAGAGTCGTGTCTAGTCTTGTACTTTCTTTGTGCTAGTTTGCTGCATTCACTTATTATATGATTGACCGTTTCGTCTCTCTCTCCACACATTCTGCACTTGCTATTCTGCTGTGTCTTATCTATTCTTGCCTTTATATAGTTTGTTCTAATGGCATTGTCTTGTGCTGCGATATAAAGATGCGGTTTCTCTTTATTATATATTATTATTTACTCCTTTTGAGTTTTCATATCAGCATTAGCTGATGGTCTTTCACTGGAATCTGAGTGACAGCAAGTCTCCTCAGGTCTCCAGGACTCTTCTGAGTATTCTGGCAGATTGCAGCAGTGCTGTTCTGAATGGTTTCAATCCTTCCTCTGATTTCCAAACTTTCAAAACCCTTTTCTAATCCTTTTGGACTGTTCCAAATGCACCAACCACAATTGGTATCACTTTCACTTTCATATTCCATAACTTTTTCAGTTCTCTGCAAGGTCCAGATATTTGTCTATTTTTTCATTTTCCTTTAGCTTCACCTGTGATCTGCTGGCACTGCAAAATCCAACAGTTGACAAGTTCTTTCTTTTTGTTTATCAACACTAGGTCTGGTCTTCTTGCTGGATTATTATTATTATTATTATATTATTATTATTATTATTAGGTTTTCACACCTGCCATTGCCGGTGGTTCACTGGAGGCTGAGTGACAGCAAGTCTCCCCAAGTCTCCAGGATTCTTATAGTTTGTATTAGGGTTTCTAATTCTTGTTCATTTTGGGCAAAAATCTTGATGTCATCCATGTACATAGATGATTTATTTTTTCCTGTGATTAATAAATTTGTATCCTGCTGTACATTTCTTAAGTGTGTGGTTGAGTTGCATTATTGCTATGACAAATAGTAATGGGATAGGGAAGATGCCTCTTTGTATTTTCACCCCTGCTAAGGTCGGTCCTCCCGCTGTCAATTCTACTTTAGGTATTTACCTATCTTTTCATTTTCCTTCATCTTCACCCTGTGATCTGCTGGAACTGCAAAATCGACCAGTTGACAATTCTTTTCTTGTTAATTAATACTAGGTCTGGTCTCCTGGCTAAAATTAGATGAGCTGTTTTTTTTCAAAGTCACAGGGAATTTTATGTTTCATTCTCGAGAAACAGATTCTGGTTTATGCATATATCATTCTTATATACAACATATACAACACTTTTATTGAAATTTCAAATGAAGATATGTGCCCTGCTAAGGAACTTATAGAATAAAGTGATGATGTAGGGATGTCTAGAGTACTGTCTAGTCTTAGCTAGTTCCACTCCCAATACTTTTTTTTACTGGAAATTTGGTGCAAAACAGAATGATTAAATCTAGCTCTGAGCTACATTATCTTGGTATCTATACTGAAAAAATCCAAGTGGGAAATTCGATGAAGAGTGACATTTGAAAAAAGGGATTTTTTTTAAATTCGTAAATAATAGTATTATCTGCGTTATTCGGACTATTGTCCCCATCTTCTCGGGAACTTTCTTGTCGTATTCCCGAGTTCGAAAAGAAGGTTCCCAAGTCCGAGAAGGTTCCCGAGTCCGACAAGAAATACCTGAAGAAGGCTGGAGGGCATATCAGCCGAAACGTTGTACAAATAACAATGAAGATGGGACAATAGTCCGAATAACACAGATAATACTAATCTTCAAGCCTCATCTCAAACATTCAGAGAAATCGTAAATAATATCATTGATTTGTGTAAGAATGTTAAGTTTCTGTTGTTAATATATAATTAAATGAGTTTCGTGCACAATTTCATGTGGATCACTTTTCCAACCCAGTCGTGCCTAGCCTTATATTCTATTTATAGAAGCGTGGTGTAATGGTTAAAGTCATGGAAATGACTCGTCGCCCCGAGTTCAAATCCTGGACGTGGTAATTGCATTTCACTTAGCACTAATACCCTTGGAAAGGTATAAATCCTACTCCCCTCCAGCTATGGGTAAATAGTAGGGTGGACTGGGCTCTTTAACCATGGCTAGGTAACCAGTCTAGGAGAAGGAAAACTCTGAATTCAAACCTGTTAAACTCCGCTTAAGAAATTGACCTTGTGTCGTATCCTGCTCGTGGGGAGGAGTTGGTAAATATATATATATATTCTCGTGCTGCATTCAATTAATATATGGTTTATTGTCTCATCTCTGTCTCGACACACCCTACATTTGTTGTTTGTTGTGTCTATCTATTTTGCTTAGATATAATTTGTTTTTTATAGTTTTGAGCTGCAATTATGAGGGTCTTAATTTCTCTTTTTGTTTTTTTTGGTTTTGGTTTTGGGTTTTTGTTTTACGGCATATCAACCTGTTTATGCCGATAAAGTTTTGAAATAAATCAATTCTTAATGGATAATACAATTTTTTATAGATACATTTTTCTATTTAACCCATAGATGGGACCCTAACAGGTACTACCACTCCAGGTCAGAGTGGACCAGGAGCAATGGTGATGAATGGGTGCTCCCACATTCCCCAAATCTCCAAAACTGGAACCTCACCATCAGATAGAGTTTAACGTCATTCCCAGGACATGTAGGCCCACAGCCACCGCCTTCTAGCACCCATATGATAAAAAGGGGTTGGGCTTCCATAAGGGCAATAGGATTGGGAAAATCATATAGGTGCTAGGGCTTGACGTGACCAACTGATTGATCGGAGGGGCCTCTCTGACTGCCCGTCTAGCCCAAGATAGGGCCAAAGTGGAGTATTGCATGTCATGAACTGCTCATCCACCTGGCTCTATCCTTAAGCATCACGGATCACCACCCACGGCCAACAGGTGGCCCCATTGGGGGAGTCTTACCCCTCTGCAGAGGTGCAGTCGGTGCATTCTAACGCCCCAGCCGACAGGGCGGTTCTCTTTTCGGTTTTTTTTTTCTCAACCATTTTCAGGTCTGCTCAATCTCCCCAATTTGTCATTTGAAATATCTTATTATAATGGAGATTATGTGTTTGTCTGTCTATAACTAAAACGAAATCATTACTCAAGTCACAATTTCCTTAGTTATTTATTGGTAGTACCTGTTAGGGTCCCATCTATGGGTTAAATAGAAAAATTGTATTTATAAAAAAATTGTATTATCCATTAAGAATTGATTTATTTCAAAACTTTATCAGCATTAAATGACCCACTGAGGTTGATATGCCGTAAAACCAAACCAAACCAAACCAAACCAAACCTACTACTGTCGGTGTTCCTGAAGATGTTTCAAATAACTATTTCTATATAACGATAGTAATGAGAGTTTTATAATTTGCTTGAAGCATTGTGTTTATATTGGTTGTGGTTGGTTTTGAAGGCTATCACAATGCAATTGTAAAAAGATATTGTTCATTTATCCGTGATTTATTTCTCTTAATTTCGGGATAAAAAATCCATTGTGTTACTGTTGTGGGTTTTTAAGGGGTCAAATAAGAACAAAACGATGGGAAAAAATGTAGGAAAATGTATTAACAAAAGAGTAGACAGAGAAGTGGGAATTACATCCGACAATAGAGTTATGAGCTGATTCGCATTGGCTTACTCTCCAAGCCATAATTGTCCCTGTTACTTATAGTAACCGTCGGCGCATTCCATTAGTCTATAGGGTATATCACCTATAACAGTTACATAATTCATGGGTAGCCAATGAATTTTGTAAGTAGTGTAGCTAAATTTTTTGTTGAAGATTCAAATAACGAGGTTGAATGGAAAGTTTATAGTTATTGTTATTGGCAGCATTTAACCTCGCGCTGACCTATACGCTGATTTCTGATTTCTGATTGGCTGAAGGAAGGCATGAGAACAGAAATCAGTTTTAGTTGGCAGTTGCTGGACGATAATCACCGGGAGTGAACGCAGAGGTTTATCGCTATTAAAATGACGACTTCTCATCCATGTGTTTCGAGAAACCTTTTGGGCTGGGGTTTTGTAATAAAGAATAGATAACAAAAAAAAAACAAGTCTTTATTAATTATTAAACAAGAAATGAACACCCAGTCTAAAACAGCCCAAACAGCCCAACAAAAAAGCCACCTGACCTTCGGGGTCCAGTGTGCTTCGGCCACTGGACTGGTAAAGACAAATAATAGCGTCGATCCCAGGGGGCTTTCCCCCCAGGCAATACCTGCCTCCTTGTGGGGAATGCCGATGGGATCACACAATTTTTGTTCTTTCCCACCCATGAGCTTCGGCTTGTGAGTGGGCCCACGTTAAAACGAGGCCTTGTGCCCAGCCCATACGAGTGGGGTATGAGGAAATATCCCCCCCCAAACAGAAAAGCCCAACAGTCCAGAGAAAGAGAAACTAGCCCAAAGGAAAATGGCCAAGGAACAAGTCAGTAAAAAAAGTAAAGTTGTCGGGGTGGCCTAAAGTCGGTATCAGCCAATCAGCAAGAGAGTCTATCCCCTTTTACACTAGCGCTAGACCAAAGAGATTGTTTATGCATCTGAGGTGAAGCGCCACACCTACCATCAGCTCCTTACTTCACCGCACAGTTCCCTGTTGTTGACGTTTTTGTATATAAGGTGTGTGTTAAAAAGCCACTCATATTTATAGACTCGCTGAGAACCATGTGATCAACCTCTTGGCCAATCACTGGCAGTACTCTGCTGCTGAAACAATACTTAAACTGAGCATACTGAGCATACTGGCCATACTTACTTTGACTTTCGTGGACGACGGATGAAGGATTCCATAACTCAGGGCTTATACACAGGATAGGATTTATTCACTTACCAAAGGATTCCATTGTTGCATAGCGCCTTCTTTACCGGCACTAAATAGGTATATGTTATATACTTCTCTTACTTCTTACTCTGTCGTCTATTCTTCTGGCCGGCTTTGCTTCTTCTATCGTCTATCTTCTATCTTGGTCTGGTATATCTTCTAAGGTCTCGTCTGGTCTTCTATTGAAGGATTCCCGGTCTGGTTTCTGTTGGGGTTTCTCGTTATCAGAAGCCTTGTGTCATTGTTAGTTTTTAGTAATAAACACAAGAATTCGATTTATGTTGATGTTACTTTATTCATAAATCCCCAGACCAGACAATGCGCGCAGATCCTTACATCTTGCTAGCTCGGCTTCTAAGTTCTAACTGACTAACTGAGTTGCTTACTCCTTAAACTGGAAGGGCCTTCTATTGCCTTCTGGTTCTCACGTTCCATCCCCAGAACGCAAGGTGAGATCGAGGTCAAGCGCCGTCACTCACTCTCAAGGCCATCAGCTGTACTGATCGCCATAATGATTTCTACACTACCTTAAAAAGATATTAGGGATCCAATAATTATGTAACACCATAACTCAGGACTTACTTACTTTAAGCCCTTTTCAACGCCAAGGATGGCATTTAAAAACTTAACAATATATATGAGTGTCTATTTGGGCAAATAAAAATTGGCTAATAAATTTGCCATAACTAATATTTCCCAAGTACTTTCGGTCCCACTGTTGTTAGTGAAGGTCAGTATCAAACTAGGAACCTTGTGGTTTCTAGCCAAACGCTCTACCGACTAAGCTAACACGGCCCTAAAAGATGCAAAGAGTATATGCCATTTGTAAAAAGACTTGTAAAAGTTTTGAGCCTTATAGAAAGGTTCTCACTGCTGCATGTGTCAATCCATTCTATTGTATCTTGTATTTGTATTAAAAAAATTTTTAAAAATTAGTGAAATAGATCACTAATTAGGACTGAGCCTATTCTAGTAGTGACCAAGGCTCTTTAGCTCAGTGAAATAGATCACTAATTAGGACTGAGCCTATTCTAGTAGTGACCAAGGGCTCTTTAGCCCAGTGAAATAGATCACTAATTAGGACTGAGCCTATTCTAGTAGTGACCAAGGGCTCTTTAGCCCAGTGAAATAGATCACTAATTAGGACTGAGCCTATTCTAGTATGACCAAGGGCTCTTTAGCCCAGTGAAATAGATCACTAATTAGGACTGAGCCTATCTAGTAGTGACCAAGGCTCTTTAGCCCAGTGAAATAGATCACTAATTAGGACTGAGCCTATTCTAAAAGTAAAACCCACCTTTCATACTCTGTCTTCTCTTGCCCATTTATATACCAGATGCAAAGGGGTATATTCCTGTTTTTTCATGTTTTTTTTTATAGTTTGCGGAATATGTATATGCGAATTTTATTTCTCTGTTTTGGAACTTTTGAACTTTGAACATTCGAGACTCTGTTCTTTTCCTTAAAGGAATTTTTTTTTTTTTTTTTTTCTGTTTGTCATGCTTGTCTATAAATTTTTGCCCCGCTAAAAATTTAGGGGGAAGTATTTGTAGCGTTAGTTTGTATTCGCCTGGTGGAGTTGTCTGCCCCTTTTAGTTTGATGATGCCCGCTAGGCACAGTATTTAAGCGCCGGTTTCAAACACTTTCGCTCTCTTTATAGTTTCAGCAACTACGAGCCACATGGGGTAGATTCTATCTTAACCCTCTCGTGGGGCTCCGCCCCCCTTACATTACTGTAAGTCCTCACAGCATGGACTATTCCTAGTCTCATGTCTGTGGCTTTTTATTGTATATCTGTATCATTCATGAATGTGTCTATCTGTATTTGTGTACCTCTTTTTATATGTATTCTTTTCTATGAACGTTATACCAACTGTTTTCCATGTGCTGTATGTATTAAATGTTTGTCTATTAACCTTCGTCGGAGTTTTGTATCCAAAGTATGTATAACTTGCACCAACGTTATAGGGTATATGACAGTTGGTAAAGAAGACTTGTAAAAGTTTTGAGCCTTATAGAAAGGTTCTCTCATGTGTCAAATCCATTCTATTGTATCTTGTACTTGTATAAAAAATTTTTTTTAAATTAGTGAATTAATTTTCAAAAATTAGGTACGACCCCAATTAAGCACATATTCTCCAAAAATTGTCGGCAAAAAGCCATTCCAAACACACCGTGTTTACAACTTATCATATCGTCGTGTAATAAAAGTCACTAGAAGAGGAATATTAACCTACCCTAAACAAATCGTAAAATCTAAGACGTCCGTTTGGTGTAGGGGTTATGGTATCGGCCTGTCAGCTTGGCAGTCCGGTTTCAAATCACGCACAGGGCGGTCTTCCTATCTATAGCTCTGCTGATGAGGCCTAATAGGCCGAAATGTACATACAGAGATTGATTTTTCTCGATTTGTTTAGCCTTACATTTAAATAGGCATTCCCGCCTAATTCATTATTAATTAATTAATTTTCAAAAATTAAGTACGACTCCAATTAAGCACATATTCTCCCAAAAATTGTCAGCAAAAAGCCATTCCAAACACACCGTGTTTACAACTTATCATATCGTCGTGTAATAAAAGACTGAGCCTATTCTAGAAGTGACCACCCCAAGCAGAGTTTAACAGGTTGAATTCAGAGTTTTCCTTCTCCTAGACTGGTTGCCTAATCAAGGTTATAGAGCCCAGTCCGCCCAACTATTTACACATAGCTGGAGAGAGAATAGTTAGATGCATACCTTTCCAAAGGGTATTAGCACTATGTGAAATACAAACAGTCTCATCCAGGATTTTAACTCGGTTAGCTATGTCCATTTCCTATAACAGTAAGATTTTTGGATGTTTGTTTTTTAGAGGCATTGTTGAATAAAGTATATATTATTTTTTGCTTAAAGGCAATTACAATGCATGTATCGCATAAAATTCGATACTTTTTATAGAAAATGAACTTGACAAGTGTAATCCCGCAAAGGATCGCTCGGTGTGTAGAACATCGTACAGACTGTTTTTGACTTATTAAGTCTCATCAGCGATGTATACAAACAACTTCCTTCCGACAAAAATCGAAACTGGGACCTCAGCAGGCATAGTCAAAAGACCATATTGCCTCGGCCACAGTACAAAGCGAACCGAGCGATCCTTTGCCGGGATTACACTTGTCAAGTTCATTTTCTATAAAAAAGTATCGAATTTTATGCGATACATGCATTGTAATTGCCTTCAAGCAAAAATATAATATATATATATTATCATAAAGGTACACGTAATAACCTACTCGAGTTTCACCGTAAGGATCTTCAGGGTTAAATCCACTGGATTAATCAAGATATTGATTAATTGCAGTCGATTTCACGTGTGTATTTTTTCGCGATAAACGGTTGATTATAGGTCCCCGGTCGAAGAACGCTGGTTTGAAATTCAAAATTATATCGCTGTCTTATCATTGTGAAACTTGAATCAAATAACAATGTGACTATTTTCACCGGTAAGTCACATTTTCCACAAATACCATATATATATAATATACACACATATATATATATATATGAAAAGTAAATGGAAGTGAACCGACAGTATGAAATAAATATTTTTAGAAAAAAACATAACATCATTTGTTTGTTTTTTCTAAAAATATTTATTTCATATATACATATATATATATATAATATATATATATATATATATGAGGAAAAATGAGTAAAGAAAAGAAAAGTAAATGGATAAAATGAATTTAATCGATATCACATTAATTGATATCACTTACACATGTGTTCGGTCATTTATGTATGTGAAAATATTTCGCACACATACAAGAATTGACCTTCATCAGAGTGAACATTTATTTTTATGAAAAAATTTGTTGGGAAAAAACTGTTGTTTTTTCCCAACGAATGACCAAAACACATGTGTAAGTGATATCGATTAATGTGATATCAATTAAATTCATTTTATCCATTTACTTTTCTTTTCTTTACTCATTTTCCTCATATTGTCGGATTCAATTCCTTTTCCATTTTTACATATATATATATATATATGCTAATCCTATTAATAAACCTTTGCAGTAAGAAATAATCGGCAAATAATTTGTTAGTAAAAATATACTACAAAAATATTGCCTGGGAAAAAAAATAGTTTGATAGTAAAAATATACTACCAAACTTGACCTGGGAAAAAAAAAATGAAAAAAAAAAGACCAGATAGTTGCACCAACTGAAAATAATTGATTAACACTATATCACTTGGCCAAAAAGAAAAAATATATAATATGCCGCTAGGTTTGTCTGAAGCTAAGATGTGAAAAGATTTTGGTACCTACGTAGAGCAAATAGTGATATCAATCCTAATGAGTCAGATTATACTAATAGTTTCGCTTACTAGCTCATCAGGACAAGAATCCGGTCTTACCCTGAATCATATACATATATATATTTTTTTTATTTCTAAACTGCGACAGTATGAAAAAACTACCAGTTAAATAGTTTGTAATTACACAATACAAACTTTGCCTGAAGAAAAATATATATATAAAAAAAAAGAAAAGATCAAATGATATACACCACCAAAAAATAATTAGTCCACACTATTAAAATGACAAAAAGAAAGAATATATTGTAACAGTTGCCTAAGTTAAATATACTAAAGTGCTCAATACAATAAGTAGAGCCAATAAATAATAAAATAAGCCTAATGAGTCAGAGAACATCTACCTAGGTTTCTCCTAATGGATCATCAGAAATAATTCTGATTCAGAGTTATCCTGATGATCCATTAGGAAAACCTAAGTAGATATTCTCTGACTCATTAAGCTTACTTCATTAATATATATATATATATATATATAAAGATAAATCTAATGAACCAGACGAACCTACTAAAATTTCGCTTAATGCCCTTCAGGGCTAAGATCTGAAGAGTCAGTCTTAGCCCTGAAGAGCACTAAGCAAAACTTTTAGTAGGTTTATCTGACTCATTAGATTTATCTTTATAATTTGCTCTACTTAGGTGTTGAGCGCTTTTTACTTATTAGCTTTAGTTTCCTGCGGTTTGTATGAATAATATATATCATATATATATATATACATATAAATTGTTTTTTTCCTTTTGCCAAATATTGTACCAATAGATTATTTTTGGTTGTACAATATCTTGGCCTTTTTCTTTTTTTCAAAAATTCTTTTTCTCCCCGGGTGTTTGGTAGTATATTTTATAATCAAACTATTTGCTGGGTTTTTTCTCACAGCGAGGATTTACCAACAAGTTTGGTATATATATATATATATATATATATATATATATTCCTGTTCATTTGAGGATGGCACATTAAAAAGACATGACGACAGAGCTATAGAGAATCCGGAAGAATCCAGGAATGTATGCAAGCATGCCAGAGAAGGATGGAAAGTGCATTTAGTCTCCACGGGATTACATCAAGGGGATAACTTGTAGTTTGTAGTTTGATTTTAAATAATTTTTTTGTGACACCAGTCTGGAAATTTTTTGACATACCTTGTATATATATAAATATATATATATACATATATATATATATATAATATATAATACAAGGTATGTCAGCTGCTTGTGACCATCGTAAGAGACTTGACGAGCGAAAGTTCGTTCGGTCTCAAACCCGACCAGAGGTAGCTGCTGGAAAAAATAAGTATAGCTGCACTGATGAGGGTAAACCCCGAAACGCACGTCTGTAGATTGCTTATATATATATATATAATAAATATATATATTATATATCATACAAAGATTTTTTATAAATCCCTAAAGAGAGCTCAATGTATAATAATCAATAGATTAATATATACAGAGCAATATTTAACTTTCAAAGAAAGAAAAACTTAACAAACCGTCATTCCATAATAATTTATTTCGACCAGAAACTCAAAAGATTTTTTTTAATTTTCAAAATTTCTTAAGAACCTAGCCTCATCAGACATTATTTACAAAATATATAATATATATATATATGTGAATAAAGGAAGTGATCCAACAGTATGTAGTATATGAGGAAAAATGAAAAAAACACAGGTTTAAATGGTTAAAGTGGTGAGTTTATTGGCCAATGCTGCAGTGTTTCGATCTATTAATTAGATCATCTTCAGGGCATTTTTGGTATATGGAGGTAATAAGAAATTTTTTTTATCACAGAATAACGAGAAAAGCGAGTGCTAGTCCTTGTTATTAGTCTGTTTAAAAATTTTTGAGGTTTGAAAAAGGGGAGATGGTTTGAAATATGACGTCAAATATTCTATTTTATGGCGGTGAGTATGGGACGGTTAAGTGTGTGTATCGAAAGGAAACATTGTGCATTTTTAGTGTTGTGGTTGCGGTGTGTGTGTATAAATCTTTTGCCATAAACGACAGCGAAATAAACCTTAAGTGTGTGTGTGTGTGTATGTATATATATATTCTTATTATAATGGGAGATTGGTGTTTTTCGTCTGTAACCAAACTATATTACTAATCGAGTCACAATTAACATAGTATTTACATTACATTCTTCTTGATTTTATTTATATTCAAACCTCAATTATTAATAAAATTGCTCACCTTTTTATTAGTGTTGTCCATATCTACGTACTAAAACATGCAATTGTATTATATATACAAAAAATAGCGGTTTGCAGTGTGAACGGAAGGATAATTTGCATATTGATATTAAAAATGTGATTTTATTAAATATGTGCTTAGTATTATTGATTTCTAATTGTTTGTTTTATTTTAATGAATATTAGCAAAAATCTCTCCAATGAATCTTAAATGAAATCCATTAACAAGAAAAAATAAGTGTAATTTTATTCTTTTATTTCCTAATTTAACTAAATAGTTAAATAAGTAAAATTCAGCAATGAAGACAGCAGTGATGGAAGAGTAATTTTCATTTCTATTTTTCTATTATACCCCCACTGTGTTTCAAATCTTTTTATCTGCATTCTTATTAGACTTTCTAATTTAATACGATATTTCATTACATTAAATCTTAGATACTTGCACCCGGAGGGTGCATATATTGCTAGTAATATATATAATATATATATATATATTATATATATATATACTCCTGTCTGTACCTATGGACTTTCTACTTTTTAAATCAATAACAATCTATCATTGATCTGTTTATCTATATCTCTCATGTCCAGGTAATCTATTTTGTTATTTTATTAATAAATCCAGTGTCAGCAAGTTTTATCTATACTGACTCATTTTTAGTATTACCTATCTTAACGTCCTACCTTCCACTTACCTACATACCTAATCATCTGTTCTTCTACTGAGCAATTAATTAATCTCACCTGTCTCTCTTACTCTGCACTTCTCTCAATCAATGACTATTCAAAGAAAGAAAAAAATATATATCTGTGGTAAGTTTCAACCTCTGCTGCCAACATCAACATTGATATTTGATGTGGAACACCTTAATTGAATAGGAGCATTCTTTTCAGAGCAACTCTCTTATAAGTGTCATGCCAGACTATTGTTCATTTGTTGTATACCCTGATCAAACATTGGTACATAATTGAGAGAGTGAGAGATTCTCAGATGATAGAGAGAGAGAGACTTACTTGGAGAGATGTTGCAAACCTCTTTCTTTACTTTCTTACTTCTATTATTTCTCCAGCGTCTCTTCTAACGTCTCTTCTAGCGTCTGGACTTCTCTTGGGGACTTGTGTGTGGTCTTCCATTGGGATTCTCTTTCATCAGAAGCCCTGTGTCATTGGTAGTTTTTAGATAGTAACACAAGACTTTCGATTTAACTTAGATCATATTTTATCTGAAATCCCCACCAGACTACCTGCGCAGATTGAGTCGCAGCATGCATAACATGACTTACCACCATCGTAGTGTTGGCCGATCTGCTAACTAAAAATCTCTAATCTAAACCGGAAGAGGGTCTTCTCCACCAATTCTCACAGTATCCACCGAAAGGAGGATCAGACTGAGTCAAGCCTTGTCACTCATCCTTCAAAAGTCACCGGCTGCAACTTATAACAGCCATTTTGATTCTACACTTCTGTACATAAATAATAGGAATCTAATAATTATTAACAAGGAGAATGGTCTACTTATCACTTCATTTCTCTATCTCTGGTTCTTGCAGATCTTCTCCCATCTTGTCGTTTAGTTGCTGACTGATGCTTCTAAACTAAGGGCTTCTTTGGGCTGATTTTGTCATTGTATTAAAACAAACTTATGTTTTTTCTCTTGATCAAGTTTATTATTTAGCCCATGATTTCTGTGTGAGACAAGATTGACCCAGAGTACGTCTGCTCTCTCTGTAGTTAGGTCAAATCTAATCTCTAAACTAAATCACATTGTTTCTCATGGCCGTTGAGATTCGCCTCTAGCCAGGGTTATTAACAGTCAGTGGTAAATTTCCACTGGCTCCCATAATCTCAAAGTTAACGTCCTTAAAATTCTACTTACAGGTACTGCTCAACAATTTATGACTCTTCATAAATTTTAACACATTGCTGGTAAAAATGCATACCAATAGTGTGACTATGTGAAAAAATAGATATTTTGTAGCTGAAAACGATCGTAATTCTAACATCTATCTGTTTACAACAGTATTACCACCTAGTCAGCTGGACTGTAGTAATATGCTAACTGACCTCTGCAGAGGTATAAGCTAAAAGGATATGATTAATTTAGGCACATGATGTACTAGAGTTTAAGTCATAGAAAGACTTGCGACCCGAGTTCAAATCCTTCATTCTGAGGTCTGTAAATATGCTAACTATACCTCTGCAGAGGTGTAAGCCCCCACCACAATGAGTTCATCTGTTGCATGGGACACCCATAATCTTAAGCGACTGAAATATATTGTTCCCAACCCCCAAAGAAAGAAAGAGTGTCCTGCGGCAGCGTCGATATAATGCTGTTCCCGTCATCCCGCGGATGATAATAAAAGTACATCCGGGACGATCAATACTCATCTGCGGACAGTTTGCCGGGACGGGAAATGTTCTCCTAAAAGTTAGTACTACATTCCAATAAGATGGCATCTAGAATTTCCCAATGCTGACCTTCAAAATGCAGGCTACAGCACCGCAAAATCTATTCTCCCAAACCATGTAATGAATAATGGTGGACGAGATAGTTTAAAAAGGACCCAATTATGTACTACTAAATCTCTCTCTT
>CM042175.1:41755441-41780441 GCA_023376005.1 Doryteuthis pealeii
AAAAAGAGAGAGATAGAAAGTCAAGAGTGCTAAAAACGGAGTTCAGGAAATTGTTATTCCTTAAAAATAAAAGACCATTTAAGTGATAGATGAGTTTTAAAAATGGTTTATATGAGCTATTAAGATTTGAATTATTTGTTGTTTTCTTTTAAAAAAAAAACAAAAGTGTTAGGACAAATTCCTTAATGATTTCTCCAGTGAAAAGCTGATTGTTCGGGAAATTCTGATTCACATTGACAAAATATCCACAGATGTCAGTCCATACGACCGGCCGTAAATAAATAACAATGGCTGATCAATTCAGATGACATCTTGCTGTAAGGAATGATTCAAAGTTATTAATACTTTGCATAATACTCCGACGAAGGTTAATAGACAAACATTTAATATACACAGCAATGGATAACATAATACAACGTACATGGTAAAAGATTACATAATATAAAGGGGTTACACAAATGAAGATAAAGACAACATTCATGAATGGTAATTATAACATAAAAGAATACAGACATGAAGAACTAGCGATAGTCCATGCGTAAAGAACTACAGTAATGTAAGGGGGCGGAGCCCAACGAGAGGGGTTAGATAAAATCTGACCCATGTGGCTCGTAGTTACTGAAACAGGAAAAAAAGAGAGAGAAAGGGTTAACCCGGCGCTTAAATACTATGGTGCCCAGCGGGCACCAAAACGAACTAAAGGGCAAGACAATCACCAGGCAAATACAAACGCAACGCTAACATTGCCAAACCATGTTCCTGATTTTCAGAGACCTCTTTCTGATTACAGTCACCGCGGGGATCGGTGGCTTCGGCCGGACCGCGTAACTACATCCGTTGATCCCAGGGTGCACCCCACCCCCGGACAAACCTGTCCAGTGATTCAAAGGGGGTAGGGCTGGGTTTAATTGCCCGGTGCCTGATGCGCCCACCTTGAAGGGGAATGCCCGACGGATCAACGCATTTTTTGCACCCTCCATCCCACGAGCTTCCGGTTCGGGGTGATCCCAGAAATTATAGGCCTGTAACTAACTCCGTACAACGCGGGTACCTGGTATATCATCACATCTTGATCTTCTTGTTTAACCGCCTGTGTCCGATAATTTTAAAATCAGGATTGCCGCAAGATAGGACAAAATAAAAAACAGTATGCATTCAGGTAGACAATATATTCATAATTTTGTGATTCTTGTGTGAGAGATAAAGAAAGAAAAAACATTTCAATAAATTCTCAAAAGATATAGTGATGTCACAAAAGAAAGCATTTTTCAAACGCATCTATCGTTTAAAAATGGTTTATTAAATTAATATCCTTGTCTTGGTTGTTTTAATCACAATAGAGGGTCACTCATACTAAAGGGGATTTTTTTTAAGCTCCTAAAAATGTTCCAAATTTTTTTGCCATAAATTTTTATTCATAATGTGAATCTTGTGGTGAGAGAACAACAAAAAAAATAACATTTCAATGAAATTCTCAAAGAATAGTGATTTACAATAAAGATTGTTTCCAAACCCATCTATCGTTTAAATGGTCTTTAATATTAATTATCCCTTGTCTTTGTGTTTTAATCACAATATGAGGATCAAACTCATACAATAAGGGCAATTTTTTTTTAAAACACTCCTAAAAAGTTCCTTGATTCATATCTTGTAGTTCTTGTGGAGAGACGAATGTTGAAGGGGGGGGGAGCAAGATTTTAAATAAATACTACTTCAATTCTCTCCCAACTGTATAACTTCAAATAATCTCCGTCCTCAGCTTTCAATCTTCTCTTCTAAAAGAACACCGACCCCTCACTCGCTTTGGTTATTTTAAGTACACCTCCAAAAACCAAACATCCGGCGCATGTCGAACCTGCGTCCGTCCAGTACCTGATGCAATTTGTTTTTGCATACGGGCGGCGCGGGTTCGATCCCGGCAGGCAAGACAAAGTTATTACTCTTTTTCGTTCTCGCCACAGAGAACAACAAGAAAATAAGCACTTCAGAAATACTTAGAGATTCACAATAAGCATTTTTTTAAACTTATCTGTTAATTTGAATGGTCTTTATTTTTAAAGGTACATTTAAAAAAAATAAGCATTCGGTCAGAAATGCTAAGATAATCTTGAATTCACAAAAAAAAAATAAACTTCAAAAAAATTCTTAATGATATAGTTGACGCACAATAAAACATTTTTATTCAAAACCATATATCCGCTTTGATGTGGTGCAATGCTAGAGTGTCTCAGACCATTGTCAGTGAGTTCGACTTCGCACTGAGCGCCGTATAATAATTTGGCTTGTGCCAACATCTAGCTAACTATTAAATAAGTGTATCGCTTGATGTCTTATTTTTTAAGGTATGACAAATTACTAACACCAGCTAAAAAAAAAAAAAAAATGAAACGGTCCGAGAAAGTTCAAGATTGCCGTGACGATATAGCTTTAGTGTTCGCTTTACAGCCATTATTAATAATAATAAAATAGTTACCGCTTTTTACCGCTGTTTTAATTTTAAAAGCCTATTTTAACCGCCATTTTAAACTTTTTAAAAAATATTTTACCGCTATTTACCATTCTTTTTTTTTTATAATATTTTATCCGCAATCTTAATTTAAAAATGGTGGTAAAAATATTTTTCAAAAATTAAGATTGGGGTAATACTTAAAAAAGTAAATAGCGGTAAAACATTTTTTAAAGTTAAAATGGCGTTAAAAGGCTTTTAAAAATTAAAACAGCGGTAAAAAAAGCAGTAAAAAATATTTACGCCATTTTAATAAAAGAAAATTACGCCATTTTATAAAATGTTGGTCGTTTTGTCCCAAAATAGCCCCAACCAATAAATTCTGTTATTTGGGTATTGGGGTTGGTGGTTTTAACGGCATCGTCAACCCTTGTTGGGATATTTAGCAACGAGGCTTTTTCAAACAATCATAATGGTTCCAGAGGCTGGTTTAGCTCAGTCTGTAGAGCATCCGCCAAAGGAACCATTAGTTATGGTTCGAATACCTGCCTCGCCAACTCAGCGTATGAGTAGTACAGTTTTTAGATCTATGCGGTAGAAGTGCGAGCTGATAGTAGGTGTGATGCTCTACCTCAGAGGCAAAAACAATTCGTCCTGGTTTGATAGACTTCCCTCGCTATCCGGCTGATGACGGACAATAGGCCACTCTGAACACTTTAAAATATATATATAATAAATATATATATATTATAATATTTATAATGGTACACAGTAATACTACTCGAGTTTCACCCTAAGGATCTTCATGGTTAAATCCTGAATTAATCAAGAATATTGATTAACTTACAGCCGGTTGCACGCGTGTATTTTTAGTAATGAACATTTTAATTATATATACTAATATTAATATATATAATATATGTATTATGTATGTTAGTATGTAATGTATTTGGCCAATGGTCCATTAACCAAAAAATAAACACGTGCAAGCCGGCTGTAATTAATCATATCTTGATTAATTCAGTGGATTAACCTTGAAGATCTTATGGTGAAACTCGAGTAGGTATTACTGTGTACATTATAAAAATAAATTTGCTCTACTCACGTATTGACACTTATCATTTTTATATCGCTGTCTTATTCATTGTGAAACTTGTTCATCAACTAACCATTGTGACCAATTTACCGTAATCACCCTTTTCATATATATATATATATATATATATATATAATATATAGTAAAGTCGAACGGGACGGCCTAAAGTCGGTATCAGCCAGTCAGCGAAGGGAGTTCCTACCCCTTTTCAATAAGCGCTAGACAAGGAGATTGTTTTTTAGACTGAGGTGGAGCGCACACCTACCATCAGCTCCTTACTTTAACCGCGCAGATCCCTATTATATACATGCCATTTGTACAGTGCACACATACAATAATATAGTACACACACATACACATGCATATATATGTGGCGTAACACACACACACACACACATATATATATATATATATATATATATATTATAATATAATAATATAATATAAATAAGATAAATATATAGGGTTTTACATATCATTATGGGTGACAAAGGAACTTTCAACCATATTGGGTTCATGCGATGCATCATCAGGTGAAGATGTTTTCAAAAAAGACATTTTGAAACAATTTCACCTGATGATGCATTCATGAAAACAAGTATGGTTGTGAAGTTCCCTTTGTCACCTAATAAATAGAGTATTAAAACTATATATTTATCTTATTATAATATATAACAGCTCTATTTTATATTACAACTCTACCAATAATACCTGCTTTGTACACCATTCCCAGCAAAAGCTTAATAGTGGACGCATCTCACACTACAGTATAATATATATTATAATAATATATATATATATCATATATATATATATCATTTATTTATGATTAAATAATGCAATATTAAAGTCGGTCCTACCATTGGTTTCTGAATAACACTTTTTTCGGTGTTATTCGTCTCAGAGGCGTTGACTTTATATATACTAGCAAATATATGCACCCTCTGGGGTGCAAGTATTTAAGTTTGAAGTAAAATATTGTATTAAATTAGAAAGGCTAATGAAACTAAATAGAATACAGATAAAAGATTTGAAACAGAGGAGTATAAATAAAATATGAACAACTGAAACTACTCTTCCATCACTCTCGTCTTCATTGTTATTTTCTAATTTAAGTATTTAGTTTATAAGGAAGTAAAGAATAAAATGACAATTATTTTTATCTTGTTAATTGGATTTCATTTAAGATTCATTGAAGAGATTTTTGCTATATTCATTAAAATAAAACCAAACAGTTAGAAATCAATAATACTAAGCACATATTTATTTAATTCGATTTTTTAATATTAAATGCAAATTAGCCTTCCCGTTCACACTGTAAACCGCTATTTGTTGTATATATAAATAATAAATTGCATGTGTCAGTATGGAGACATAGTAACAGTATTAATAATGTAAGACAATTATTAATAATTGAGGTTTAGATAAAATAAAATCATGGAGAATGTGATGTCAATAACTAAGAGAATTGTGACTTGAGTAGGAATATAGTTTCGGTTACAGACAGAAAACGCACAATCTCCATTATAATAAGATATATTTGTATCCGTTTTTTTTTTGGGGGGGGAAGTACACAAATCAGGTTTGGGCATTAGTGTCAAGCATTAAAGTGCTATATCATGATAATGTAGTTATCATCATATATTCATCTGGGAATAAATATCAGAAACTCGGTTGTTGTTTTGTTTTTTTTTAGTCCTTTTATTTAGTAGCAGTGGTGAATTTCGGGATTATGATAACCTCCCTTCTTATAGATATAAAGTGTTGTTATGGGTCCAGGAGGGTCCGGGAGAAAATTACATATTTATAAAAAGAAGGTCCGCAAAATGGATTATGCTCTTTTTCTTTCTTCTTTTTTATTTATTATTTTACATTTGCGACACGTGTTTCAGGTTTTCTGCTATCTTCTTCAGGCGTTAATTAACCATATTCATTCGAACAGAGTATGATTAATTAACGCCTGAAGAAGATATCAGAAAATCTGAAACACGTGTCGCAAATGTAAAATGATAATACATTTTTTTAAACATAATCCATTTTGCGGACCTTCTTTTTTATTATATTATATTATTATTATATATAAATATATATATATATATATATATATATATATATATATATATATATATATATATAATTATTATTATTATTATTATTATTATTATTATTATTATTATTATTATTATTCACTCCTTTTGAGTTTTCACACCAGTGTTAGCTTATGGTATTTCACTGGAGTCTGAGTGACAGCAAGTCTCCTCAGGTCTCCAGGACTCTTCTGAGTATTCTGGCAGATTGCAGCAGTGCAGTGTTCTGAATGGTTTATTATTATTATTTTATTATTATTATTATTATTTTATTATTTTATTTACCGAACCGAGCCGAACATAATAATTGTCTTCCGATGATATCGTAGATTTTACAATATTATTTTTATAATCCACTTTCCTTCCCAATGTTAATTATTTGTGTAGCTATGGGTCAACGAACGGATAAAGACATATCTCGTATCTCCCGTCCTTCACAGCTAACATTGGTGTCGCACCCTCTCTAATAGATCATTTACTAACTAAGCGTCACAAATTTTCGCATTAGTATCCGGACTGACTAGTTTCAAAAGAATAGTTGATTTCATTGTATAACTAGAACCAAAGCAAGGGACTCGTGAGTACCGCTTTGACCTCTCTAGTTCTTTTTTTGACACTAGGGAATTAATCCACAAGAAGACGCGATTATCGTTAATTCTAAGGTACATCGGTCCTAATAGTGATCATCTCCACACATTACTACAAACAACCAACATTACGTTTTTTGTTTTGTTTTATGTGACATTATTTATATTGTGTAATGTGTGAAAATAATTTTAAAAAAAGGATTGTCTTCTTCTCCCACCTGTAACGCCATAGAAAAGTTTGGGGTTTAGGGTTAGTTTAATGGGAAAATAAATAATTTTGGGTTCTGTTTTTTCTGGGTCACTCTGTAATATCACGTTACTCAACTAGGAAATAACCAACTTTTTTTATATATCATTTTAGTTTAGTCATTTGAAGTTGATTGTTGATGCTGATAAAGCAGGTTCGAGCTACAACCGGGGGGGTGGGGGGATGAGAGGGGAGGTGCGGATATTAGTTAAGTCTGATAAATCCTTGCATCCTTGCATTAAAATGGAATTATTAGTGAACCCACTCCTACCCCACGTGATCACGTCACACCAGAAAAAGCTTAGATAGAAAGATGAATGGAATAACAAGGATAGAGGATAGATATGAACATAGATAGATATAACATAGATAGATAGATAGATAGATAGATAGATATAGATATAGATATTACATACATACATACATACATACATACGATCAGACGGAATAGATAGATATAAAGTTTATCTATCTTATATTATACAAACTGGGATAGATAGATAGATAGATAGATAGATAGAGACAGACAGACAGACAGACAGACAGAAGATAGATATAACAGACTGGAAGATAGATAGATAGAAGATAGATAGATAGATAGATAGATAGATAGATAGATAGATAGATAGGCAGACAGACAGGTAGATATGAATAGACTGGGATAGATAGATAGATAGGTATGAACAGACTTGATAGATAGATAGATAGATAGATAGATAGATAGATAGATAGAAATAGATATAGGTATGAACAGACTGGGATAGATAGATAGATAGATAGATAGAATAGATATATAGAACAGACTGGGATAGATAGATAGATAGATAGATAGATAGATAGATAGATAGAATAGCAGACAGACAGGTAGATATGAATAGACTGGGATAGATAGATAGATAGGTATGAACAGACTGTGATAGATAGATAGATAGATAAGATAGATAGATAGATAGATAGTAGATAGATAGATAGATAGATATAGGTATGAACAGACTGGGGATAGATAGATAGATAATAGATAGATAGATAGATATAGGTATAACAGACTGGGATAGATAGATAGATAGATAGATAGATAGATATGAACAAACTGGATAGATAGATAGATAGATAGATAGATAGATAGATAGATAGCAACAAACAGACAGACAGACAAATAGAGACAGGCAGACAGAAACAAACTGACAAAAACAGACAGAAAGATATTAACAGACTGGGATAGATTAGATAGATAGATAGATAGATAGATAGATAGGAACAGGCTACAGATAGGTAGTGGCACTTTCACTAATAAAAATATGTATGACAGACGACTGTCATATGAAAGACACATTGTGTGACAATATTGTAGTAGAATTCATCAAATAGATATAGATTTATTAACTATATACAGTAGACAGAGAGGAAGAGAAAGAAAGAAAGAAAGAAAGGAAAGAAAAGAAAGAAAAGAGGGAGTGAAAGACGTGTGTAAACGTGTTGACTTTGAAAATCCATCGTCTCTCGTTCATTTTATTCACAAAGTAATCGGTACGATGGATTTAGTTGGGATTATTTATTGTCTAATCATTGCAATGGTAGTGGTAGCATCATACCGAACAGCACACAAGTGTGTGACTGGTTCTGATTATGGACAAATTACGCAGACTGGACATAAGGATATCAACCACCACCTCACAAAAAAAAAGAAGTCTGTTACCATCAGGACAACACAATCTTTTAATATGACTAACCAAAAAAAAACCGATTCTAAATAAAACCGTGATGTAATATTTTATGTTCATGTCCATGTAAATATACTAACATCAATGAGTACTACTCATGTTTTTTTAAAAAAAATCCTTACTGGGGAAGTAGACGATTATTATACGAAGGGAAATTTTAATTAAATGTCATTTTCTTTCGTCTGATGTATGTTAAGAAAAATTTTATTTTGTTTTTGTTTTATTTACTTTAATATACAAACAACAGGTAGTCAGATATAAATAATCAAATGTCGAATAGATAGATATCTGATATAAGTTAGTATTTAAAATATAAAAAAGACTGTATCAAGCAAGAATTTTTCTTCCGTATTTTTAATTATTAATTCAACAACACGTTAAGAAAATATTGTTTTTTTTTTTTTTTGTTTTTAATGTTTCTTTTTTACGTAAAAACTAGTAAAAAAATCTAATTTTAATATTTAAATATTAACTTTATTTGGATTCATTTTTCTATGATTTTCTAAAAACCACATAGAAATCACAGCCAGTGGTGTATTTTAAATCAGTGAGTTGTGTGTGGTATAAATTTATTTTATTTCAACAACGACCAAAAATTAAATCAAACATTTTTAGTAATATTATTTATTTATTTATCCATTAAACCCTGATTCTTCTTTCTTGCTGAAAAATACGGTTAAATAAATGAATAAATAAATCCTATTCTCTCTTGATGTTACGAAAGAAATATCAACGGATCTTAAAAATATTGGTAATTTTTAGGATCATAAAACAGCAAACTAATACAAAACAACAACAAACTACCTAGAAAAGACGAAGAATTCTTTTTTTCTCTCTCAAAAGAAACCCTCAACCTGACCATTTAATTAACAACTCCCTGTGTTAACTAACTACTACTAAAAGAAAAATAGATATGAATATTTTGATATTATACTGTACGGTACGTTAATTAAGGTGTGACATTATTGCTGTGTTTAATATATGAAATAATAACGAATACAATTTCATATCTAACTTCACGGTTAATGAGAGAGAGAGAGAAAGAAAGAAAGAGGTAACGCACCTGTGTAGTGTATCTGTAGTAGTTTTAAAATAGTATTAAAAACAGCGGGGTGAAGCAATAAGCTTGTATACCAGATATCCCTTGTAATAAAAAGAAAGACTAACTAATTTTATCGACGAAAAAAGAAGGGTTTACTACCTCGTGTGATTGTATTAAAAAGTGTCTCCTGTGCGTGTTTTTTTTTTTTTTTGGTTTATAAATATCACCCCCTTTTTTTACGGGGTAGATTTTCCGTGCTTATCTCTCTCGGTTTACTGTGCGTATATCGGTCTCATATAAAATCATATATATATATATATATATAATAGAAAGAAAGAGAGATTTGTTTTGTGGTATTTACCCACTGTCTTCTTCTCTGGTATGTAAAAGTCAGTTGTTATGCTCCGAGTTACCCTATTTTTTGTCTCTCTTTCTGTCTGTCTGTCTGTCTCTCTCCTCTCTCTCTCTCACCAGTCCCTCTCCTCTCCACCCTCTCTCCTCTCTTCTCTCTCTCTCTCTCTTCTCTCTCTCTCTCTCTCTCTCCCTCTCTAAAATCGCCTCTCTCACACACACTCTCTCAATCGTGAAGTTACTGTGGATATTATTCTGACTCTATTCAAAGAAAAAAGAAAGATTAAGTTTCTATTTCACGCACTTTGCTTCTCCTTCTCTCCACTCTCTCCTCTCTATCTCTCTCCTCTCTCTCTCTCTCTCTCTCTCTATCTCTCTCTCTCTCTTCTTTCTTCTTTCTTTTTCTTTTTTTTCAAAGTATTTCTCAACAAAATGAATATACCGTTTTCGACTATTCTTTCTTTCTTTCTTTTCTTTCTTTCTTTTTTTTTTTTTTTTTTTAATTTACAAAAGAGAGAGAAGAAAAGAGAGCTTTTTGCTGGTTGATGTAGTTAAATACTGTTGGGGTTTGTTTGGTTATTCTTTTTTTTTTCGTTATCTTTTTTTTTTTTTTTGTAAATCTTGCTATAAAGAAAAAGACGAAAAATGACGGTCGAGCAGGGTTACAAAAAATATTAATTAATAATAATAAGAATATATAAAAATAATATAATAATAATAATAACACCGTCGAAAGAAAAAAATACACGCACAGTCAAAAATCCAAACTTGTCCTCCTATCTCGAGCATAATACTTTTACTTTTTTATTTATTTATGTCTCTCAACAACTTCACCCACTCTCTGTCTCTACATGTGGCCTCTTTCGTTAACTCGCTTTCTTTCACTCTCTCAATCTATCTCTCACCCCCTCTCTTTCAAGTCTCTCTTCTTCTCTCTTACGCTCAACCCCCTCCCTCTCTCTCTTATTCTACGTACATCGGCACATCTGATGATTCTATTTATTTTTCAGTTACACGGATGATGATGATGGCGAAGGTGAAGACAATGATGGTGATGACGATTCAGTGAAAAGGGATATCTCTCTATTAGTTTTAGTTTTACTCTCTCTCTCTCTCTCTCTCTCTCTCTCTCTCTCTCTCTCTCTCTCTCTCTCGTCAATAAGAAAATAAAGATTGTCCTTTTATTCGTTAATTAATTGACGTTATTATAAATTTAATGACCATTCAACAAACCCGTTAATCGGTAATTTTGCTTAAGTATAAAAATAAAATGTGCCGATTAACGCACCGGCCCTGGATATAATTAAGTTTAATTATATTCAGGGCCGACGCGTACTACCCCACGACCCCCCCCACACACCACACACACTCGGTGGCCCTGGAATACGGGATCTATCTATCTATCTATCCATACATACAACATACATACATACATACATACATACATACATCGGGTGGTGTACTGGTTAGAGTCGTAAGAAATGGACTCGTCGACCCGAGTTCAATTCCTGGACGAAGCCTCAGTTCACATAGCGGAAATAATACCCTTGGAAGATATGAATCCAACTATTCCTCCTCCAGCTATGGAAATAGTAGGGCCCGACTGGACTCTTTAACCTTTACACCACAATGGATGCGCTCTCCTGAAATGTGTAGGTGTTTTACCTAACCCATTCACAAGAGTTAGGATGTGACACAAGGTCATAAGTATGGGGTATCGCTTTTCAGTAGTATGTGATCTGTGAGATTAGCTTTTGACTATTACACAATGACGGGACGCCTATATTTTATATGAATGTTACTTTACGAAAAACTGACAATATAGTATGAGTTCAAATCCTGAACGAAGCCACAGCACTAATGCCCCTTGGGAAGGTATGAATCCAACTATTCTCCTTCCAATTGTTGGTAAATAGTAGGGCAGACTGGGATCTTTAACCTTGGGGCCAACCGGTCTAGGAGAAAGAAAACTCCCAAACCTGTTAAACTCCACTCGGGGTGTCACTACTTGAATAGGCTCAGTCCCTGATTAGTGAGCTATTCACTGGGCTCTTTAACCTTGGTGAGGCAACCAGTCTAGGAGAAAAAACTCCGAATTCACCTGTTAAACTCCACTCGGGTGGTCACTACTTGAATAGGCTCAGTCCTAATTAGTGATCTATTTCACTAAATTTTTGTTTTTCTTAATTCATTGGCATTACTCCCAGGTTCACTCTGACCCGGAGTGGTTGTATCTGTTAGCATTCCAATCTATGGGTGAAATAGATCTGTTAAAATGATTTGTATTTAACAGGACCGAGGAAAAAAACTGTAAAGAAACAAGTAAGCTAAAAATGTAAATATGATTGCACAATGAACGTGATTCCCTAACCACCAGTCATAAAATAACCCTAGACAGGTTGATATGTTGTCAGAATCAATCAATATAAAATATTGATAATGTTTTTAAAAGCTCAAATTTTATCGAAGATTCAGCTCTCTTCTTCTTATTATTATTATAGTTTTTCACACCTGCCATAGCTGGTGGTTCACTGGAGGTTGAGTGACAGCAAGGTCTCCTCAGGTCTCCAGGACTCTTCTGAGATTCCAGCAATCCCAACAGTGCTGTAGTTTGGGTGGTCTTGGTTCTTTCTGATTTCCAGTTCACCAAATTCTTTCCAGAGCTTTGGGGGTCATTTGTTTTGTTTACGGCATATCAACCTCATTGGGTCATTTAATGCCGATAAAGTTTTGAATAAATCAATTCTTAATGGATAATACAATTTTGTTTATAAAACTCATGTTTTCTATTTAACCCATAGATGGGATTTGGGGTCGTTCCAAGGGCACAAATTACAATTGGTACTACCTTCACATTCATGTTCACAGTTCCTCAGTTCTCTGGCAAGGTCTAAGTATTTGTCAATCTTTCGCTTTCCTTCATTTTCACTCGTGGTTGGCTAGGATGGCAAAATCTACAAGATGACAGGTTCTCTTTTTCTTTGTCATCAATACTAGGCCAGTCTCCTAGCTGGAATTAGGTGATCCGTCTTAGCTCAAAGTCCCAGAGATTTTATGCGTCTCGTTTCTAGGACAGGTTTAGGTTTGTGCATATACATTTGGTTGTATGGGATAATTGAATTTCTTGCACAATTCCCAGTGGATTACCTTTCCCACAGAGTCGTGTCTAGTCTTGTACTTTCTTGTGCTAGTTTGCTGCATTCACTTATTATATGATTGACCGTTTCGTCTCTCTCTCCACACATTCTGCACTTGCTATTCTGCTGTGTCTTATCTATTCTTGCCTTTATATAGTTTGTTCTAATGGCATTGTCTTGTGCTGCGATTATAAAGGATGCGGTTTCTCTTTATTATTATTATTATTATTTACTCCTTTGAGTTTTCATATCAGCATTAGCTGATGGTCTTTCACTGGAATCTGAGTGACAGCAAGTCTCCTCAGGTCTCCAGGACTCTTCTGAGTTTCTGGCAGATTGCAGCAGTGCAGTGTTCTGAATGGTTTCAATCCTTCCTCTGATTTCCAAACTTTCAAAAACCTGTTTCTAATCCTTTTGGGACTGTTCCAAATGCACAACCACAATTGGTCACTTTCACTTTCATATTCCTACTTTTTCAGTTCTCTGGCAAGGTCCAGATATTGTCTATTTTTTTCATTTTCCTTTAGCTTCACCCTGTGACTGCTGGCACTGCAAATCCAACAGTTGACAAGTTCTTTCTTTTTGTTTAATCACACTAGGTCTGTCTTCTTGCTGGATATTATTATATTATTATTATTATTATTATTATTATTAGGTTTTTCACACCTGCCATTGCCGGTGGTTCACTGGAGGCTGAGTGACAGCAAGTCTCCCCAAGTCTCCAGGATTCTTATAGTTTGTATAGGGTTTCTAATTCTTGTTCATTTTGGCAAAAATCTTGATGTCATCCATGTACATAAGATGATTTATTTTTTCCTGTGATTTAATAAATTTGTATCCTGCTGTACATTTCTTAAGTGTGTGGTTGAGTTGCATTATTGCTATGACAAATAGTAAATGGGGATAGGGAAGATGCCTCTTTGTATTTTCACCCCTGCAGGTCGGTCCCTCCGCTGTCAATTCTACTTTAGGTATTTACCTATCTTTCATTTTCCTTCATCTTCACCTCTGTGATCTGCTGGAACTGCAAAATCGACCAGGTTGACAAGTTCTCTTTTCTTGTTAATTAATACTAGGTCTGGTCTCCTGGCTAAAATTAGATGAGCTGTTTTATTTCAAAGTCACAGGGAATTTTATGTTTCATTCTCGAGAAAGATTCTGGTTTATGCATATATCATTCTTTATTATACAACATATACAACACTTTATTGAAATTTCAAATGAAGATATGTGCCTGCTAAGGAACTTATAGAATAAAGTGATGATGTAGGGATGTCTAGAAGTACTGTCTAGTCTAGCTAGTTTCCACTCCAATACTTTTTTTTACTGGAAATTTGGTGCAAAAACAGAATTGATTAAATCTAGCTCTGAGCTACATTACTTGGTATCTTACTGAAAAAATCCAAGGTGGAATATTCGATGAAGAGTGACTTGAAAAAAGGGGATTTTTTTTAAATTCGAAATAATAGTATTATCTGCGTTATTCGGACTATTGTCCCCATCTTCTCGGGAACTTTCTTGTCGTATTCCCGAGTTCGAAAAGAAGGTTCCCAAGTCCGAGAAGGTTCCCGAGTCCGACAAGAAATACCTGAAGAAGCTGAGGCCATATCAGCCGAAACGTTGTACAAATAACAATGAAGTGGGGACAAAGTCCGATAACACAGATAATACTAAATCTTCAAGCCTCATCTCAAACATTCAGAAAATCGTAAATAATATCATTGATTTGTGTAAGAATGTTAAGTTTCTGTTGTTAATATATAATTAAATGAGTTTCGTGCACAATTTTCATGTGGATCACTTTTTCCAACCCAGTCGTGCCTAGCCTTAATTCTATTATAGGAAGCGTGTGGTGTAATGGTTAAAGTCATGGAAATGGACTCGCGCCCCGAGTTCAAATCCTGGACGTGGTAATTGCATTTCACTTAGCACTAATACCCTTGGGAAAGGTATAAATCCTACTCTCCCCCAGCTTGGTAAATAGTAGGGTGGAGGGCTCTTTAACCATGGCTAGGTAACCAGTCTAGGAGAAGGAAAACTCTGAATTCAAACCTGTTAAACCCGCTTAAGAAATTGACCTTGTGTCGTATCCTGCTCGTGGGGAGGAGTTGGTAATATATAATATTTCTCGTGCTGCATTCAATTAATATATGGTTTATTGTCTCATCTCTGTCTCGACACACCTACATTTGTTTTTGTTGTGTCTTATCTATTTTTGCTTAGATATAATTTGTTTTTATAGTTTTGAGCTGCAATTATGAGGGTCTTAATTTCTCTTTTGGTTTTTTTGGTTTTGGTTTTGGTTTGTTTTGTTTTACGGCATATCAACCTGGTTTATGCCGATAAAAGTTTTGAAATAAATCAATTCTTAATGGATAATACAAATTTTTTATATGATACATTTTTCTATTTAACCCATAGATGGGACCCTAACAGGTACTACCACTCCAGGTCAGAGTGGACCAGGGAGCAATGGTGATGAATGGGGTGCTCCACATTCCCCAAATCTCAAAACTGAACCTCACCATCAGATAAGTTTAACGTCATTCCCAGGACATGTAGGCCCACAGCCACGCCTTCTTAGCACCCATAATGATAAAAGGGGTTGGGGCTTGCATAAGGGCATAGGATTGGAAAATCATATAGGTGCTAGGGCTTGACTGTCAAACTCTATTGATGTGAGGTTCCAGTTTTGGAGATTTGGGGAATGTGGAGCACCCATTCATCAATTGCTCCCTGGTCCACTCTGACCTGGAGTGGTAGTCCTGTAGGGTCCCATCTATGGGTTAAATAGAAAAATTTATCTATAAAAAATTGTATTATCCATTAAGAATTGATTTATTTCAAACTTTAATCGGCATAAACAGGTTGATATGCCGTAAAACAAAACAAACCAAAACCAAAACCAAAAAAAACCAAAAGAGAAATTAAGACCCCATAATTGCAGCTCAAACTATAAAACAAATTATATCTAAGCAAAAATAGATAAGACACAACAAACAACAAATGTAGGGTGTGTCGAGACAGAGATGAGACAATAAACCATAATTAATGAATGCAGCACGAGAATATATATATATTTACCAACTCCTCCCCACGAGCAGGATACGACAACAAGGTCAATTTCTTAAGCGGAGTTTAACAGGTTTGAATTCAGAGTTTTCCTTCTCCTAGACTGGTTACCTAGCCATGGTTAAAGAGCCCAGTCCAACCTACTATTTACCCATAGCTGGAGGGAGAGTAGGATTTATACCTTTCCAAGGGTATTAGTGCTAAGTGAAATGCAATTACCACGTCCAGATTTGAACTCGGGCGACGAGTCCATTCCATGACTTTAACCATTACACCACACGCTTCCTATAAATAGAATATAAGGCTAGGCACGACTGGGTTGGAAAAGTGATCCACATGAAAATTGTGCACGAAACTCATTAATTATATATTAACAACAGAAACTTAACATTCTTACACAAAACAATGATATTATTTACGATTTCTCTGAATGTTTAGATGAGGCTTGAAGATTAGTATTATCTGTTTTATTCGGACTATTGTCCCCATTTCATTGTTATTTGTACAACGTTTCGGCTGATATGCCCTCCAGCCTTCTTCAGGTATTTCTTGTGACTCGGGAACCTTTCGGACTTTCTTTTCGAACTCGGGAAATACGACAAGAAAGTTCCCGAGAAGATGGGGACAATAGTCCGAATAACGCAGATAATACTATTATTTACGAATTTAAAAAAAATCCCCTTTTTCAAATGTCACTCTCATCGAATATTCCCACTTGGATTTTTTCAGTATAGATACCAAGATAATGTAGCTCAGAGCTAGATTTAATCAATTCTGTTTTGCACCAAATTTCCAGTAAAAAAAGTATTGGGAGTGGAAACTAGCTAAGACTAGACAGTACTCTAGACATCCTACATCATCACTTTATTCTATAAGTTCCTTAGCAGGGCACATATCTTCATTTGAAATTTCAATAAAAGTGTTGTATATGTTGTATAATAAAGAATGATATATGCATAAACCAGAATCTGTTCTCGAGAATGAAAACATAAAATTCCCTGTGACTTTGAAATAAAAAACAGCTCATCTAATTTTAGCCAGGAGACCAGACCTAGTATTAATTAACAAGAAAAAGAGAACTTGTCAACTGGTCGATTTTGCAGTTCCAGCAGATCACAGGGTGAAGATGAAGGAAAATGAAAAGATAGGTAAATACCTAAAGTAGAATTGACAGCGGGAGGACCGACCTTAGCAGGGGTGAAAATACAAAGAGGCATCTTCCCTATCCCATTACTATTGTCATAGCAATAATGCAACTCAACCACACACTTAAGAAATGTACAGCAGGATACAAATTTATTAAATCACAGGAAAAAATAAATCATCTTATGTACATGGATGACATCAAGATTTTTGCCAAAAATGAACAAGAATTAGAAACCTAATACAACTATAAGAATCCTGGAGACTTGGGGAGACTTGCTGTCACTCAGCCTCCAGTGAACCACCGGCATGGCAGGTGTGAAAACCTAATAATAAATAATAATAATAATATTAATAATAATCCCAGCAAGAAGACCAGACCTAGTGTTGATAAACAAAAAAGAAAGAACTTGTCAACTGTTGGATTTTGCAGTGCAGCAGATCACAGGGTGAAGCTAAAGGAAAATGAAAAAATAGACAAATATCTGGACCTTGCCAGAGAACTGAAAAAGTTATGGAATATGAAAGTGAAAGTGATACCAATTGTGGTTGGTGCATTTGGAACAGTCCCAAAGGATTAGAAAAGGGTTTTTGAAAGTTTGGAAAATCAGAGGAAGGATTGAAACCATTCAGAACACTGCACTGCTGCAATCTGCCAGAATACTCAGAAGAGTCCTGGAGACCTGAGGAGACTTGCTGTCACTCAGATTCCAGTGAAAGACCATCAGCTAATGCTGATATGAAAACTCAAAAGGAGTAAAATAATAATAATATAATAAAGAGAAACCGCATCCTTTATAATCGCAGCACAAGACAATGCCATTAGAACAAACTATATAAAGGCAAGAATAGATAAGACACAGCAGAATAGCAAGTGCAGAATGTGTGGAGAGAGAGACGAAACGGTCAATCATATAATAAGTGAATGCAGCAAACTAGCACAAAGAAAGTACAAGACTAGACACGACTCTGTGGAAAGGTAATCCACTGGGAATTGTGCAAGAAATTCAAATTATCACCATACAACCAAATGGTATATGCACAAACCTAAAACCTGTCCTAGAAAACGAGACGCATAAAATCTCTGGGACTTTGAGCTACAGACGGATCACCTAATTCCAGCTAGGAGACTGGCCTAGTATTGATTGACAAGAAAAAGAGAACCTGTCATCTGTAGATTTTGCTCCTAGCCAACCACCGAGTGAAAATGAAGGAAAGCGAAAAGATTGACAATACTTTAGACCTTGCCAGAGAACTGAGGAACTGGAACATGAATGTGAAGGTAGTACCAATTGTAATTGGTGCCCTTGGAACGACCCAAATCCCATCTATGGGTTAAATAGAAAAACATGAGTTTATAAACAAAATTGTATTATCCATTAAGAATTGATTTATTTCAAAACTTTATCGGCATTAAATGACCCAATGAGGTTGGATGCCGTAAAAAAAACAAATGACCCCAAAGCTCTGGAAAAGAATTTGGGTGAACTGGAAATCAGAAGAACCAAGACCACCCAAACTACAGCACTGTTGGGATTGGCTGGAATACTCAGAAGAGTCCTGGAGACCTGAGGAGACTTGCTGTCACTCAACCTCCAGTGAACCACCAGCTATGGCAGGTGTGAAAAACTCATAATAATATAAAAGAAGAAGAGCTGATCTTCGATAAACATTTGAGCTTTTAAAAACATTTATCAATATTTTATTATTGATTGATTCTGACAACATATCAACCTGTCTAGGGTTATTTTATGACTGGTGGTTAGGGAATCACGTTCATTGTGCAATCATATTTACATTTTTAGCTTACTTGTTCTTTACAGTTTTTTTCCTCGGTCCTGTTAAATACAAATCTTTTTTAACAGATCTATTTCACCCATAGATTGGAATGCTAACAGATACAACCACTCCGGGTCAGAGTGAACCTGGGAGTAACAATGAATTAAGAAAACAAAAAATTTAGTGAAATAGATCACTAATTAGGACTGAGCCTATTCAAGTAGTGACCACCCCGAGTGGAGTTTAACAGGTTTGAATTCGGAGTTTTCTTTCTCCTAGACTGGTTGCCTCACCAAGGTTAAAGAGCCCAGTGAAATAGCTCACTAATCAGGACTGAGCCTATTCAGTAGTGACCACCCCGAGTGGAGTTTAACAGGTTTGAATTCGGAGTTTTCTTTCTCCTAGACCGGTTGCCCACCAAGGTTAAAGATCCCAGTCTGCCCTACTATTTACCAACAATTGGAAGGAAATAGTTGGATTCATACCTTTCCCAAGGGCATTAGTGCTGTGGCTTCGTTCAGGATTTGAACTCATACTATATGTCAGTTTTCGTAAAGTAACATTCATATAAAAATATATTAGGCGTCCCGTCATTGTGTAATAGTCAAAAAGCTAATCTCACAGATCACATACTACTGAAAAGCGATACCCATACTATGACCTTGTGTCACATCCTAACTCTTGTGAATGGGTTAGGTAACACCTACACATTTCAGGAGAGCGCATCCCATTGTGGTGTAAAGGTTAAAGAGTCCAGTCGGCCCTACTATTTACCCATAGCTGGAGGGAGAATAGTTGGATTCATATCTTTCCCAAGGGTATTATTTCCGCTATGTGAAACTGAGGCTTCGTCCAGGAATTGAACTCGGGTCGACGAGTCCATTTCTTACGACTCTAACCAGTACACCACCCCGATGTATGTATGTATGTATGTAGTATGTATGTATGTATGTATGGATAGATAGATAGATAGATCCCGTCATTCCAGGGCCACCGAGTGTGTGTGTGTGTGTGGGGGGGGTCGTGGGTAGTACGCGTCGGCCCTGAATATAATTAAACTTTAATTATATCCAGGGCCGGTGCGTTAATCGGCACATTTTATTTTATACTTAAGCAAAATATACCGATTAACGGGTTTGTTGAATGGTCATTAAATTTATAATAACGTCAATTTAATTAACGAATAAAAGGACAATCTTTATTTTCTTAATTGCGAGAGAGAGAGAGAGAGAGAGAGAGAGAGAGAGAGAGAGAGAGAGAGAGTAAAACTAAAACTAAAATAGAGAGATATCCCGTTTCACTGAATCGTCATCACCATCATTGTCTTCAGCCTTCGCCATCATCATCATCCGTGTAACTGAAATAAATAGAATCATCAGATGTGCCGATGTACGTAGAATAAAGAGAGAGAGGGAGGGGGTTGAGCGTAAGAGAGAAGAAGAAGAGACTTGAAAGAGAGGGGGTGAGAGATAGATTGAGAGAGTGAAAGAAAGCGAGTTAACGAAAGAGGGGGCCACATGTAGAGACAGAGAGTGGGTGAAGTTGTGAGAGACATAAATAAATAAAAAAGTAAAAGTATTATTGCTCGAGATAGGAGGACAAGTTTGGATTTTTGACTGTGCGTGTATTTTTTTTCTTTCGACGTGTTTTATTATTATTATTTATTATATTATTATTATTATATTATTATTAATAATATTTTTGTAACCTGCTCGACCGTCATTTTCGTCTTTCTTTATTAGCAAGATTTACAAAAAAAAAAAAAAAAAAAGATAACGAAAAGAAAAGAATAACCAAAAAACCCAACAGTATTTAACTACATCAACCAGCAAAAAGCTCTCTTTTCTCTCTCTCTTTTGTAAATTAAAAAAAAAAAGGAAAGAAAGAAAGAAGAAAGAAAGAAAGAATAGTCGAAAAACGGTATATTCATTTTGTTGAGAAATACTTTGAAAAAAAAAAGAAAAAGAAAAAGAAGAAAGAAGAAGAGAGAGATAGAGAGAGAGATAGAGAGAGAGAGAGAGAGAGAGATAGAGAGAGAGAGAGAGAGAGAGAGAGAAGCAAAGTGCGTGAAAATAGAAACTTATATCTTTCTTTTTTCTTTGAATAGAAGTCAGAATAATATCCACAGTAACTTCACGATTGAGAGAGTGTGTGTGAGAGAGGCGATTTTGAGAGAGAGAGAGAGAGAGAGAGAGAGAGAGAGGAGAGAGAGAGAGAGAGAGAGAGGAGAGAAGGGGTGAGAGAGAGAGGGACTGTGTGAGAGAGAGAGAGGGAGAGAGACAGACAGACAGACAGAAAGAGAGACAAAAATAGGGTAACTCGGAGCATAACAACTGACTTTTACATACCAGAGAAGAAGACAGTGGTAAATACACAAAAACAAATCTCTCTTTCTTTTTCTTTTATATATATATATATATATATGTATATATGAGACCGATATACGCCACAGTAAAACCGAGAGAGATAAGCACGGAAAATCTACCCCGTAAAAAAAGGGGGGTGATATTTATAACCAAAAAAAAAAAAAAAAAACACGCACAGGAGACACTTTTTTAATACAATCACACGAGGTAAGTAAACCCTTCTTTTTCGTCGATAAAATTAGTTAGTCTTTCTTTTTATTACAAGGGATATCTGGTATACAAGCTTATTGCTTCACCCCGCTGTTTTTAATACTATTTTAAAACTACTACAGATACACTACACAGGTGCGTTACCTCTTTCTTTCTTTCTCTCTCTCTCTCATTAACCGTGAAGTTAGATATGAAATTGTATTCGTTATTATTTCATATATTAAACACAGCAATAATGTCACACCTTAATTAACGTACCGTACAGTATAATATCAAAATATTCATATCTATTTTTCTTTTAGTAGTAGTTAGTTAACACAGGGAGTTGTTAATTAAATGGTCAGGTTGAGGGTTTCTTTTGAGAGAGAAAAAAGAATTCTCGTCTTTTCTAGGTAGTTTGTTGTTGTTTTGTATTAGTTTGCTGTTTTATGATCCTAAAAATGTACCAATATTTTAAGGATCCGTTGATATTTCTTTCGTAACATCAAGAGAGAATAGGATTTATTTATTCATTTATTTAACCGTATTTTTCAGCAAGAAAGAAGAATCAGGGTTTAATGGATAAATAAATAAATAAATATTACTAAAAATGTTTGATTTAATTTTTGGTCGTTGTTGAAATAAAATAAATTTATACACACACAACTCACTGATTTAAAATACACACTGGCTGTGATTTCTATGTGGTTTTTAGAAAATCATAGAAAAAATGAATCCAAAATAAAGTTAATATTTAAATATTAAAATTAGATTTTTTTACTAGTTTTTACCGTAAAAAAGAAACATTAAAAAACAAAAAAAAAAAAAAACAATATTTTCTTAACGTGTTGTTGAATTAATTAATTAAAAATACGGAAGAAAAATTCTTGCTTGATACAGTCTTTTTTATATTTTAAATACTAACTTATATCAGATATCTATCTATTCGACATTGATTATTTATATCTGACTACCTGTTGTTTGTATATTAAAGTAAATAAACAAAAACAAAATATAATTTTTCTTAACATACAATCAGCGAAAGAAAATGACATTTAATTAAAATTTCCCTTCGTATAATAATCGTCTACTTCCCCAGTAAGGATTTTTTTTAAAAAACATGAGTAGTACTCATGATGTTAGTATATTTTACATGGACATGTAACATAAAATATTACATCACGGTTTTATTTAGAATCGGGTTTTTTTGGTTAGTCATATTAAAAGATTGTGTTGTCCTGATGGTAACAGACTTTCTTTTTTTTTGGTGAGGTGGTGGTTGATATCCTTATGTCCAGTCTGCGTAATTTGTCCATAATCAGAACACAGTCACACACTTGTGTGCTGTTCGGTATGACTGCTACCACTACCATTGCAATGATTAGACAATAAATAATCCCAACTAAATCCATCGTACCGATTACTTTGTGAAATAAATGAACGAGAGACGATGGATTTTCAAAGTCAACACGTTTACACACGTCTTTCACTCCCTCTTTTCTTTTCTTTTCTTTCTTTCTTTCTTTCTTTCTTTCTTTCTCTTCCTCTCTGTCTACTGTATATAGTTAATAATCTATATCTATGTTGATGAATTCTACTACAATATTGTCACACAATGTGTCTTTCATATGACAGTCGTCTGTCATACATATTTTTATTAGTGAAAGTGCCACTACCTATCTGTAGCCTGTTCCTATCTATCTATCTATCTATCTATCTATCTATCTATCCCAGTCTGTTAATATCTTTCTGTCTGTTTTTGTCAGTTTGTTTCTGTCTGCCTGTCTCTATTTGTCTGTCTGTCTGTTTGTTGCTATCTATCTATCTATCTATCTATCTATCTATCTATCTATCCCAGTTTGTTCATATCTATCTATCTATCTATCTATCTATCTATCCCAGTCTGTTCATAGTATCTATCTATCTATCTATCTATCTATCTATCTATCTATCTATCTATCTATCTATCTATCTATCTATCTATTCCCAGTCTATTCATATCTACCTGTCTGTCTGCCTATCTATCTATCTATCTATCTATCTATCTATCTATCTATCTATCCCAGTCTGTTCATACCTATATCTATCTATCTATCTATCTATCTATCTATCCCAGTCTCTATATCTATCTATCTATCTATCTATCTATCTATCTATCTATCTATCTATCTATCACAGTCTGTTCATACCTATCTATCTATCTATCCCAGTCTATTCATATCTACCTGTCTGTCTGCTATCTATCTATCTATCTATCTATCTATCTATCTATCTATCTATCTATCTATCTATCATCTGTTAATATCTATCTATCTGTCTGTCTGTCTGTCTGTCTGTCTATCTATCTATCTATCTATCTATCTATCTATCCCAGTTTGTTTATAATATAAGATAGATATAAACTTTATATCTATCTATTCCAGTCTGATCGTATGTATGTATGTATGTATGTATGTAATATCTATATATCTATCTATCTATCTATCTATCTATCTATCTATGTTCATATCTATCTATGTTCATATCTATCTATCTCTATCCTTGTTATTCCATTCATCTTTCTATCTAAGCTTTTTCTGGTGTGACGTGATCACGTGGGGTAGGAGTGGGTTCACTAATAATTCCATTTTAATGCAAGGATGCAAGGATTTATCAGACTTAACTAATATCCGCACCTCCCCTCTCATCCCCCACCCCCCGTTGTAGCTCGACCTGCTTTTTATCAGCATCAACAATCAACTTCAAATGACTAAACTAAAATGATATATAAAAAAAAGTTGGTTATTTCCTAGTTGAGTAACGTGATATTACAGAGTGACCCAGAAAAAACAGAACCCAAATTATTTATTTTCCCATTAAACTAACCCTAAACCCCAAACCTTTTCTATGGCGTTACCAGGTGGGAGAAGAAGACAATCCCTTTTTTTAAAATTATTTTCACACATTACACAATATAAATAATGTCACATAAAACAAAAAACAAAAAACGTAATGTTGGTTGTTGTAGTAATGTGTGGAGGATGATCACTTATTAGGACCGATGTACCTTAGAATTAACGATAATCGCGTCTTCTTGTGGATTAATTCCCTAGTGGTCAAAAAAAGAACTAGAGAGGTCAAGAGCGGTACTCACGAGTCCCTTGCTTTGGTTCTAGTTATACAATGAAATCAACTATTCTTTGAACTAGTCAGTCCGGATACTAATTGCGAAAATTTGTGACGCTAGTTAGTAAATGATCTATTAGAAGAGGGTGCGACACCAATGTTAGCTGTGAAGGACGGGAGATACGAGATATGTCTTTATCCGTTCGTTAGACCCATAGCTACACAAATAAATTAACATTGGAGAAGGAAAAGTGGATTATAAAAATAATATTGTAAAATCTACGATATCATCGGAAGACAATTATTATGTTCGGCTCGGTTCGGTAAATAATAATAATAATAATAATAATAATAATAATAATAATAATAATAATAATAAACCATTCAGAACACTGCACTGCTGCAATCTGCCAGAATACTCAGAAGAGTCCTGGAGACCTGAGGAGACTTGCTGTCACTCAGACTCCAGTGAAATACCATAAGCTAACACTGGTGTGAAAACTCAAAAGGAGTGAATAATAATAATAATAATAATAATAATAATAATAATAATAATAATAATAATTATATATATATATATATATATATATATATATATATATATATATATATATATATATATATAATAATAA
>CM042175.1:41785441-41795441 GCA_023376005.1 Doryteuthis pealeii
TGGAGTTGTCTGCCCCTTTTAGTTCGTTGGTGCCCGCTAGGGCACCATAGTATTTAAGCGCCGGGTTCAAACCCTTTCTCTCTCTTTTTCCTGTTTCAGTAACTACGAGCCACATGGGGTAGATTTTATCTAACCCCTCTCGTTGGGGCTCCGCCCCCTTACATTACTGTAAGTTCTTTACAGCATGGACTATCGCTAGTCTCATGTCTGTACTCTTTTATGTTATAATGTACCATTCATGAATGTGTCTTTATCTTCATTTGTGTACCCCTTTATATATGTAACTCTTTTACCATGTACGTTGTATCTACTGTTATCCATGTGCTGTGTATATTAAATGTTTTGTCTATTAACCTTCGTCGGAGTTATTTGTATGCAAAGTATCTAATAACTTTGAATCATCCTTACAGCAAGATGTCATCTGAATTATCAGCCATGTTATTTATTTACGCCTGGTCGTATGGACTGACCATCTGCTGGATATTTTGTCAATGTGAATCAGACATTTCAGAACAATCAGCTTTTCACTGGAGAAAATCATTAAGGGGAATTTGTCCTAACACTTTTGTTTTTTTTTTTTTAAAAGAAAACAACAAATAATCAAATTCTTAATTAGCTCATAATAAACCATTTTTAAAACTCATCTATCACTTAAATGGTCTTTTTTATTTTTAAGGAATAACAATTTCCTGAACTCCGTTTTTAGCACTCTTGACCTTTCTTGACTGTTTCCCTTTCAATTTTCAAAGATGCCGTGTAATTTATCAGTCAAGAGTGGTCCCCCTTTGTTTATGTTGGAGTTATAGGAAATAACCATAATATGACCTGCTGATAAGTCAGATGACATCCTGCTAACCATGTTCCTTGTCTGAACATTTTAAAACCAGAGATATGCCGCAACACAAGACAAAATAAAAAGGCAGTATGGTATTCAAATAGATATGCTAGATTCATATCTTTGTGGATTCTTGTGGCAAGAGAATAACAAGAAAGTAAGACTTTCAATCAAATTCTTAATGATATAATTAACTCATAATAAACCATTTTTAAAACTCATCTATCACTTGGTCTTATTTTTTTTAAGGAATAACAATTTACTGAACTCCGTTTTTAGCACTCTTGACCTTTCTCAACCGTTTCCCTTTCAATTTTCAAAGATGCTGTGAATTGGAGAAAACCTATTTGTGGAAGTTTGTGCTGATACTTAAAAAAAAAAAGAAAAACACTGATTTGTGGTACCTGTTATGACTGTAGAGATTGAAAGCCTTTTTGAAAGTATAATAGGCATATATTGACCAAACAATAATGGTTTTTTGGAGGAATATGCCATGAAACAAGACAAATTAAAAAGTAGTTTGGCATTCAGGCAGATATGCTTGATCCATATGTTCACGAATTCTTGTAATGAGAGAACAAATAAAATTCCACTTCCAATGAAATTCTTAATGATATGATTAACTCATAATAAACCATTTTTAAAACTCATCTATCACTTAAATGGTCTTATTTTTTTTTTAAGGAATAACAATTTCCTGAACTCCGTTTTTAGCACTCTTGACCTCTCTTGACCGTTTCCCTGTCAATTTTCAAAGATGCTGTGTACTGGAAAAACCTATTAAGGGACGTTTGTCCTAACACTTTAGTTTTTTAAAAGAAAAACACCGTAATTGGAGGTCGTGTTATGACTGTAGAGATTGGTGAAAGCCTTTTTGTAAGGCGAAAGTATAATAGGGGTAGCTTGACCAAACAACAGTGGGTTTTCGGAGGAATATGCCGGATAGAAGACACTGGTCTTATTTTTTTAAGGTATAACAATTTACTGAACACCGCTCCACCCCCCCCCCCCACACACACACACCCCAAGAAAGAAAAAGGTGAAACGGACGAGAAAGATCAAAAGTACCATCATCTGTTTACCGAAAAAAAAAAAAAAACGAAAACAAAAAACAAAACAAAACAAAAAACAAACAAAAACATTTGTCATCCTTTGGTTGGTTTTTGGGACCATATGACCTTTAGGCACCCCTTTTGCGATCTCGATTCATAAGGACATTTTTTCATTTACACCGTCAAAATCCGGTTGTTTGTTAACAGACGATTTTTTAGATTTTTAAAAAAATTATAAAACTAACTCCTAACCCTAACCCCAACCTTAACCCCTATCAAACAACCGGATTTTGACGGTGTAAATGAAAAAGATGTCCTTATGAATCGAGATCGCAAAAAGGGTGCCTAAAGGTCATATGGTCCGGTTTTTGTTTTATGGCATATCAACACTTTTCGGGTCATTTAATGCCGAATCAAGTTATTTTGATAAACAATGGTCTCGAATTACTTAGAGTACCTATTGTTTGCCCCGTCACTTTATGTTGTGGGGTTATTAAGGGTCACAAATAAAGACAAACAACTGATGAAAGTTGATACAATTGTATTGAACAAAGAAAGTAGAATTTACAGAAGGAAAGTGAAGTTACGTCCGACAATACAGTCTAGAACTGAATCGCGTCGCTTGTTCTCCAAGCTACAATTGTCTTTGCTATTTATAGTAGTAGTAGGATCAGTCCATAATGTAAATAGATTATATAACCTATAACACTTAAAAAACAAACAAAAAAAACCACTGTAATTTGTGGAGCCTGGTATGATTGTAGAGATAGATGAAAACCTTTTTGTAAGGTGAAATTATAATAGCGGTAGATTGACCAAACAACAATTGTCTTTAGTATTATCTGCGTTATTCGGACTATTGTCCTCATCTTCATTGTTATCTGTACGACGTTTCGGCCGATATGCCCTCCGGCCTTCTTCAGGTATTTCTTGTCGGACTCGGGAACCTTCCAATTGGACACATGGCTTAGTGGATAAGGTAGTTAGGTTAAGACAGTTCTAAGTGACAGTTATCTCTGGATTCCAGGTTCAATCCTGACCGGCGGCAGTAACATAGACAAATAATTAACACGGCTCCTACCCCAGCTATGGTTAGCGGAATGAGAACAGGATACCCCGTGGACTGAACAAAGGGTTAGGTTCAAAGTTCCGTGATGGCTCCCGATTACGACAGGATGGTTCCCGACTACGACAAGAAAGTTCCCGAGTTCGAAAAGAAGGTTCCCGAGTCCGAGAAGGTTCCCGAGTTGTACGTTGTAACAATGAAGATGAGGACAATAGTCCGAATAACACAGATAATACTAATCATCAAGCCTCATCTCAAACATTCAGAGAAACAATGGTTTTATTTTTAAGGTATAACAATTTACTGAACACCGCCCCGCAAAACACACACACACACACACACACACACACACACACACACACACACACCCCAAAAAAAAAAAAAACGAAAGTGAAACGGTCAAGAAAGATCAAGAGTACCATACTATTTACTCATTTATGCCTCACCCGCTCAGGCGGGGGTCCAGTGAGCTTCGGCCACTGGACCGGTGAGATGGTAAATTATTAGCGTCGATCCCAGAGGGCCATCCCTCCAGGCAATACCTGCCCCCTTGACTTAAAGGGGCAGGGCTGGGTTTATTGCCCAGCGCCTGAGGCGCCCCCTTGAGGGGGAATGCCGACGAGATCGACGCAATTTTTCTACCCGCCACCCATGAGTCTCGGCTTGTGGGTGGTCCCACATAAATAGGGCCTTCGTGCCTGACCCGGTACGCGTGGGGTACTGGGAAAATAAAACCATACTATTTACTGAAGAAGAAAAAAGGACGTTTGTCATCCTTTGGTTGTTTTTTGTTTTACGGCAGATCAACCTTTTTCGGGTCATTTAATGCCAAATCAAATCATCTATACATATATAAAGGGCAGTTGTGTGTATGTGTATGTCCGGATGAAACTTTATCGCGTAGAAGTGTGTATGGGTGGATAGAGAAGTTTAAAAGTGGTGTGACGCACGAAAAAGGGAGAAGGAGATCCGTCAACCTCCACCACTGATGAGAAGATTGAGCAAGCTCGAGAGATGGTAATGGCGAACCGGCGAGGTAGATTGTCTGCAGATCAATCATGGTTTTGCCTATCAAACCACCCACGATGAGCTCCATTGTTTTTCTTTTCCCCTTTTTCATCATGAGCATGACACGCTTTTCGATATAAAATTCCGTTCTTATATCTTCCCTATACAGGGGATTTCTTGCTCATAAAAACTGGCAGAATTCTTGATATCATCCATGCAGGGCTCGACATTAACGCCGTCCCGTCGTCGATAAAAATTACATCTGGGACGATCAATACGTCATCCAGGACAGTTTGCCGGGGACGGTAAAAATTTCAAAAGGTTCAGCATGTCCTTCCCGAAAAAGGAAACCAATGATTACATGAAAATTGGGTAACTTAAAGTTTTTTAAAAAAGTATTTTTTTTTAGCTCAAAACACACTAGGAAATGGATTTTTAGTCCAAATATCCAGAATTATCACTGCTTCAGCTTTTCTTAATGTTTTATTACATGTTATTATGCTACTGATGACTGACAAGTATAGATGATGCTAATGAATTAAACAAAAATATTTTGATTTCAGGACGGTCCAAACCCCATTTGGGACGGTCCAAACCCCATTCGGGATGGTTGATAATTTTTGTTCGGGACGGTCATGAAAAAGTTAGTGTCGGGGCCTGCATCCATGTACATAAGGTGATTTATTTTTATCTGTGATTTTATAGATTTGTACAACCCTGTACATTTATCTATGTATTAATATACTAGTACCTACCTATCTACCTGTTACACTTTAACACTCCACACGAAGCTTCGTGGTTGGGAAACTGTTAGGGGCGTTAGGTAGGGGAAGTGTTTCGTCACATCAGCTAAATAATGGACTATTCCAAAAGAAAGAGAAGAAAAAGGACATGCTATACACCAGAAAAATATAATAAGAAAGGAAGAAAGATAGAAAGAAAAGAGAGTGCGGAAAAGATAGAGGGAGGGGCGAGAGAGTTCGGAAGTGGTAATTCTAATCTGTGGAATGAAAAGATGAGAGAGAGAGAGAGAGAGAGAGAGAGAGAGAGAGAGAGAGAGAGAGAGAGAGAGAGAGAGAGAGAGAGAGAGAACGTTTGGTCAGGGGATTCTTCAGAAACTCGTTGACTAGCTACCGACAAAATGTTTATGACACCGATCCCATCATGTGAACTTATTTTAACATTATAGCAGAAATGGAAAAATTATAGCTGATTTACGAACAATTTCAAACACGAAACAAAATTATATTTTGAATGTTACAGTCTTTAAAAATTAATTTAACAAAAATATAAAAATTAAACTTATTTTGTTTCGGGGTGTCCACTTCGGATCCAAACATGTGTGCTCTTCAACAACCGAGAGAAATCTAGTCTTTTATAATGAATTAAACATTCAGGTTGGGAGGGGGCAGTAAGAGAGAGAGAGAGAGAGAGAGAGAGAGAGAGAGAGAGAGAGAGAGAGAGAGAGAGAGAGAGAGAGAGAGAGAGAGTTAAATCAAGATTATTATACTTTTTACACATTGAACTATTTCGCAATAGCTCTTAAGTAAATATATAAAACATTGTAATAATTAGATTATCATACTGTGGTATATCCACAGGTCCTGCAGGTAAGTGTATGATACAGTTGTGCCTTGACTTACACGTTTTCCAAGTTACAAGTTGTCTCGTTTTGCTTTGTATCGAGAGCTAAAATTCAGGCCACGAGCAAGCTTCAGGGAAGATAGAGAGAGGGGGCGAGAGAGCTCGGAAGTGATAACGCTAATCTGTTTCAATGGAATGGAATGAAAAGATGAGAAGAGAGAGAGAGAGAGAGAGAGAGAGAGAGAGAGAGAGAGAGAGAGTTAATCAAGATTATTATACTTTTACATATCTAATTATGAGGTTAAGTAAACAAACAAATGTGTTTATTTTTATATGGCTTTAAGCCGACAATTTTTGGAGGATATGTGCTTAATTGAAGTCATACCTAATTTTTGAAAATTAATTAGTTAATAATTAATGAATTTAGTCGGGCATATATGTTCAAATGTAAGGCTAAACAAATCGAGAAAATGTCAAGCCTTACATTTGAACATATATGCCCGCCTAAATTCATTAATTATTAACTAATTGTGGGAGGAATATCTGCCGCATTCTGTAGAGTAGAAGTTTAAAATAACACAAAGGTAGAAGTTTAAAAGGGCCATATGACCTTTAGGCACCCCTTTTGCTTTGCTGATTCATAAGTACATTTTTTTCATTTACGCCGTCAACATCCTGTTGTCTATTAGGGGTTAGGGTTAGGGTTAGGGGGTTAGGGTTAAGAGTTAGTTTTATAATAATAAAAAAAACTCTGAAAATCGTCTGTTAACAAACAACCGGATGTTGACGGTGTAAATGAAAAAATGTACTTATGAATCAGCAAAGCAAAAGGGTGCCTAATGGTTCGTTTAAAATAACACAAGTGTTGAGATGCTGTAAAATCCAACCAACCAACCAACCAACCTACCAATCATTGATACTTGAATAGGTGACCACTTAGTAACCACAGATACTGTAAACAACTTGTGGATCAGATTAAGCAAAGCTTTGTGAATGACAACAATACATTTTGCTAGTGCTCTTCGCGTGGTATAATGGTTTGCGAACTATATAGACGAGCAGATTTCCAGCCCCCACGAACGAAACGAATCCGGATATGTGTGGCCTGTGCGAGGGGGAGGAGTGTGGCGAGTGGCCACGGAAATTGAACTCGTCACCTCTTCGTTGCTGAAATGCTGGTGAAATTCCGCACGAGCAGTGCAGAGTAACCCGTATGTAAGTCTCGTCGTGAGGATTGACGTGTGCTGATGAATGTCGAATGTGCAATTCAGAGTAAGGAACCCGGATGAAACACAGCAATAGAATATCTAGCGACCTGCCCTCCCAGATCGGGGAGAAAGTCTGTAGTAGCATTTTAGCTGTCGAAATGAGTGGAAGAGAAGATATATTTGGATAATGCTAGTGAGAAGACTAGAACTGCTGGGAGAGCAAAGAAAGTACGACGACTACGACTGTCTGATAATCTGAAGGTCCCTGGTTCATTCCCGGGTTTCAGCACCACTGATAACCTGAAGGAAGCAGTTTCCTAAAAACTAGGCTAGCGAATTATTTCAACGCCATCGTAAATACAACGCCATCTATTTTATCTATCCATATACTTATGTCGCACCCTGTATATACACATTAAATATCACCTGTTCTTGCTTTTTGTGCAAAAATTATGAATATTTGATTTAAATTCAAATATATTTGAAAATTAAAATATACATAGAAATAGCATTGAAAATATGCTCTAGAATTTTTCCAGCATTTGTGAATCTCAAAAGTAAGCAAATCAATACATCAAGCCCTCCCCCCTCTACCCAGTCGACGCTGGGTATCTACTTCTATATATTTAAGATATTTAAAAATTAAAATATACATAGAAATAGCATTGAAAATCTACACTAGAATTTCCAGCATTTGTGAATCTCAAAATACCCAAAATCAATACACCAGGTTTTTTGGCACCCCCTACCCAGTCGACGCTGGGTAGCCACTTCTAGTCGTAAATATCAGATGGTATTGACTATTGTTTGTGAGTTCGATTCTTACTCGTCGACCTCTTACTTAAAATTTATTTATTATCTATTCACGTTCCAAATCCGAGATATATTTTCCACCGGACCCTGTATTATCCCGCCCTGTCGGCTGGGGCGTTAGAATGCACCGACTGCACCTCTGCAGAGGGGTAAGACTCTCCCAATGGGGCCCCTGTTGGCCGTGTGTGGCGACCCGTGATGCTTTAGGATAGAACCCAAGTGGCTGAGCAGTCAATGACTTACAATATTCCACTTTTGGCTTTTCTTGGGCTAGACCGTCGGTCGGAGAGGCCCCCTCCAATCAATCTGCTGGCCACGTCAAGCCCTAGCACCTATATGATTGCCCCAACCCTATTGCCCTTGTGGCAATACCCAACCCCTTTTTATCATATGGGTGCTAGAAGGCGGTGGCTGTGGGTCTACATGTCCTGGGAATGACGTTAAACTCTATCTGATGGCGAGGTTCCAGTTTTGGAGGTTTGGGGAATGTGGAGCACCCCTTCATCACCATTGCTCCCTGGTCCACTCTGACCCGGAGTAGTAGTACCTGTTAGGGTCCCATCTATGGGTTAAATAGAAAAACATGAGTTTATAAACAAAATTGTATTATGCATTAAGAATGAATTTATTTCAAAACTTCGTCGGCATTAAATGACCCACCGAGGTTGATATGCCGTAAAACAAAACAAACCAAACCAAACCTGTATTATCTAAGTAGGCTATTTTTCTCTCAAGAAATAAGTTTACTAGTTTATCTATAGAACAAACAATAACTGGCCGATGCACAAACGATACCAGTAATATTTCGTTACTTGGTATTTATAAACTGACACGATACGATCAATAATCAAACAGATCGATAATTAGTTGGGAACATTTACACATATCGATCATCGACTTCTGCATTGAATGCTTTGTATCGCGTTCATCGCTGTATTTTGAGAGGATACAATTGAAATTGATCGCGATGAGTTTAAAAAGAGAAAGAGACGTTCAAGTCTTCGCGCACCTCAAGTCACCACGAAGACCCAACCACCCCCACCCAACCCCAAAACAAACAAACAAATAAATGCACAAATAAACAAAAAGCAAAACAACAACTGAACGCTTCTATGAATGTATCGTGAGCTATAATACCAACGTGTGGGGATAGGCTTTGTACTAATGTGGAAATCTTTCGTTGTGGTCTTGCACAATCCGGCCGTATAGCCGATGTCTCTGCTCGCCCCCACGTTGTGATTGTTTCCAAAAGGAGATCGTTCGGCCTCCGGGTTTTGGTCGAAACCGCAAAAGTCACGAAATTTTTTTTTTATAGTAAAATCATTTCCAATGTATTTTGATAATAAAACTATTTCCAATCCATTTTTTTGTAGAGAAAATGATTTTCAATGCATTTTTATATTAAAAATCATTTCCATTGCATTTTTATAGTAAAAACAATTTCCAATGCATTCTTATAGTAAAAATCATTTCCAATGCATTTTTATAGTAAAAATAATTTCCAATGCATTTTTATAGTAAAAATAATTTCTAATGCATTTTTATAGTAAAAATAAATTCTAATGCATTTTTATAGTAAAAATCATTTCCAATGCATTTTTATAGTAAAAATCATTTCCATTGCATTTTTATAGTAAAAATAATTTCAATGCATTTTTATAGTAAAAATCATTTCCATTGCATTTTTATAGTAAAAATAATTTCAATGCATTTTTATAGTAAAACTAATTTCCATTGCATTTTTATAGTAAAAATCATTTGCAATGTATTTTTTTATCCTATGGACTCTTGCACATAGACACACCAATGCTCGTCAACAAGCCAAACATTGCATTCATCAACTCTGTGCAGCCAATGGATGCTGACTAGGGGTCTTGCTAAATGCGGTGGAGTCGATAGGGACTGATAGCGAGAGAGATTCAAAGGAATCCAAATAAAGCTTTCAATGCATCTAAAAATCTACTAAATTTTACTTTAACAAAACAATCAACTATTGTAGTAGCAGGTAGTAGATTTTCTAGTATAAATATTGACCCCCCCCCCGCCCCAAGGGGTGCCTTGAACTGTATTAGGTGGTAAGGCTCCAGTGCCGGAGCTCTAGGTAGTGTGCAGTATACATTAAATATCATTACTCCCAGGTATACTCTGACTTTGGTTGGTAATACCAGTTATCGTCCCATTTATGCGTCAACTAGATTGATTGATAGGTTTGGTTTGTTTTACGGCATATCAACCTCAGTGGGTCATTTAATGCCGATAACGTTTTGAAATAAATCAATTCTTAATGGATAATACAATTTTTTTATGAATACATTTTTCTATTTAACCCATAGATGGGACCCTAACAGGTACTACCACTCCGGGTCAGAGTGGACCAGGAAGCAATGGTGATGAAGGGGTGCTCCACATTCCCCAAACCTCCAAAACTGGAATC
>CM042175.1:41802941-41842941 GCA_023376005.1 Doryteuthis pealeii
ACAGGTCAGATTCAGAAGCAAAGAAAGCTATGAAAGAGACAATAACAAAAACAAAAAAAAATACCATATACTGATTATAAAGCAGCTGTGAAAAAAAATTAGCATTAAAAAATGGCAAAATCATTGGAATGTTAATAACAAACTTCAAAACATTAAACCTATCATTGGAGAATGGAACTTAAAATACAACAAAAATAGAAGAGAACAGGTTGTACTGACCTGCCTTCACATACGCCCACACCTACATCACCCATCATCACTTACTTGAGGGCACAGAATCCCCAATATGCACTACATGCCAAGAGAGATTTACAGTGAAATATATACTGCTAGAGTGTGTAGACTTTGATCTAGTGCGAACAAAATACTACCAAGCAAATAACTTGAAAAAAAATTTTCACGAAAATAAGACCATCCAGGATTTTACATTACCTAAAAGAAGTCGGATTGGACTCAAAAAAATATGAGTAATTGAACAATAGTTAAAATCTATACATATATACATTTGTTTTCTATCAAACTAACCCAAAACTTAGTTGGCATTAAATGACCCACCGAGTTTTATGCCGTAAACCAAACAAACCAAACCAAACCAAATCCATAAGCAAAAACGACTTTTTGTATTAAAAAGTTAATATTGTAAAATAGTTTAGGTCAGGCATGAACAAACAAGCTTTTTCGAAAAGCGAGTCACATGAGACATCGGGCGGGCCGCATGAGCAATGTCCCATTTTCAGGCGAGTGGGTCTCGTGTCCATAAGCAAAACCGGCATTTTGTTAGTTGGTCGGATTTTACGGCATGTCAACCCTTGTTGGGTTATTTTATGCCGAGGAAGTTTTTTTATTCTTCATCAGTCAGTTTCAGGAAACTAAGAGTTAGTCAATCAGTCTACTATTGGTTCAGTCAGTCAGTCTACTAATGTGACTGGCCAAGCACAACTGAACCAGTGTCAAGACAACTGGTACTTATGGGAATTTAAACAATCCACTCATGCATTTGGGTGATTCCATTCCCTGAGTCCTGATTGGCTGCTTGGTTTGTATGAACCTCTGAGGCTCCATAAATCCTGCCATTCTGCAGTAGTCTTGCAGCAAACCAGAATCGTATTTCGGTTACGACTACTTGCTGTCTTGTCTTGCCAATCAACGGTAATTGGACTTAGTATGATTATTCTACAATTTTAATATTCATTTTTTGTTCAATTTAACTCATAGATGGGACCCTAACAGGTATTATCACTTGGGGTCAGATGTGTCCCATTTGGGGGATTCTACAACTCTTCATGTGTGCAGTCGGTGTATTCTTCGATATTTGCTTCGAAGGAAGGTAAACAATGATTTGAAACTTTCTAGCCTGTCGTTCATCAGTTGTGGACCCTCTGGTGGCTAGTTAGTCCAATTCTGGACTTGCAGATATGGTCACACACATTGCAAGGGGAATTTCCATCAGCATTTGGTGGTTCGTGACTACGAAGACATTGTCACTCTTTCACCACTCCTATTTATGAACTTTCCCAACAGCAGCAGGCACTTCCTGTTAAAATTGGCCAATGAGTGATCAACACAAAAAGCATTTATGATTGTCAGTAACTGTCCTCAAATTGATTGCTAATTGAACCTTCTATCAGCATCTTTTGGATTACAAGGAAAACCACATATGAGAATTATAAGGAAACACTACAGATTTACAAGAAACACTAGAGACTGGTAGAGCACACGCTTAGAAATCACAAGGTTCCTGGTTCAATACGGGTCCCCGCCAACTCAGTCCATGGGTAATCAGATCTGTTGGTAAAGTGGGGAGCTGACTGTAGGTGTGGCACTCCACCCTTTTCTTCCTTTTAGCAGTCTGTCGCAGACAATGATGACATCACTCCATGTTTTTCCACAGTTGTGGAACCTCTGGTGGCGAGTTAGTCCAATTCTGGACTTGCAGATACGGTCACACACAATGAAAGGGAAATTTCCATCTGCATTCTGTGGTGCATGATGACGAAGACATTAAGAGGAATTTACGGTCTTTAGGGGAGCCTCTTAGTTCTCCCAGTCGTTGACAAATTATTCGGACGAAAGAAGACAAACACACAATGGAATTTAACACATGTATTGACAAATAGTACAAGAATACGTTGCAAATTTTGTTGGCATTTGCTACGAGACTTATCTGTGAGGGGAAATAATGTTCGTTGGAGAAATGGCTCTAGAAAGGGAATTCTGGTCGCTGTGGTTGTAGAGTTCTGTAGAGACACGTCCGTTTTGTCGGTTCTCGTCCGATAAGTAAAAGTAGGGATGCTCTTTTAGAAGCTTCCCGCCTGGGTAACTTTTCTTTTAAATGACGGTGGATGGGGCTTTTCAAGTAGACGATTTAGGTCCTCAGCCTTCTGATAAGTATGCTGTCGAAACGGCCTCCAGTAGTATGCTAGTCAAGGGAAAGGTGATGGAGCGCTTATTTTAGCGACTCGCTTCGGTGACAATCTCCAGATAAGTAAAGGTTTTGATTCTGGCGCCAACATCGTATGTTGGCTATTCGCCCTCTAGCGGCAGGGGATGGTAATTCTCTATCAGATTTCCGATAACATCGCCGCTCTGCAGCCCTGTTAATCTCGATATTGAGCCACTCAGCTCCTGTGCGGCACGCGTCTCGCCAAACCTGTCTGTTGGAGGCCAAATCTTGCAAGCTTGAAGGTGTGATGGGGAATTTCTTCAGCATCGTCTTCATATGGTCTTTGAACTGCTTTTGGGGTGTCCTGTCCTTCGTGTGCCATCTTATTAAGTTTCTGACCGCCATCCTTGGCCAGTTGTAAAAGAACTTAAAGTAAGTAAGTCCCGAGCTATAGAATCCTTTGGTAAGTGAATAAGTCCTGCGTTATGGAATCCTACGTAGTGTCAAAGGTCCAGTGATATAATCCTGTGTTCCGTCGTCCACGAAGGTTCACAGCAATGTGTAAGTGTGACCAGAAAAGGCCAGTATAAATAATAATATCAGCAGCAGAGTACTGCCAGTGATTGGCCAATAGGTTGGTCACATGATTATCGCTGAGTCTATAAATAAGAGTGGGCATTTAACACACGCCTTATATCTAAAAAAAATCTCAACACATCTGTGAGTTCATCCTAAAGTATTTTACAGGGGGGGGTCTGTCTGCAGGCATGCGGATGATGTAACCCAACCATTGCGGTAAGGAAAGTAGAAATTGTGGCAATACACATATCGTATACTCGAAGAAAGCTGTAGAATGGATCAGCCAAAATGTTATGGTTTGGTTTTGGTTTTGTTTTGTTTTACGGCATATCAACCTCAGTGGGTCATTTAATGCCGATAAAGTTTTGAAATAAATCAATTCTTAATGGATAATACAACTTTTTTATAAATACATTTTTCTATTCAACCCATAGATGGGACCCTAACAGGTACTACTACTCCGGGTCAGAGTGGACCAGGGAGCAATGGTGATGAAGGGGTGCTTCACTTCCCTAAACCTCCAAAACTGGAACCTCACCATCAGATAGAGTTTAACATCATTCCCAGGACATGTAGACACTCAGTCACCGCCTTCTAGCACTCATACGATAAAAAGGGTTTGGGGCTTGCCATAAGGGCAATAGGGTTAGGACAATCATATAGGTGCTAGGGCTTGACATGACCAGCTGATTGATCGGAGGGGAAATGTTATGGTTAGAAACAGAAAGAAGGTGTTCGTTTCGAAGTGTAGTCAGTGTATTCTCTTTGTCTTAGCCAACAGGGTGGTGAATATAATGGGAGAAAATAAGTATTTCATTGCCTGCTGATTTTCTGGTTTGCCACCTTACAAAAATAGGAACGGTCGGTCTATAATCTTTCAATAATAAACGTTAAAAAATAAATGTGTTTTTCTAGAATCTTTTAATATTCTATCTCTCACTTCCAAGACAGACCTATCCTGAAAATTATAGACCGTTCCTATTTTTGTAAGGTGTCAAACTCAGAAAATCAACAGGGGTGAAATACTTATTTTCTCCACTGGATATTGATAAACTTGACTTAGTTAATATCATTACTGAGTTTGCATCCGTAAAAGCGAATCGCCTTCTTACTTTCTTTTTTTTTTTTTATCATCCTCATCTTCCTAGTTGGGCAAATCCTCTGTTTTCTACGTCATCTCTTCTATTCTGCAATCTGGGCCGATTTTATATCTTCTGGTATGAAAACTTGCGTGTTCTGTGGTGTTTTTCCCCCCTGTGTTTGTATTCGTGTCTATCTTCTTGTTGTTATAGATAAACACAATGTAATAAACAGGGTTAGTATGCAAGCGTATGGTGACGAGGAAAAGAACAGACACGCTTTTGAGTTTCAAAATTGTATTGGATAAAATAACATGAGAACGATGAAAAGCTGAAATTGAATTTAAGAGAGAAAGTCTGATTTTGGTGATAGTAGTAAAATGACTAATAAAGTCAGTAAAAATGTTAGGATGGCCGAGTCAGTTCTTACTTTTTTTTTTTTATCATCCTCATCTTCCTAGTTGGACAAATCCTCTCTTTTCTACACCATCTCTGTGGCTTCACTGTTCTAGGCAGATTAGTAGTAATTGTATATTTTTTTATATTGTCAGGTCTAGGGATTCCTGGCAAGAAGCTTTCTTTCCCTTTGAGGTGACCATTTGAGCAGGTCACAAACCTTGAGGCTCCCTGTGAGCAAAATTTTGGCGGTATTTTGGAACCGCATTTTTAGTATAAGAACTACTAAGATATTGGTCTCGTTTATGTCCAAGTCCCTACGTGCCAACAAAGTTTTCACGGCATGCGCCGTATGAAAAATAAAGAATTTATTTGAATTACGGTGTGGCCTGTACGTCCTTTGAGTGCACGGTGCGGCACAGCCTCTTTGAAAATTAATTCGGGAAGGCCAAACTGGTTGTTAGCATTATTGTAAGACCTGGCATTCATAATCTCTTCTATTCTGCTATCTGGGCCGATTTTATATCTTCTGGTATGAAACTTGCGTGTTCTGTGTTGTTTTTTCTCCCCTGTGTTTGTATTCGTGTCTATCTTCTTGTTGTTATAGATAAACACAAGGACTTAGCTTATTTTTGAGGTCTTTATTTCAAAACCCAATGTAGCGGTTTGTGAGTGGTGACATTGTGGTAAGTGTCCTGTCGCCCCTGTTATTCCTTCTTGTGAGTTATCAGGCTGAAAATAAATTAAAAGCAGGGAAAAGCAGAGACAAAGACAAAAGATACTTTGGACCATATGACCTTTAGGACCCCTTTTGCGATCTCGGTTCTTGGACACATTTTTTCCTTTTTCTCAATATACTTACACACACACACACACACACACACACACACACACACACACACACACATATATATATATATATATATATATATATATATATATATATATATATATATATATATATATATATGGGAGTAAATATGGAAAATAAATCCGACAATATTAAGAAATTTGAAAAAACAAGTGTTCTGAAAATAGGATGAATTTATTTATCGATGTTTAAACATTTCGGTTTCTTTAAACCTTCATCAGGATGTATCTTGGGGTGAAGAAATTGATGGATGTTTTATAGATGACAGGAGATGAAAATCTTTATAAAATCTTTTTTGTTGTGTAATTTTGTGATTTTATAAAGATTTTCATCTCCTGTCATCTATAAAACATCCATCAATTTCTTCACCCCAAGATACATCCTGATGAAAGTTTAAAGGAAACCGAAATGTTTAAACATCGATAAATAAATTCATCCTATTTTCGGAACACTTGTATTTTCAAATTTCTTAATATATATATATATATATATATATATATATATATATATATAAGATTTATCCAAAACTTGGTAGTAAGGGATGATTCTATATGTGATTTCTAAGATCCACTGTACTAATATTGATGATCCAGTATGTATAAATACAGCGAATCTTTAAATCACTGAAGAGAGCTCAATGTAAAATAATTTAGATTATATACAGAGCAATATTTATCAATAAAGGAAGGAAGAACTCAGTACAGTAATCCCATAATAAATTTATTTCGACGAAAATTGGGGCCCATATAAATCTAAGTTGATTTAAACCGGCTCCCCAAATTTTCGTCTCATCAGATGGGTCTCAAGTGAATTGAGACCCATCTGATGAGACGAAAATTTGGGGAGCCGGTTTAAATCAACTTAGATTTATATGGGCCCCAATTTTCGTCGAAATAAATTTATCATGGGATTACTGTACTGAGTTCTTCCTTCCTTTATTGATATATATATATATATATTATAGCTAAACACAAAAACTTAGCTTATTTTTGACGTCTTTATTTCAAAACCCAAGTTTCCAAAACTAACACGTGCAGAGAGAAAACTCGCAAGAGCGACGTGCTTCTGCTTCGTTCGCTGAACTAACTCTGAATCTCTACTAACCCGTTCTCGCGATATGATTGGCCAATCAAAGAACAGCTTCACGTGTGTATTTGTATATAAAAGTTAGCATTGCGTGGACATGAAGTCAACGGCGCTTGGTAAACAGACAGTTTCTCGTCTATGCGATTTTCAAACCATTTGGTTTATTGCAAAATAAAAATGGGAACCATTTGGTTTGAAAATCCCATAGGCAAGAAACTTTCAATTACCAAGCGCCGTTGACTTCATGTCCACACTACTCTAACTTAGATACACATGCTCTATCAATGATATTGAGCACTATTTACTCATAAATATAGCATACTATATATATATATATATATATATATATATATATAAGTAAAGTAAAAAGTAAAGTCGTCGGGGCGGCCTAAAGTCGGCATCAGCCAGTCAGCGAGGGAGTCTATCCCCTTTTCAATAGCGCTAGACCAAGGAGATTGTTTTGGCGTCTGGGGTGGAGCGCCACACCTACCAGCAGCTCCTTACTTTACCGCACAGATCCCTGTGCTACTCATACGCTGAGTTGGCGAGGACCGGTATCGAACTAGGAACCTTGTGGTTTCTAGCCGAACGCTCTACCAAGTGAGCTAACCCGGCCCCTATATATATATATATATATATATATATATATATATATATATATATATATATATATATATATATATATATATATATATATATATATATATATATATATATATATATATATATATATATATATATATTATATATATATGTATGTGTGTGTGTGTGTGTGTGTGTGCACGCACATATATATGCATATATATATGTGTATATATGTTTATGTGTGTGTATATATATATTTATGTGTGTGTGTGTGTGTACAAATGCATGTACATATATATATATTCTCCACGTTCCAACGAATTTTATTTAAAAAAAAAAAAAAAAAAAAGGATTTACTCTGAGGAAGGTCGATATTTCTTTGTGTGTGGAACATTTCTACATTTTTTCTATTATTATTTCATTTCATTTTGTCATTTAATAATAATAATAGATTCGAATAATGTACACACGGATAAACTCCTGACCGGAACACGTGTAAGTTAAATTAAATATTAAATATCCTATTTTATCCATTCAATACTTTCTTTCCTTTATTTCTCTTTTCAACATACCGTCGGATTCACTTCCATTTTCATTTTACACACACACACACACACACACACACACACACACGCGCGCGCATATATATATATATATATATATATATATATATATATATATAAAGTGAATTTTAGCAACTTGTAAAAATCGATAACGAATAAAACAGCTAAATATAACAATTGTACTTTTATCGATCTTTTTAGCAGTTCATCGACATTATTTTTTCTTTCTTTCTTAGCTCGAGTAATTTTCTCCCATATTGTCCGCATCTGTGCGAACGAAAATACTTACCAATGTCTTTTTCTAATGGTTCCTAACTGAGTAGTTAAAAAAAAAAACCCGATTCACTATATATTTTTCAATACAAAAGAAGCCTGGTCAGCTCGGGCTGTAGAATACGCTGACTGCATCCCAGCAGAAGGGTAAGGTTGTCCTGTTGGCTCGGGCTGTAGAATACGCCGACTGCATCTTTGCAGAAGGGTAAGGCTGTCCTGTTGGTGGGGTGGTAGAATACACCAACTAAACCTATGCATAGGGGTGAGACCCCCCTATGGATCAACCTGTTACCTGTGAGTGGCCACCGGTGATGCTTAAGGACGGAATCCTGGTAGCTGAGCTGTTCCTGACATGCAACACCCCACTTTGTCCCTTACTTAGGCTAGTTGTTCGGAGAGGCCTCTTCTGGTCAACCGGCTGGTCAAGTCAAGCCTTAGCACCTTGAATGAATGCCGTAAAATTCAACCAACCAACCAGTCAACCAACTAATTCTGGATCTATGGGGAGTGTTGAATACCCCTTAATCACCATTACTCCCAGGTCCACTTTGACTCGGCCTGGTAGTACCTTTTAGGATTACATTTATGGGTTAATCAGATTAGAAGATGTGTTTAAAGAATGACATTAAAAAAAATTTGAACGCCCAACAAGAATGAATAAAACAAACATGTCTTCGGCATAAAATAACCCGTGGTTGACATGCCGTAAAACCCATCCAAACAACTAGCCAGTTCTGGAACTCTGGGGTGTGTGCAGTACCTCTTTATCATAATTACTCGCACGTCCGCTCTTATCCGGGGTTGTAGTACCTGTTAGGGTCCCATCTATAGGTTTAAAATTTTAAAATTGTTAACAGGCGATTTTTAGAGCTTTTTTAAAAATTATAAAACTAAACCCTGACCCTAACCCCTAACCCTTTAATTAAATTTAAATTTAATTTAATTAAAATTTTAAAAAATGTTTAAAAATTAGTTTTAAAATAATTCAATACCCAACAAAAATGAACGAAATAAAAACGTGTTCTGCATGAAATACCCCAACAAGGGTTGAAATGCCGTAAAGTCCAACCAACGAACGAACCAATCAATACAAAAGGAAATATAGTTTATCTATAAAAGAAACAGTTTCAAAAATGTATTTAAAAAAAACTCTTTAAGATATGGAAACTCCCGATATACAATTTTGTAGAGAAATACAGTTTATCAATAAAGCTTTCAACAGCACCAGGTGTAACTTTGCCAGCCAAAAATAAATAGATAAAACAAACTATAACCTGTAGGGAGACAATAAATTGGTGCCGCATGGGGTCTTACATGTCAGTCACAGAAATCCATTCTCAGTCTCTTTTCTTTCCTTTGAATAATCGAAATCATTTGGAAAGTGACAACAACGACTGAACAAATGGAAATTCTCTATATTCATATGATAACTACCTATTTATCATTCGTGTGTGTCACACTTTCAGTTATAAAAATACGAGTGAGAGAGAGAGAGAGAGAGAGAGAGAGAGAGAGAGAGAGAGAGAGAGAGAGAGAGAGAGAGAGAGAGAGAGAATCACAAGTATGCCATTATCTATATCAGTCTATACATTTCAACCTATCTCAATGTATTCATATCTATCTATCTATCTATCTATCTATCTCTGTTCATATCTATCTATCTATCTATTCATATCTATCTATCTAAATCTATTCATATCTATCTATCTCTCTATCTATCTAAATCTATTCATGTCTATCAATATATCAAAGTCTATTCATATCTATCTATCTATCTATCTATCCCAGTCTATTTATATCTATCTATTTATCTATCTATCTATCTATATCTAATCATATCTATCTATCTATCTATATCTATTCATATCTATCTATCTATCCTAATCTATATATCTATCCTAATCTATTCATATCTATCTATCTATCTATCTAACTCTATTAATATTTATCTATCTATCCCAGTCTATTCATATCTATCTATCTATCTATCTATCAATCTCTCAGTCTATTCATATCTATCTATCTATCTCTCGATATATATCTAGAGAGATAATTTCAAGTATACCACTATAGTCTATCCATATCTACCCCAGTTCATTCATATCTATATCTATATCTATATCTAGATTAATCTAAGTGAATTCTATCTCCCACCCCCGTTAACCACGCTTGTATACTTTCTATACTTAGGTCAGCTTCCATCCCATAATACGCTTTTACTTATTGTTCGTGTTGCCCGGGGGTAAAAAAAATGGAAGAATGGTGTAAAATCGATGACTTTTAATTTTTCTATTTTAAGCCATATTTACAATTTAAATCTTCTCATCTCCTCCCCACTCTTCCCCAATATACCTATATTTTTATTCTTCTTCCCCTCACCTGTCTTTTCCTCCATATCACCATATTTAAGATGTCTTTCTTTCTCTCTCTTTCCCTCAGACTTTTAAGTGTTTAATTTCGGAAAAGTAGCCGATACCGTACATCTATTTATAACTGAAACTGTCGACACAAACGAACGATAGATAAGTAGGTAGATACATCTATCTATCTATCTATCTATCTTTCTATCTATCTATTTTAGTCTATTCATATCTATGTATGGTAGATTGTAAATTCAGGGTCGTAAATATTTACCATAATGTACACTTTTTTTATATTACCTCAGCGTTGTTATTTTAAGAGAATTGAGATTATACACTTATCATGTCATATACTGAAATAAACTGAAAATTACTATTCGCTAGTAATTTATCTATGCATATATCTCAGTCAAAATCTATTTATCTATCTATCTATCTATATATCTATATATCTATCTATCTATCTATCTATTTCAGTCTTGCTTTATCTATCTCAGTCTATTCATAACTATCTCAATCTATTTATATCTATCTTTATATCTATCTATCTTTATATCTATCTATATTTCTCTCCCTCTCTCTCTCTCCCTCCCCCTCTCTCTCTCTATCTATCTATCTATCTTTGTACATGTCTGTTCGTATCTATCTATCTATCTATCTATCTATCTATCAATTTCAGTCTTGCTTTATCTATCTCAGTCTATTCATAACTATCTCAATCTATTTATATCTATCTTTATATCTATCTATCTTTATATCTATCTATATTTCTCTCCCTCTCTCTCTCCCTCCCCTCTCTCTCTATCTATATCTATCTTTGTACATGTCTGTTCGTATCTATCTATCTATCTATCTATCTATCTATCTCTTTGTACATGTCTGTTCGTATCTATCTATCTATCATCTATCTATCTATCTATCTATCTATCTATTTCAGTCTTGCTTTATCTATCTCAGTCTATTCATAACTATCTCAATCTATTTATATCTATCTTTATATCTATCTATATTTCTCTCCTCTCTCTCTCCCTCCCCTCTCTATCTATCTATCTTTGTACATGTCTGTTCGTATCTATCTATCTATCTATCTATCTTTGTACATGTCTGTTCGTATCTATCTATCTATCTATCTATCTATTTCAGTCTTGCTTTATCTATCTCAGTCTATTCATAACTATCTCAATCTATTTATATCTATCTTTATATCTATCTATATTTCTCTCCCCCTCTCTCTCTCTCTCTCTCTCTCTCTCTCTCTCTCTCTCTATCTATCTATTTCTGTACATGTCTGTTCGTATCTATCTATCTATCTATCTATCTATCTATCTTAACATACTACTTTTTTTTTCGAAATGCTCACTTAAGACGGCCATTTAGTTTGATGTCGAATTTATAGAATTTATATAATAATTAATTGCAAACAAAGTTACAAGCTATCAAATTAATGTGTAGATTATTATGTTTTAACTCATTATATTCGCTGGTAATTAATTTTTTCACTTTTTTAAAGATATTTTTTCATTGGTTAATTCGTATTTATTTGGATTACCGGTTTATTTGACGACTGAGATAAAAAGGCAACATTTTGTAAAGGATTACACTAAATACATTAGTATCATCGGCATAAAATTAACTTTTTTTCAAGGTCGGCTTATCGCAGAATTAACGAATCTATTATACGAGGGTGAGTCAAAAAGTAATGCCATTTTGTTTAGGATAACACAGGAACATGTATCATACCTCAAAATGAAGCTGGTCCTCTATGGATGACTTCTCTACATAGGCGAATCAAAAAATAATGCCATTTTGTTGAGGACAGGTATAATTACCAACACAGGAACATGTATCATACATCAAAATAAAACTGGTCCTCTATGAATCACATCCCTACCTCACCACATAGGTGAGTCAAAAAGTAATGTCATTTAGTTTAAGACAGGTATAATTACCAACGCAGGAACATGTATCATACATCAAAATGAAGCTGGTTCTCTGTGGATCACATCCCTACTTCTCCACATAGTCACCGTTTATCTCAATAGCAATGTTCCACCTTTGAATGGGAGCATGTATCTCTGCCCTGTAAAATTCTATTGACTGTTCTTTGAGCCACTTCTTCACTGCAGATTTCACTTACTCGTCACTGGAATAATGTTTGCCTCAGACTATCATCTCTTCGGACCCATGAAAGAGGGTTTGAGAAGCAAACATTATTCCAGTGATGGGGAAGTGAAATCTTAGTGTACTGGCTAAGAACTCTAAGTAATTTATAAAATATCCATGAATATAAATGTAATCGATAGATATGATTGTCCCAACCCTATTGCCCTTATGGCAAGCCCCAACCCTTTTTATCATATAACTAAAGAAATAGCTAAAAGGCGCTGGTTGAGGGTCTTATTGACCTGGAAATGACGTTAAACTCTATCTGATGGTGAGGTTCAAGTTCTAGAGGTCTGCAGAATGGGAAGCACACCTTCATCACCATTGCTCCCAGGTCCACTCTGACCCGGAGTGGTAGTACCTGTTAGGGTCCCATGTCTGGGTTAAATAGAAAAAAATGTGTTTATAAAAAAAATTGAGTATCCATTAAGAATGAATTTATGTCAAAACTTTGTCGGTATAAAATGACCCACTGAGGTTGATATGCCATAAAACAAAACAAACAAACAAATTAATGCTAACATCCACAAAAAATATGACTTTCTTTTCTGGCAAATAAATGCCAAATTATCCCCCTCCCCCATGAACCTATAGTAGAAGATTTAGCACACGATAAAAGTAAGTAAAGTCGTCGGGGTGGCCTAAAGTCGGTATCAGCCAGACAGCGAGGGAGTCTATCCCCTTTTCAATAGCGCTAGACCAAGGAGATTGTCTTTTAGCGTTTGAGGTGGAGCGCCAGACCTACCATCAGCTCCCCACTTTACCGCACAGATCCCAGTGCTACTCATATGCTGGGTGGGCGAGGGCCGGTATCGAACCAGTACACTCTACCGACTGAGCTAAACCGGCCAAGTTATCTATAATTATCTTATCAGTATATCTTTATGTGACTACCATGTTGGCATTAAATGACCCACCGAGGTTGATGCGCCGTAAAACAAAACATAGCACCCAGTGAACTCAGGGCGTCTTGACCTTTTTGGCGTTCACAACTCATACCAGAAATACGAATAGCTTTGCACTCTAGATGTTTTTAGTGAAGAAATCGGCTAAGAAATCGTTCATTCTTTTTTGCTTTTGTTTTTTTTTATTTTTTATCTTTTATGCCTTCTCAAGATCTTGACATTTCCAGAAATCAAAGAGGATTCTCTCTCTCTCTCTCTCTCTCTCTCTCTCTCTCTCTATATATATATATATATATATATATATATATATATATATATATTATTATTATTATTATTATTATTATTATGGACTCTCTCGTCGATTTTCGACGCATGAGGGTTCACACACACACAATGAACACCCACACAGTGATTTGTTTATAGTGGTGAAGGCTTGTGTTGGACCATCCACACTTTTTGGCACAGTCGATAGGAAAGAATTGGTGCATCAAGGGTTGCCACAAACCCAATCAACGACCGACCTCAGGAATTTTGAATCCCTTTCCTAGACTGGTTACCTACCCAAGACTGAAGGGCCCAGTCTGCCCTACTATTTAACCCATAGCTGGAGGGAATTTTGAATTCAGAGTTATCCATCTCCTAGACTGGTTACCTACCTACCTACCTACCTACCTACCTACCTATATATATATATATATATATATATATATATATATATATATATATATCAGTCTATTCCTATCTGTCTATCTTTCTCTTCTCTCTTTATCTGTCTATCTATCTATCTCACCCTATTCCTATCTATCTATCTATCTCACCCTATTCCTATCTATCTATCTATCTATCTATCTATCTACCTTAGGCTGTTCAATTCTATTTATTTATTTATCAATGTATCTATCTTAATTTTAACATTCTGATAGTGTCGAAAGAACACTTAACTTGTCACCCTATCTATCTATCTATCTATCTATCTATCTATCTATCTCGGTCTATTCCTATCTATCTATCTTTTTCTTCAATGTCCTTGCCTATATATATATATATATATATATATATCAGTCTATTCCTATCTCTCTCTCTCTCTCTCTCTCTCTCTCTCTCTCTCTCTCTATATATATATATATATATATATATATATATATATATATATATCTGTCTATCTATCTATTTCAGTCTATTCCTATCTATCTATCTCAGCCTATTCTATCTATCTATCTATCTATCTATCTATCTATCTATCTAAGGCTGTTCAATTCTATTTATCTATTTATTTATCAATGTATCTATCTTTATTTGAACATTCTGATAGTGTCGTAAGAACACTTAACTTGTCACCCTATCTATCTATGTATCTTTTTCTTCAATGTCGTTGCCTCCTCAAAATAGCCACACATGAAGCTAATTACACGGTTCTTCAAAAAGGAACGACCGTTGCACAACAACGGCACTTGGTGAACTCTACATAATCCATAAAATATTCGGTAAAGAAGAACAATTTCCTCGTAAATTCCTACCATAAAATAAACTGAACCCTCATTTTATGTCCGTTTTTTTGCAATAAATGTTTTATTTTTCTTGTACCCGTTATTTTACAATACTAAATATATTTTCTTTATTTATTTTAATATTCACTTCAATGTGCACATTCTAAAAGTTTTTATTTTGTAAGAATGTTTAGTTTTAAAGTGCGGGCTCGTTTTACAATTTAGGCATAAATTGGATCCTCCTTTTATTACCGTAATTTTGTTTTTTCGTCGACGATGATTAAAATCTGACGTTTTTATTTTAGAGTACCAAAGCCAAAAAGAAAAGAGATAACAACAACAAAAGGTAATATTCAACTTTTTACTCGTAAATTCCTACCATAAAATTAGGCTTGGGCATTTTATGGTAGGAATTTACGAGTAAAAAGTTGAAGTGTAAAAACGAACCCCCACTTTAAAACTAACCATTCTCACAAAATAAAAAACACATTGAAGTGAATATTAAAATAAATAAAGGAAATATATTTAGTATTGTAACATAACGGGTGCAAGAAAAATAAAACATTTATTGCAAAAACACGGACATAAAATGAGGATTCAGTTTATTTTATGGTAGGAATAAACGAGAAAACTGTTCTTCTTTACCAAATATTTAATCACTACGCCAAACGTAATCGATCTTAATAGATTAAAATGCCTTAAAGATGTTAAAAAATGAGTTTTAAAAAAAGCTACTCGAGTCCAACAAGAAATACCTGAAGAAGGTCGGAGGGCACATCGACCGAAATGTTGTGTAGATTAACACTAAAGATGAGGACAATAGTCCGAATAATCTAAATAATCCAAATTATCAAGCCTCATCTAAAAAAATTCATGAAAAAATACCTGAAGAAGGTCGGAGGACACATCGGCCGAAATGTTGTGCAGATTAACAATAAAGATGAGGATAATAGTCCGAATAATCCAAAAAATACAAACCCAGAGATCCTGACAGGCATGCGTCCTGCCTCTCTGACGCAAAATAATCTAAAAGGACGTAGGAAAATTATATCCGCGCGTCCCAGTATTTTTCTTTTTTCTTCCCTCATCATTTCAAGCTAACTGTAAATACATTTCAATAGTTTCTTAGAAACGAATTACACAGGATAGGTTACAAGATAGGAGTTAGACGGCTTTATTGGGGACCCATAAATTTTCCCGGGGACTCATTCAAAGCACTAATTCAAAACGCTATCAGCAAACCAACAAGGATTGACATTTAGAAACAGACGATCAATGTGCCAGACTAAGCAAATCTGAATAACAAGATTATCTATGTTTATTTATTTATCTATTTATCGATAATACGCAAATGACCTTATCATTGAATTATTAGGGCAAGTTCAGTAATTTTTGTTAAGAAAAACAATTAAGAGGAAAAGAGAATTCTGGGTAATACACGAAGCTGAAGAGTGTAGAAATATAGGATTGTAACGAAAGTCGGCTATACTTGCAAATTGGTCGGAAAATTGGACCATATGACCTTAAGGCACCCCTTCCGCGATCTCGACTTGTGGGGACACTTTTCTCATTTACACCGTAAAAATCCGGTTGTTTTTTAGGGGTTATGGGTAGGGGTTAGGGTTAGGGTTAGTTTTATAATTAAAAAAAAAACTCTAAAAATCATCCGTAAACAATTAACCGGATCTTGACGGTGTAAATGGAAAAAATGTCCCCACGAATCGAAACCGCAAAAGGAGTGCCTTAAGGTCATATGGTCAGGAAAATTAAAAGGGAAAGTTTTTTGGTGTTCCCCCATGACAGTCTATGAATTAACTTTTTGCGAATTGGGTTACGGTTTAGGGATTTGGGGATTAAGGTTGTTTTTTATTACGTATTTCTTTTTAAAAAAATACTATACATTTAATGTTGAAAATATTTTTAATGTTTAATTGAAATTATACATTGCAATACTAACACAAACAACTGAGGCTAATGTGTCTATCGTTGGATTCAATAATTAATTTCAATGGTTAATGAAATGAATAGTAATTTTTTTAAAGCATTACGTAATTAAAAACATCCTTAACCCCTAAACCGTAACCCAATTCGCAAAAAGTTAATGCATATACTGTAGTTAAACTGTCATGAGGGACCACTAAAAAACTTTCCGTTTTAATTTTCCGACCAATTTGCAAGTTTAGCCCGAAAGTCTAGTCCGACACAAACTAGTATTTATTTGACCAATAAAGACAACATGTATGGGGTAGCAAGAGGTTTTGGATGTTTTAAAGGTTTAAAGGTGGCAGTATATTCTCGTTGCGTGTTCTTAGGGTTTTTGCTTTGTACCCCATTTTATTTGGTGGTCGCGCTGAAAAGGAAAGAATTTAAAAAACGAAAAAGAAAGAGACACAAACAGAAGGTGGTTTTATGATTTAGGCTTTATTCCCGGTCATAGTCGCCTGTGGCAAGGGAACATCTCCCTGGCCAGTAGGAGCGACTAGATCCAGTTACGGCTTAAACTAGAATGTCCGAAAAATAGTCGATTCCTTTTCTCGTACATGCGCCGAGGGTTCTTCCGGTGAAGGCCCATGGGAGCTTGTTTTTTTTTTAAATTTAAAATTTTTAGTTTTATTTCAAATATAAACAAAACATCATTGTCTCTTAAAATGTTGAAAATAATCTCCCTTATAGCCCACACGTCTTTGCCAATGTTCTGGAAGTTGTTTTATGTCGTTACTTTGTATCGGATATATATATATATTCTAAAACTGATGCTAGACTATAGAAGGAAAAAAATAGGGGGGGGGGATAAATATTTGAGTCATATATATATATATATATATATATATATATATATATATATATTGTCATTAATTGTTTTTTTCATAGTTTCCCCCGGAAATATATACACACAAACTGTCCTTTATATATGTATAGATTAGCTAAATGATTCAATCCTTTTTACAAGAGTCATTAAGTTTTAAATTCTAAAACTGATGCTAGACTATAGAAGGAAAAAAATAGAGGGGGGAATAAATATTTGAGTCAACATGTTCCTGCTGATGGGGGACCAAAAAGAAGCGGGTCCACAGTCTTCTCGAAGTCCAAACTTTCTTTTGGTCAACACAGTCTTCATCTTCGTCTTCGACCAGCAGCTGAAAAGCCGTCGTCGTCAAAATATTTTAGCAGCTGAAAAATCGCAACTCCCTTTTAGTTTTGTTTCTTCGTTGGATTAAAATCAATTTCTTTGTTGGGTCGTTCACAAAGCGCTTCGTCGCTGGCTGGCTGCCGTCTCGCGTCGGCCAACTGCTTCTTGTCAGTGCTCCACTCACTTGTTATTTATCGACACTGTTCCCCAATATCCGGGCACCTGAATTACACCTCGCGTCCATCCAGCGACTGAATCGCATTGCTTTGCATTCCGGAGGGCGCGGGTTCGACTCCGGCAGGCAAGACAATGTCTGGTTCTTTTTCTAAATGAGTACGGTAGTACTCGTTCTCCGTCACATAGACTTGATGTACACCCTGTATATTTAGACGTACCTACCTACCTATCTACCTACCTATGGGTGTCACAATTTAACCGTCACTGGTTTCAGAAAAGCTTCTTACTTTGGGTGGGAGGTAAAGTGTGACACACGGAGGTACAAGATAGAGAGGGAACGCGAGCAGAAGTGATAACACTGTAAGATTCAAAGTTAGAACAAAGTCATAACTAGTTGAAACATAACAAACTCCGACACGTTTGTGAGACAAAACATTTTATATAGATAACAGCACATGGAAACGATACATAAACATACAAGATAGTGTACATAAACATATATACATCAAAGGACTGGAGCGTCCGTACATAGAGATCACTTACTAAGAAGTGGGGGGACCGTAGCCCCGCCGAGAAAGGGGTAGGCAGTAGGCTAACACATGTGCTCGTTCCGGAGATGTAGCTAAAAAGGAAGCAGCGTTTTGAATGAACACGCTTAACTACCAGAGGTCCCCCTAGTGGGAACAAACAGCAACGCAGCGAGGAGATAACTCTTTCGGCAAAAGGAAGATAATTCCCTACAACACTAATCTGTTTCAATGAAAGGGAAAGATGGATGGAAACTTTGGATCGTGAACCAATAAAGTAAAATAAATCGTGTAGTCCCTCTCGTTTAAAAGGGGCAGGGCTGGGTTTCTTACCCGGTGCCTGAGGCACCCCCACAAGGAGAATGCCGATAGAAACCACGCACTTTTGGCACTAGCCTTCGAATGAGCTTTGGTTTGTGCGTGGCTCTCCACGTTAAAAAAGGAGAGAGAGAGAGAGAGAGAGAGAGAGAGAGAGAGAGAGAGAGAGAGAGAGAGAGAGAGAGTTTAATCAAGTGTATTATACATTTTATATATTGAACTACTGGTAATCCTTAACTTGTTCCTCGTAAATTCCTACCATAAAATAAACTGAACCTTCATTTTATTTTTCTTGCACCCGTTATTTTACAATACTGAATATATTTTATTTATTTAAAAACATTTATTGCAAACATATTTAAAACATTTATTGTAAAAACAAGGACATAAAATGAGGGTTCAGTTTATTTTATAATAGGAATTTACGAGGAACAAGTTGAAGATTACCGAACTACTTACGGTCAAATCGAGCTGAAAACTTCGGTTCCCATAAGATCATCGGAATTAAGCATCAATAAGCCTGTTCAGTACTTAGATGGGTGACAATTTAAGCACTAGCGTGTACTATAAGTAAACTAATATCAAATTGACTTGATCTGGCATTAAATGACCCGAAAAAGGTTGATATGCCGTAAAAAAACTAGACAATCAACATATTGAACTTTTTAATAGTTCTTAAAGTACGCATATCAAACGTTGTAATAGTTAAATTATCATATTGTGGTATATCCAAAGGTCCTGCTCTGCGTTATTCTGAAGAGTGTAATGTTGGCAAGCTGAAGAGTTGTCTGCCCTTAGCTATTACTAGGCTTTAAAAAAAATATGCCCAGTCCACAGGATTAAGTCAAAGACGAGGAGGAAAACTCATGAAGTTAACTGTTGATGGTTTAGAATTAGAATTAGAATTAGAATTTTCGTTTTCAAGAAATTAACAGCAATACAAACTCTTCCACAAAAACAAGTAAGTTTTTATTCTTAACTGTTGACTCGACTTCTTTTATTTTGCTATAGTAACTTTGCAAGTTACGACACATTTCAATATAAACATTATGTTATCTTCAAGCTACGAACTCCCGAATCCGGAAGTGTGTAGCTTGAAGATAACCAAATTGAATGTAGAACGAAGTTTTTAATTTTTTTGACAAGATTCCCTTTTTTTTCTGGTTCTACTTTACTAATGTTTTTCTTTATTTTGAAAATTCTCCAATCATTTTTTCTATGAAAAATATAGTAAGAAAAGTTAATTGAGAAATATCTATTGAAAAAAGTCCAAAATTATTGTAAAAAAAAAGGATGGGGTTTCTTCAAGGCCCTCTAATTCTTTTTTTATGCGCCCACGTAAAAACGAGACCTTGTGTCCAGCCCTCATAAATGGGATGAGCAGGCGAATACCCTTACTATTCCTTTTTTTTGGTGGTGGTGGTGGGGGGAATAAATTTCTTATTTTTTATCAATTCTTTAAAAAAATTTATTAAAATTTTTAAAAGTTTAAAATTTAAGTTTATCTTCAAACTAACTCCCGAATTTTTCAGCCCCCCCACTTCTTTTGCAATAAATTATTTCTTACTTTTTTTTTCAATAAATATTTCTCAATTAAACTCTCTGCTGCTAACCAGAAGGAAGCTGAAAAATTCGTGAGTGCGTAGCTTGAAGATAACCTTAACTTTTAAACTTTTAGAGATTTAAACATAACTATTTAAGAGTTCACATGAAAAACAAGAAGTTTATTTCCCCACCCCCATTCAAAAAAAAAAGTAGAGCAAAAGAGCGTACGAGGTTAGGGCAAGACCCTCTAAGATATCAGATGTATACGTAGGTCTCGGGTTGGGTCCTGCTGTTAATTTGAGTATTCTTTTAAAATTTGGGGAATGCGTAGCCTGAAGATAACCGAACGCTATTGACTGTATCTTTCATACATCACTTTGAAGTACACGTACAAACTTTATACCAAAGACAATTGTTCAAGAGTAAGAAATGAACAATCGAATTATATTACCAAAATTCTTGCTTTGTTCAAAGCCAGTGGTTCTCAACCGGGGTGCACACGAATCATTACTAGGGGTCCACACAAAATTTAAAAAAAATAAATGAATAAAAAAAAATACTGAATTGGGTGGGGGTGGGGGTACACGGTGATATTTTAATAGTTCATACAGCTATTCTATTTCATAACAATCGTTTTTACTGAAAATTAAATTTATACAGTTTATTATGAATTATTTACTAGTGTACGTAAATGTTTTTATAGAATTTAATTGTTAAATATGTTTATTTGTGGTGAAAATAGAGGAAAAGTGGATATAACAACACAACAGCTAAATTCAATTGATATTTCGTCTCGGTATTTAGTGAAGCTTTAAATTCCGTAGAAGCTTCACTAAATACCGAGGCGAAATATCAATTTAATTTGGTTGTTATGTCGTTATATCCACTTTTCCTCTATTTTCACCACATTTTTGTCTGATTTACTCAGTCCTTCACTCCTCATATGTTTATTTGCCGGGTTAGCTCAGTCGGTAGAGCGTTCGGCTAGAAACCACAAGGTTCCTAGTTCGATACCGGTCCTCGCCAACTCAGCGTATGAGTAGCACAGGGATCTGTGCGGTAAAGTAAGGAGTTGATGGTAGGTGTGGGGCCCCACCTCAGACGCCAAAACAATCTCCTTAGTCTAGCGCTATTGAAAAGGGGATAGACTCCCTCGCTGACTGGCTGATACCGACTTTAGGCCGCCCCGACGATGACGACGAGTTTTCCTTCAAAATAAAGCATAATCATTTACTATTTCTGCAGGAGAAGTGAATTAAAGTGAATTACCTTGCGAGGCTACAGATTGAACTCCTAACCCCCAGTTTGTGAGTGGTGACTCTTGATAAGCGTCCTGTCACGCCTGTTGGTTAGGATGCATAAAAGCCGAGCCAGTTTCTCTCGGGGGCGAACCACTGTTCTTAGCAGTATTCTACTGGCCTCGGCTAAGTTGACAGCGTGATCCCACCGCCTTGTCGGTGGGGCGTTAGAATGCACCGACTGCGCCTCTGCAGAGGGGTAAGACTCCCCCAATGGAGCCACCTGTTGGCCGTGGGTGGCGACCCGTGATGCTTAAGGATAGAGCCCAGGTGGATGAGCAGTTCATGACATGCAATACTCCACTTTGGCCCTATCTTGGGCTAGACGGGCGGTCGGAGAGGCCCCCTCCGATCAATCGGCTGGTTACGTCGAGCCCTAGCACCTATATAATTTTCCCAACCCTATTGCCCTTATGGCAGCCCCAACCCCTTTTTATCATATGGGTTATAGAAGGCGGTGACCGAGGGTCTACATGTCCTGGGAATGATGTTAAACTCTATCTGATGGTGAGGTTCCAGTTTTGGAGGTTTGGGGAATGTGGAGCGCCCCTTCATTACCATTGCTCCCTGGTCCACTCTGACCCGGAGTGGTAGTACCCGTTAGGGTCCCATCTATGGGTTAAATAGAAAAACATGAGTTTATGAACAAAATTGTATTATGCATTAAGAATGAATTTATTTCACAACTTTGTCAGCATTAAATGACCCACCGAGGTTGATATGCCGTAAAACAAAACAAACCAAACCAAAACAGCGTGATCCCAGGGGGCTCGTCCCCTCGATTTAAAGGGGCAGTGCTGGGTTTATTGCCCGGCGCCCCTTAAGATGAATGTCGATGGGATCCACGCATTATTTTGACGAGCTATCGCATGAGCTTCGGTTTGTCTGTTGATTCGCACTTTAAAAAAGACCTTGTGTCACATCCTGAGTTGGTGGGAGGTTAAGGTTAAATACCGAATGACTGTTTTTAGCTGGGAGAACCGGTTGTTCGTTGTGGTCTACATGATGTTGCACTGTCCCCCGTATTATGCTAAAAACCTCCGATTAATTTCAGCCCCTGACTCCCTTTCCTACCAGAAAAATCTGGTCGCTTCCTTGGTGCATACTGCTAGTGGGGCAGTCATATTTACACTTTAAAGACAGCAAGCAAAATGGCACAATCAGGCTCAAACTTTGATCACGTAACCACAACAGTGCCAACTATAAGCATGCATGCACAGAACATAGTGTGACAATACTAATGAGATGTTACGGTGAACGTACGGATAATTTTTCACTCTCTCTCTCTCTCTTATATAAACGTGCAATGAATGAGATTCCCTAACATCTAGGTATAAAGTAGCCCTAGATGGGTTAACGTGCCGTTAAAATCAATCAATTAATCTATTGGCCGTGTATCTCTCAGTTCCTATTCGAACAGTGCTTTTGCCGATTCTCTGTTAGAAATCAGGTTACTTCTTCAGTGTATACTGCTTGTGGAGTGAACATGTTTACATTGTAAAGACAGCAAGCAAAATGACACAATCAGGCTCAAACTTTGATCACATGATCACAACGGTGCCAACTATAAGCAAGACCGCACAGAACATATTGTGATAATAATAAATAGGAATGTACAAAATACGGATATTTTCTTTGATCAATAAATACGATTTTGATATCCGCTAAAGAAAAGTATTTATTTTACATTTTATAAATTTTTAAAAATCTCTGAAAAAAAAAAACAAAAAAAAACCAAGTAGACAATAAGAACTTTTAATATAAAATTCTTTAGAAAATAACCTAACAATTTAGAAAAAAACAAACAACAAATATACATATTTTTTCTTATTTACGAGATTTAAGTTTCAATGTTTAAGATGCCCTATTACTAAAACCGAATTAGTTGCGATTTTTTTTTTATGTTCTGTCGTTAAATTATCTTTCCAAAAATGTAAAAATTATTTATATCCCCCACCCCCCCAAAAAAGATCTCTGAATGGGGGATCAATGCGCGAAACAAAAACTAACGAAAAAAATTTATTAGCTTTTTCAATTTAGTAAACATTTATTTACAATAAAAGTTCGTCTTTTATTACTTCATATACCGAAAGTTTTATTAAAATCGGATTGTTAGTTTATTTTATATGATTTTTAGAAGAATTTCCTGTGATCACCCTTTTTTAAAGCCAGCGATAAATTGCACATCCCTAATAATAAAGATATGTTATGGCGAACGTGCGGATAATTTTTGACTCTCTCTTATATAAATATACATTGAAATTTGATTCACTAATGTCTATGTATTAAATAACCCTAGATAAGTTGCCATGCCGTTAAAATCAATCAATTAATCTCTTGGCTGTGTATCTCTCTCTCTTCGTGTTCGAACGGGGCTTCTGCTGATTCTCTATTAGTGGTCATGTGACCAACCAATTGCGGTACGTACTAATTAGGGAAAGCTATCCCAACGGAAGTAATGCGCATGTTGTTTTTATGTTCAATCAATGAATTATTTAAAAATGTGAAAAATTTGGTACGCGAATTAACGGAAGTACCGGGGTCATACAGTGCATCTGAGCGTCTAAGTTCAAAATAAAATAAAAAGCAAAAAAAAAAAAAAAAAGAATTCTCGGAATGTGGAAGGTATTGGCCACTCCTCAGATTTTTTCTGTTCGCTTTCGTTTGGTGGAAATTTTAAAAACTAGCAGGACCTGTGGATATATCAGGGTACGATAATTTGTAGAGCGTTCGGCTAGAAACCACAAGGTTCCTAGTTCGATACCGGTCCTCGCCAACTCAGTGTATGAGTAGCACAAGGATCTGTGCGGTAAAGTAAGGAGCTGATGGTAGGTGTGGGACCCCACCTCAGATGCTAAAAGATAATCTCCTTGGTCTAGCGCTATTGAAAAGGGGATAGACTCCCTCGCTGATTGGCTGATACCGACATTAGGCCGCCCCAACGACTTTACTTTGATGTTTATCTAAGAGCTATTGCGAAATAATTCAATACTAAACAGGAAAAAAGCCTTTAGGAAACAAAGATTGATTCACTCAGCTTTAGTATAATATATATATATATATATATATATATATATATATATATAATGTGTGTGTGTGTGTGTGTGTGTGTGTGTTCTACAAGAACATCTTTGGTATTAAATAACCCATGCTGCTAAACAAAGAAACCAAACCATCAACGCGAGTAATCCCAAAGGCAAGGTCTCAAAAATATTTAGAAATCACAGAAACGTTTATTATCAGTGATATTTACATCATTTTAAAGTTTCAACATGTATATATTTTTTAAACATAATCATAACAGTTTTATTACAAAATTTGTGGGTTCTGTTTTTTTTTTCTGGGTCACCCTACTTTTCCGACCGATTTGCAAGTCTAGCCCAGTCACCCCTCAGATTTTTTTTGGACAATGCATTTTTGTCAGCCAATGTCATACTAGCTCACCACCATATTGTTGAGGAAGCTCTGAACCTCGTCGTCGTTGCAAACTCCCTACACCACTTGCGGATGTTTTTGACATCCATGTATGACTTCCCATACATCACTATTAATTGGTGATGAATTTGAATCGGTTTAATGCCTTTTTGTATTCAAAAACCAACTAACCACGCAAACTTTACACTTGTTAGTAGTCTCAATTGGAAGCTCCATCAGAAGCTCCATCAGAAACAACTGCCAAACCAAGACTGTGCATGGCAGTGAGGTTGGTGCATGCACAACAAACACAACAGTGTTGCCAATGGCTGCCCAGGCAGTTTCCTTGTTTGCCCAGTGCTTTGGAAACCTTACTTTTGGGATTACCCTTATATGTATTTACGAAACCTCTTCTCCATGAGCAAGATATCAATTGGGAGCTCCATCAGAAACAACTGCCAATCCAATCCTGAGTGTGGCAGTGAGATCAGCTGCATGCACAACAGACACAACAGTGTTGTCAATAGCTGCATGGACAGTTTCCCTGCATCCTCAGCACTTTAGAAAACTTTCTTTTGGGATTACTCTCATAGTGTTGCCTATGACCCTTTACCGGATGCCTCTAATGAATTCAGTGACACCAATCAGCCAATCAGTGCAAACACCAATTGACTAATTAATTGGAGATTCTTTTTTTGCTGGAGTCGCTGGTTTTTCTTCTCAGGTGTAGCAACCCCTACACACCTCCACCCCCACGCTGTGTATTTTTAGAAAATGAAAGGTGACAGGTTGCTGCTGGAAGAAAGATTGTTGAGTCTCACAATTGGTAAAGAATTATATGAAAAACACTTCAACAATAGTTTTTGAAGTCAAAATGCTTTTATATCTATACAGGCAAAGTCTATACAGTTTGTAGTTGTTTTCAGGAAAAATGTTCTTTTTTTTTCTGGTGGAGTGACACTCTAGACTGGCTCAAGGACAGGAGCCGGCTGCTCCTATCTAAGTTGGTCCCGAGGGGCGCTCATAACGCCCCTCAGCGCAGCAGAGCTTCGTGAGGCAAGATGGCGAAGTGCCCCGAGCTTCAAAAATCAGCTCTTTAAGTAATAATCGCCCAGATTAGTGGGGTTGGTCAGACGAGGAAGAAGTGTCTTCCTTAACGTCAAATCCTAATCAATTTGCGTCCATCATTCCTTTGTTTGAATCTCGAAATCCCAAACATGGAAAAATGCAAAGTCAGCAAGATTTTAAGTACAACCCTAATTTCCCCACTCTCTCTGAATCTATCACTGTGACCATCACTTCTCATGGGGATGACGGGAGGATAGCTTCCCTCCCACTCTCTAAGTGAAATCCCAAATTAGGAAAAGAGTGAAGTTACCAAACTCCAAGTACAACCCTTTTTTCTGCCACCCTCTAATACCTATCTCTGTCACTGTTACCCTCAGGGGGCGTTAATTTTTCGCCCACATAGCCAAAGTGCTTATGTAAGGGATTTCCTAAATCGAAGCTCATTTATCAATTAATATCGGTCGAGCTTACAAGGGTTTCTTTGTATTCGATTTGAGATTCTCCATATGCCTAACTCGTACTTTCGGTTTACCGGGTCACCCCGTCCCAGGAGCAAAATAATCTTTTCATCTATTTTAATAGGTCGGGACTCTGCGAATTTAAAATTATCTATACCCAAAATTTCCCAACTTAATTTCTTCTTTCAATTATTTTGACAAGTCCATTCGTCAAGGGCATATGGTTTCCTAGAGCTGAAATTTCTATTTACCAAGAAAATATACGCTACTCAATAAAATTCAGACGAAAACGTTTCTTTTCCCAAAATAAATTTTATATTATTTTTCCCCCCAAAAAATAATCCTATATTATTTTTTTGAAACTTGGGGTTTTCAATATCAGGAGATATCAGCTCCTTAACGACCACTGGCAAGGATTAACCCCCCAATGTCCATAGTGTCACATTGCCAATGGTTACACCAACAATTTCCCTGCATCCCCAGCACATTGGAGACCTTACTTTTGAGATTACCATTAACATACAAACAATGTTGCCAATAGCCACACGAACAGTTTTCCTGCGTTCTCAGTTCTTTGGAGACCTTACTTTTGGGATTACCCTCGTACAGTGTTACCAATAGCTGCACCCGCCCTGTCGGTGGGGCGTTAGAATTCACTGACTGCACCTCTGCAGAGGGGTAATACTCCTCCAATGGGGCCACCTGTTGGCCGTGGGTGGCGACCTGTGATGCTTAAGGATAGAGCCCAGGTGGATGAGCAGTTCATGACATGCAATACTCCACTTTGGCCCTATCTTGGGCTAGACGGGCGGTCGGAGAGCCCCCCTCCGATCAATCGGCTGGTCACGTCAAGCCCTAGCACCTATATGATTTTCCCAACCCTATTGCCCTTATGGCAGCCCCAAGCCCTTTTTATCATATGGGTGCTAGAAGGCGGTGGCTGCGGGTCTACATGTCCTGGGAATGACGTTAAACTCTATCTGATGGTGAGGTTCCAGTTCTGGAGGTTTGGGGAATGTGGAGCACCCCATTCATCACCGTTGCTCCCTGGTCCACTCTGACCCGGAGTGGTAGTACCTGTTAGGGTCCCATCTATGGGTTAAATAGAAAAATGTATTTATAAAAAAATTGTATTATCCATTAAGAATTGATTTATTTCAAATCTTTATTGGCATTAAATGACCCACTGAGGTTGATATGCCGCAAAACAAAACAAAACAAACAATAGCTGCACAAACAGTTTCCCTGTTTTCAATCGCTTTGGAGACTTTACTTTTGGGATTACCCACATACAAGAAAATAGCTAGCAGCTTTGAAATGAATAACATAATTGTGTTTGAATATATTATTGTTCAGTTTAATTAATCTAAAATATGAAAGTGACATATGGTAATTCTAAATAATCGATGACTGACTCATTTTGCCATGTTAACTCGGAATTATTGGAGAATGGAATGATTAACATTTAGATTATTTTCCTTGATTATTATCCAAGTTTTCTTAGTTATCTATCTGAATCATTATGAAAGTATCTGAATCATTATGAAGTTTTCTTAGTTATCTATCTGAATCATTAAGTTTTCTTAGTTATCTATCTGAATCATTATGAAAGTTTTCTTAGTTATCTATCTGAATCATTATGAAGTTTTCTAGTTATCTATCTGAATCTTCTGAATCATTATGAAAGTTTTCTTAGTTATCTATCTGAATCATTATGAAAGTTTTCTTAGTTATCTATCTGAATCATTATGAAAGTTTTTTTAGTTATCTATCTGAATCATTATGAAAGTTTTCTTAGTTATCTATCTGAATCATTATGAAAGTTTTCTTAGTTATCTATCTGAATCATTATGAAAGTTTTCTTAGTTATCTATCTGAATCATTATGAAAGTTTTCTTAGTTATCTATCTGAATCATTATGAAAGTTTTCTTAGTTATCTATCTGAATCATTATGAAAGTTTTCTTAGTTATCTATCTGAATCATTATGAAAGTTTTCTTAGTTATCTATCTGAATTATTATCAAATTTTTCTTAGTTATCTTATCTGAATTATTATCCAAGTTTTATTAGTTATCTTATCTGAATTATATCCAAGTTTTCTTAGTTATCTTATCTGAATTATTATCCAAGTTTTCTTAGTTATCTTATCTGAATTATTATCCAATTTTTCTTAGTTATCTTATCTGAATTATTATCCAAGTTTTCTTAGTTATCTTATCTGAATTATTATCCAAGTTTTCTTAGTTATCTTATCTGAATTATTATCCAATTTTTCTTAGTTATCTTATCTGAATTATTATCCAATCTTAGTTATCTTATTTTTCTTAGTTATCTTATCTGAATTATTTATTTTCTTAGTTATCTTATCTGAATATTATCCAAGTTTTCTTAGTTATCTTATCTGAATTATTATCCAAGTTTTCTTAGTTATCTTATCTGAATTATTATCCAAGTTTTCTTAGTCTGAATCTTATCTGAATTATTATTTTCTTAGTTATCTTATCTGAATTATTATCCAAGTTTTCTTAGTTATCTTATCTGAATTATTATCCAAGTTTCTTAGTTATCTTATCTGAATTATTATCCAAGTTTTCTAGTTATCTTATGAATTATTATCCAAGTTTTCTTAGTTATCTTATCTGAATTATTATCCAAGTTTTCTTAGTTATCTTATCTGAATTATTATCCAAGTTTTCTTAGTTATCTTATCTGAATTATTATCCAAGTTTCTTAGTTATCTTATCTGAATTATTATCCAAGTTTTCTTAGTTATCTATCTGAATCATTATGAAAGTTTTCTTAGTTATCTATCTGAATTATGAAAGTTTTCTTAGTTATCTATCTGAATCATTATGAAAGTTTTCTTAGTTATCTATCTGAATCATTATGAAAGTTTTCTTAGTTATCTATCTGAATCATTATGAAAGTTTTCTTAGTTATCTATCTGAATCATTATGAAAGTTTTTCTAGTTATCTATCTGAATCATTATGAAAAGTATCTGAATCATATGAAAGTTTTCTAGTTATCTATCTGAATCATTATGAAAGTTTTCTTAGTTATCTATCTGAATCATTATGAAAGTTTTCCTAGTTATCTATCTGAATCATTATGAAAGTTTTCTAGTTATCTATCTGAATCATTATGAAAGTTTTCTTAGTTATCTATCTGAATCATTATGAAAGTTTTCTTAGTTATCTATCTGAATCATTATGAAAGTTTTCTTAGTTATCTATCTGAATTATTATCAAATTTTTCTTAGTTATCTTATCTGAATTATTATCCAAGTTTTCTTAGTTATCTTATCTGAATTATTATCCAATTTTCTTAGTTATCTTATCTGAATTATTATCCAATTTTTCTTAGTTATCTTATCTGAATTATTATCCAATTTTTCTTAGTTATCTTATCTGAATTATTATCCAATTTTCTTAGTTATCTTATCTGAATTATTATCCAATTTTTCTTAGTATCTTATCTGAATATTTTTCTTAGTTATCTTATCTGAATTATTATCCAATTTTCTTAGTTATCTTATCTGAATTATTATCCAATTTTTCTTAGTTATCTTATCTGAATTATTATCCAAGTTTTCTTAGTTATCTTATCTGAATTATTATCCAAGTTTTCTTAGTTATCTTATCTGAATATTATCCAAGTTTTCTTAGTTATCTTATCTGAATTATTATCCAAGTTTTCTTAGTTATCTTATCTGAATTATTATCCAAGTTTTCTTAGTTCTTATCTGAATTATTATCCAAGTTTTCTTAGTTATCTTATCTGAATATTATGAAAGTTTTCTTAGTTATCTATCTGAATCATTATGAAAGTTTTCTTAGTTATCTATCTGAATCATTATGAAAGTTTTCTTAGTTATCTATCTGAATCATTATGAAAGTTTTCTTAGTTATCTATCTGAATCATTATGAAAGTTTCTTAGTTATCTATCTGAATCATTATGAAAGTTTTCTTAGTTATCTATCTGAATCTATAGTTATCTATCTGAATCATTATGAAAGTTTTCTTAGTTATCTATCTGAATCATTATGAAAGTTTTCTTAGTTATCTATCTGAAATCATTATGAAAGTTTTCTTAGTTATCTATCTGAATCATTATGAAGTTTTCTTAGTTATCTATCTGAATCATTATGAAAGTTTCTTAGTATCTATCTGAATCATTATGAAAGTTTTCTTAGTTATCTATCTGAATTATTATCAAAATTTTTCTTAGTTATCTTATCTGAATTATTATCCAAGTTTTCTTAGTTATCTTATCTGAATTATTATCCAATTTTTCTTAGTTATCTTATCTGAATTATTATCCAATTTTTCTTAGTTATCTTATCTGAATTATTATCCAATCTAGTTATCTTATCTGAATTATATCCAATTTTTCTTAGTTATCTTATCTGAATTATTATCCAATTTTTCTTAGTTATCTTATCTGAATTATTATCCAATTTTCTTAGTTATCTTATCTGAATTATTATCCAAGTTTTCTTAGTTATCATTATTACCAAGTTTTCTTAGTTATCTTATCTGAATTATTATCCAAGTTTTCTTAGTTATCTTATCTGAATTATTATCCAAGTTTTCTTAGTTATCTTATCTGAATTATTATCCAAGTTTTCTTAGTTATCTTATCTGAATATTATCCAAGTTATCCAAGTTTTCTTAGTTATCTTAAGTTATCTTATCTGAATTATTATCCAAGTTTTCTTAGTTATCTTATCTGAATTATTATCCAAGTTTCTTAGTTATTATCTGAATATTATCCAAGTTTTCTTAGTTATCTTATCTGAATTATTATCCAAGTTTTCTTAGTTATCTATCTGAATCATTATGAAAGTTTCTAGTTATCTATCTGAATCATTATGAAAGTTTTCTTAGTCTATCTATCTGAATCATTATGAAAGTTTTCTTAGAATCATCTATCTGAAATCATCATATGAAAGTTTTCTTAGTTATCTATCTGAATCATTATGAAAGTTTTCTTAGTTATCTATCTGAATCATTATGAAAGTTTTTTCTTAGTTATCTATCTGAATTATTATCAAATTTTTCTTAGTTATCTATCTGAATTATTATCCAAGTTTTCTTAGTTATCTTATCTGAATTATTATCCAAGTTTTCTTAGTTATCTTATCTGAATTATTATCCAAGTTTTCTTAGTTATCTTATCTGAATTATTATCAAAATTTTCTTAGTTATCTTATCTGAATTATTATCCAAGTTTTCTTAGTTATCTTATCTGAATTATTATCAAAGTTTTCTGTATATAAGTTGTGTTAATAAAGATATATTAAACAAAAAAAAAATCCTTAAACAAGATTAACTTTGAATACAGCAATCACTTTCTCAAATATATATAATTTTAATTATATGTCTGAAATTTTTAGATGAGGCTTGATAATTTGTATTATTTAGATTTTTCTGACTGTTGTCCTTATCTTTATTATTATATACACTAAGTTTCGGCCAATGTACTCTCTGGCCTTCTTCGGGTGTTTCTTGTCAAACTGATGCAACACAGCTCTATCTGTCTGAATTTTTGAGCTGAGGTTTGATAATTTGTATTATTTAGATTTTTCACACTGTTGTCCTCATCTTTATTTTTCATGTTTGGTTGAACGTGACAGACATTTCATGCCTGACAAATTTCTTTCCAATCTTTTCTAGTTGTCTGGTCAGATTTTTGGACTTGTCCTCATCTATATGGTTATACAGACAACTTATATACAGAAACTTATTTGTCTGATTTTTTTTTTTAGATGAGGCTTGATAATTTGTATTATTTTGATTTTTCTGACTGTTGTCCTCATCCTATATTGTTATATACACAACTTATATGGAGAAACTTATTTGTCTGATTTTTTTAGATGAAGATTGATATGTAGTATTAAATAGAATTTTCTGACTGTTGTCCTCATCTATATTGTTATATATACAACTTATGGAGAAACTTATTTGTCTGATTTTTTTAGATGAAGATTGATATGTAGTATTAAATAGAATTTTCTGACTGTTGTCCTCATCTATATTGTTATATATACAACTTATGGAGAAACTTATTTGTCTGATTTTTTTAGATGAAGATTGATATGTAGTATTAAATAGAATTTTCTGACTGTTGTCCTCATCTATATTGTTATATATACAACTTATGGAGAAACTTATTTGTCTGATTTTTTATTTTTATTTATTTATTTTTTTTTTTAGATGAAGATTGATAAGTTGTATTAAATAGATTTTTCGACCTGTTGTCCTCCTCTTTATTGTTATAAGCAATGTTTTGGCCGATTTGCCTACCGGCCTACTTCAGGTGTTTCTTGTCAAATTCGGAAAGTTGCAAGTTCAATCTTGAATACAGGTGAAAATAACTTAGAATACTCATATCTATCTATATATATATCCAAGTCTGCTCATATCTGTCTATCTATCCATCTATCAGAGTCTGCTCCTATCTATCTGAGTGTGATCATATCTATCTGAGTCTGTTCATAAATATCTATCTATCTGAGTCTGTTCATAAATATCTATCTATCTATCTATCTATATCTATCTATCCGAGTCTGTTCATAAATATCTATCTATCCGAGTCTGTTCATAAATATCTATCTATCCGAGTCTGTTCATAAATATCTATCTATCCGAGTCTGTCCATATCTATCTATCTATCTATCCGAGTCTGTCCATATCTATCTATCTATCTATCCGAGTCTGTCCATATCTATCTATCTATCTATCTATCCATCCATCCATCCAAATCTGTTTCTACATATCTTTTAATGCTTTTGTTACCCTATTCAAATATTTATCACTTAACACTACATCTGTCTCTCTATGTTTCTATCAGAGTTTAGTGTATATGTAAATGTTTTATTGATTTTAACCAATAATTCACCCCCCCCCCCCAATGTCCCATTTTCTAACACATCTGTTGCAGATGTGTAAACAACAGTCTGTGTGGGTGAGAACATGTGGAAAACGCATATCGACTTCTAACAACATAAAATGGACAATTAAACAAAGTGTTTATAAATTGCTTTCAAAATCAAAACTGAAATTCAGAATGCTGATTATTTTAATTTTTATTTTAAGTTGAAGAAAAGGAATTTCTAGAGAATTGGTTACAGTACTTTCCATCAAAATCTAAAATCCATAGTTTTAGAATATGGAAACTTAAAAAGAAAAAAAAAAAAAAAGAATTTAAATATGGAAGCCTAAAAGGAAAAAAAAATTTTGGAGCCTGTTCCTATCTAAATATTCATCTATTGGAGCCTGTTCCTATCTATCTATCCATCTATCGGAGCCTGTTCCTATCTATCTATCTATCTATCCATCTATCGGAGCCTGTTCCTATCTATCTATCTATCATCTATCGGAGCCTGTTCTATCTATCTATCTATCCATCTATCGGAGCCTGTTCCTATCTATCTATCTATCTATCTATCCATCTATCGGAGCCTGTTCCTATCTATCTATCTATCTATTCCATCTATCGGAGCCTGTTCCTATCTATCTATCTATCTATCCATCTATCGGAGCCTGTTCCTATCTATCTATCTATCTATCCATCTATCGGAGCCTGTTCCTATCTATCTATCTATCTATCCATCTATCGGAGCCTGTTCCTATCTATCTATCTATCTATCATCTATCGGAGCCTGTTCCTATCTAAATATCCATCTATCCATCTATCGGAGCCTGTTCCTATCTAAATATCCATCTATCCATCTATCGAGCCTGTTCCTATCTAAATATCATCTATCCATCTATCGGAGCCTGTTCCTATCTAAATATCCATCTATCCATCTATCGGAGCCTGTTCCTATCTAAATATCCATCTATCCATCTATCGGAGCCTGTTCCTATCTAAATATCCATCTATCCATCTATCGGAGCCTGTTCCTATCTAAATATCCATCTATCCATCTATCGGAGCCTGTTCCTATCTAAATATCCATCTATCCATCTATCGGAGCCTGTTCCTATCTAATATCCATCTATCATCTATCGGAGCCTGTTCCTATCTAAATATCCATCTATCCATCTATCGGAGCCTTCCTGTTCCTATCTATCTATCATCTATCGGAGCCTGTATCTATCATCTATCGGAGCCTGTTCCTATCTATCTATCTATCCATCTATCGGAGCCTGTTCCTATCTATCTATCTATCCATCTATCGGAGCCTGTTCCTATCTATCTATCTATCCATCTATCGGAGCCTGTTCCTATCTATCTATCTATCCATCTATCGGAGCCTGTTCCTATCTATCTATCTATCCATCTATCGGAGCCTGTTCCTATCTATCTATCTATCCATCTATCGGAGCCTGTTCCTATCTATCTATCTATCCATCTATCGGAGCCTGTTCCTATCTATCTATCTATCCATCTATCGGAGCCTGTTCCTATCTATCTATCTATCCATCTATCGGAGCCTGTTCCTATCTATCTATCTATCCATCTATCGGAGCCTGTTCCTATCTATCTATCTATCTATCCATCTATCGGAGCCTGTTCCTATCTATCTATCTATCCATCTATCGGAGCCTGTTCCTATCTATCTATCTATCTATCTATCCATCTATCGGAGCCTGTTCCTATCTATCTATCTATCTATCCATCTCGGAGCCTGTTCCTATCTATCTATCTATCCATCTATCGGAGCCTGTTCCTATCTATCTATCTATCCATCTATCGGAACCTGTTCCTATCTATCTATCTATCTATCTATCCATCTATCGGAGCCTGTTCCTATCTATCTATCCATCTATCGGAGCCTGTTCCTATCTATCTATCTATCTATCCATCTATCGGAGCCTGTTCCTATCTATCTATCATCTATCCATCTATCGGAGCCTGTTCCTATCTAAATATCCATCTATCCATCTATCGGAGCCTGTTCCTATCTAAATATCCATCTATCCATCTATCGGAGCCTGTTCCTATCTAATATCCATATCCATCTATCCATCTATCGGAGCCTGTTCCTATCTAAATATCCATCTATCCATCTATCGGAGCCTGTTCCTATCTAAATATCCATCTATCCATCTATCGGAGCCTGTTCCTATCTAAATATCCATCTATCCATCTATCGGAGCCTGTTCCTATCTAAATATCCATCTATCCATCTATCGGAGCCTGTTCCTATCTAAATATCCATCTATCCATCTATCGGAGCCTGTTCCTATCTAAATATCCATCTATCCATCTATCGGAGCCTGTTCCTATCTAAATATCCATCTATCCATCTATCGGAGCCTGTTCCTATCTAAATATCCATCTATCCATCTATCGGAGCCTGTTCCTATCTAAATATCCATCTATCCATCTATCGGAGCCTGTTCCTATCTAAATATCCATCTATCCATCTATCGGAGCCTGTTCCTATCTAAATATCCATCTATCCATCTATCGGAGCCTGTTCCTATCTATCTATCCATCTATCCATCTATCGGAGCCTGTTCCTATCTATATATCTATCCATCTATCGGAGCCTGTTCCTATCTATCTATCTATCCATCTATCGGAGCCTTTCCTATCTATCTATCTCCATCTATCTATCTATCTATCTATCCATCTATCGGAGCCTGTTCCTATCTATCTATCTATCATCTATCGGAGCCTGTTCCTATCTATCTATCTATCTATCCATCTATCGGAGCCTGTTCCTATCTATCTATCTATCTATCTATATCGGAGCCTGTATCTATCTATCTATCTATCTATCCATCTATCGGAGCCTGTTCCTATCTATCCATCTATCGGAGCCTGTTCCTATCTATCCATCTATCGGAGCCTGTTCCTATCTATCCATCTATCGGAGCCTGTTCCTATCTATCTATCTATCTATATTTTTAAAAAAATTTTTTTAAAGTCTAATCTAAGCTTCTTTTATTTACAAATGTGGATCAAATCACCAATAGGCACCCCCAGCTGCAAAAAAGTACAGTAAACAAAATCAACAGACAATATTTTGATATTAGAATTTAATACAAACCAAAGACACATTTTTATACGAAAACAGTTTTTCAATTTAATAATAAAAATTAGTTATTTCATGTTGTAGTTTGCATACATGAAAAAATTAATTTTGCGCCAAAGAAACTAATATTGTTATTTTTTTTTTCTAATTATAAAACTTTAAACTAAAGACACGTTTTTATTACTACAACCAGAAATTAGCGGTGAAAAGCAAAATTCCGTTCGTTTGAAAAATGCTTGCAGCTGGGGTGCCTATTGGTGACTTGGTCCACAAATGCTTCTGATATTATTTGTTTATGGCAATTGTTACTGTTCCATCCTGCAAGACATGCATCTGTTTCTCTGTAGACACATGCACCATCTTTTGATTATAAGCACTAGCAAATATATGCACCCTCCGGGTGCAAGTATTTAAGTTTTAATGTAATAAAATATTATATTAAATTAGAAAGTCTACCGGAACTAAATAAGAATACAGATAAAAAGATTTGAAACAGAGGGAGTATAATAAAAGATTTGAAACAGAGGGAGTATAATAAAAAATGGAACAACTGAAACTTACTCTTCCATCACTCTCGTCTTTCATTGTTATTTTTTCTAATTTAACTATTTAGTTATAAGAGGAAGTAAAGAATAAAATGACAGTTATTTTATCTTATTAATGGATTTCATTTAAGATTCATTGAAGAGATTTTTGCTTATATTCATTAAAATAAAACCAAACAGTTAGAAATCAATAACACTGAGCACATATTTATTAAATTCGATTTTTTAATATTAATATGCAAATTAGCCTTCCCGTTCACACTGTAAACCGCTATTTTGTTGTATATATAAATATAATTGCATGTTGTCAGTATGTAGACATAGTTAACAGTATTAATAATGTAAGACAATTTTATTAATAATTGAGGTTTAGATAAAAAATAAAATCATGGAGAATGTGATGTCAATAACTAAGAGAATTGTGACTTGAGTAGGAATATAGTTTCGGTTACAGACAGAAAAACACACAATCTCCATTATAATAAGCATATCACAACTCAGAAGGCAAAATCACGATTCATCTAATAATTAGGATTAGTGTAACGTGCCTACTACTTCAAATGCACCGACCACTGCGCGAAGAGGACGGTTGCGACGATGCTGATTTTTAGCAAGGGGACTTGATATTTGGCGTTTGTTTACCAGCATGAACTTCTTTCTTTTCCTTTGTCAGGGGGTGGCGAGGACAACAGTGGGCAGAGGAGAAGATGTTAGTGGACATGCGTTGTTGTCATGGTCAATTGACTTATGTTAACAAATTGTTTTTCTCTGGTTCTCGATTCTGGCTTGGAACTGCTTACTGTTTGTTTACACATAACAACTGAACCTCCACATTCATTCACAAATCTTCACAGATCGACAAAGTTTTAGATACAAGTTTCTTTTCTTTAACCAATTTATTGTCTCGGACAGTTTTCCAAGAGAGAGACCACCCTGTTGGCTGGGGCGTTATAATGCACCAACTGCACCTCTGCAGAGGGGTAAGACTCCCCCAATGGGGCCACCTGTTAGCCATGATGCTTAAGGATAGAACCCAGGTGGTTGAGCAGTCCATGACATGCAATACTCCACTTTGGCCCTTTCTTGGGCTAGACGGGCGGTCGGAGAGGCCCCCTCTGATCAATCGTCTGGTCACGTCAAGCCCTAGTACCTATATGATTTTCCCAACCCTATTGCCCTTATGGCAAGCCCCAACCCTTTTTATCATATGGGTGCTAGAAGGCGGTGGCTGCGGGTCTACTTGTAGTGGGAATGACGTTAAACTCTATCTGATGGTGAGGTTCCAGTTTTGGAGGTTTGGGGAATGTGGAGCACCTCTTCATCACCATTGTTCCCTGGTCCACTCTGACCTGGAGTGGTAGTACCTGTTAGAGTCCTATCCATGGGTTAAATAGTAAAATATGAGTTTATAAACAAAATTGTATTATCCATCAAGAATGAATTTATTTCAAAACTTTATCGGCATTAAATGACCCACTGAGGTTGATATGCCGTAAAACAAAACAAACCAAGAGAGAGAGGAAAATCTCATTCAGTTTAATTCCATGTATCTTACTTAAGTTTGCTTTGTATTCTTCGTTATGTCCGACTTAATTGATCTATTGTTGATCTTCGGCTATTATTAACTTAATTCCAACTCCAATTACCAGCCATTAAGTCCGAAAATCTAACTCTGGTCCGTTCCATCCAAGCATCTGACCCAACTAACTTGTCTGCTTCTCGGGGCAGGTGTTTAAAAAAAATTGAGTGATCCAACAAGAATGAATAAAACAAAATGTTTTCAGCATAGAATAACCCAACAAGGATTGACATGCCATAAATCCCTAGACCCCTCTGTCCCGGAGTGGTAGTATCTGTTAGGGTCCCATCTATGGGTTAAATGGAAAAAAAATGATTTTGTTTAAAAATGTGTTTTTAAAAAAATTGAGTTTGAAAAAAAATTGAGTACCCATCAAGAATGAATAAAACAAAAACAACTTCAGCATAGAATAATCCAACAAGGGTTGACATGCCATAAAATCCAACCAACCAACCAATCCTGGAACTCTGGGAGTTTGGTGTACTTCTTAATTAACTTTATTAACTCCCTGGTAGTACCTGTTAGGGTCCCAACCATGGGCTAAATAGATAAAAAAATTAATTTAAAAAAAAATTAGTTAAAAAATGAATAAAACTAAATGTCTTCAGCATAGAATAATCCAACAAGGGTTGACATGCCATAAAATCCAACCATCCAACTCATGCTATTAATTTTTGTATAGATTAATACATCCATTTTGTTTATTGTATCATTTCTAGTTGATTAGATCACAAAACTGTCAATGTTATTTTTTTTGTCTTTCCTCATACACAGCTGAAAAACGGATGTCGGCTATCGTAAAGGTTTCCTAATATTAACATTGATGAATCATTCGAGATATTCACTTGGAACTGAATCAAGTACAAATGTCTCGTTTGACAGTGATATCTATTATAAGATAAGGACAATCTTTGTTCGGACATTACCACAGCAATTATTATAGTAACACTTGAGTGTTGGAGAAAAGATAAGTAGGCCTTATCTATCTATCTATCTATCTATCTATATCTATATATATATATATATATATATCCAAAAGTTGCTACAACGTTTTCATTTTAGTAGTTGATCCAAAAGTACTCAATATATTTCATAAAATATATAGTACAGTACACCATCCAATCATGCTTAAAAAAAACAAAAAAAGTTTTAAAATTGTTTAGTTTTACACACACACACACACACACACACACACACACACATATATATATATATAT
>CM042175.1:41847941-41915014 GCA_023376005.1 Doryteuthis pealeii
TATCTTATTATAATGGAGATTGTGGATTTGTCTGTCTGTAACTGTAAAGTCACATTTCCCTTTATTATTTACATCACATTCTCCATGATTTTATTTTTATTTAAACCTCAATTATTGATAAAATTGTTTTACATTATCAATACTGTTGACCATATCTACATACTAATAACATACAACTGTATTTATATATACAACAAAATAGCGGTTTACAGTGTGAATGGGAAGGCTTATTTGCATATTGATCTTAAAAATTTGATTTTAATAAATATATGCTTAGTATTATTGATTTCTAATTGTTTGGTTTTATATTAATGAATATGAGCAAAAATCTCGGGGATAAATCTTAAAAGAAATCCATTAAGAAGAAGAAATAACTCATTTTATTCTTTACTTCCTAATGTATATTTGATATATTAACCATCATCAGGGCAATCTTAAGTAGGGGTGTTATGAAGCTCTTTCAAAAGAGTTATTTTCAAATGAGTGTTGTATGTATGAATATATAAATAGTTAAATTAGGAAAATTTACCAATGAAAGACGGCAGTAAGGGAAAATGATGGAAGAGTTAATTTCAAAGTTGTTCCATTTTTCAATCATACACCCTCTGTTCCAAATATTTTTATCTGAATTCTTATTCAGTTTCATCAGCCTTTCTAATTTAATATGATATTTTATTATATCAAAACTTAAATACTTGCACCCGGAAGGTGCATATATTTGCTAGTAGTCTTAATGTTAAATGTAGTTTTTAGTCTAAATCTCCAATGTGTTTGAGATTTTTCTTGAAAGATATTTTCAAACAACATGGCCACCAAAATCAACAAACCCAACTTACTTATATAAGCAAACACTAGGATTTCAAGGTCAACGGTATAAAGTAATTATTTACTTTATCAAACACAGATCCCTAAAATAGATATGACATCATTCTTTATTTTAACATAGTCCAGAAATAGACACCATGATGCCTAGTCAGGGGACATCAGCAACCAAATCCTCAAATCTACTAACAGCAAATGCATCTGTTTTGATTTCCCATGATGCAACATTCCAAAAATGATGGTTGCCAAAATGAATATCTGTTATAATGCAATCGCTTACTAACTATAAATACATTTTACCTTCCAATCATGATGATAGCTTTGTTATCTAATTTCCTGTGTCAGGAATATTTAGAGGATTTGTTTATTTAAGAATGAGTAAATAGTTCTGCCTTTGTTTGAACATTTTGGTTTTATGTATATTTGATATATTAACCATCATCAGGGTAATCTTAAGTAGGGGTGTTATGTAGCTCCTTCAAAAGAGTTATTTTCAAATGAGTGTTGTATGTATAAATATATATATATACCAGCCCCTCCACATGAGCAGGATGCAACACAGGGTCAATTTATTCAGCAGAGTTTAACAGGTTTGAATTCAGAGTTTTTCTTCTCCCAGACAGGTTGCCTTACCAGGGTTGAAGAGCCCAGTCTGCCCTACTATTCACCCACAGCTGGGATATAGTTGGAGTCATACCTTTCGCAAGGGTATTAGCGCTATGTGAAATGCAACCAGTTTCATCTAGGATTTGAACTCTGGTTGATCAGTCAATTTCTTACGACACTAATCTTTATACTATGCGCTTCCATTTATGTATGTATGTATGTATGAATGTAACAACAAAAATAAAATTAACAACAAAGTGAATATATATATATATATATATATATATATATATATATATATATATATATATATAAAAAACAGTGGATTATACTCCAAACTAGTATACAAAAATAATAACAACTATGAAAATAATAATAATGACAAATCAAGAAAGAGAAACATCATTTGGTTCAACCCCCTTTCAGCAAAACCGTGATAACGAATGTGGGTAAAATATTTTTCCAATTAAGGGAAAAACACCTAGACAAATCGCCTACATTAAACAAACTATTTAACAAAAACAATCTCAAAATAAGTTATTGCTGCATGAACAACATTAAAAATTATCGATAACACAACTTTAAAATATTAAATCGTAACAACAACAACCAGATTAATAGATGCAACTGTCGCCTTAAAAATGAATGCCATTAAGTGGCAATTGTTTGGCTAACAACATCATTTACAAAGCACAATAAAGGACAATGTAAATAACAACGAGGAAAAACATAATTGGTGCACTGAAAACAATTGGAAAAGTCGGTGGTACAACCACAATTTAAGTTTCAACAACAAAAGATATGAAAATAGTACCACCTTATCAAAATATATATGGCAGATCAAGGAAAAAACGGGCAAAACACTACAGTAAAATGGGAAATAATAAAAAAAGCCAGGCATACAAAGGCGGACAACGTTGCGATCTTTGCTTAGAAGAAAAGTTGTGCATACTACAAAATGCAAGCAATAACTTATTAAATAGAGAAGTGAACTCGTTTCGAAATGTAGGCATTTAAACAAATTTTTACTGTGTCACTTACACCTGACCCTAATTGATCCCTGAATTTTCGCTCTCCTTTTTTTTATTTTTTTTTATTTATTTATTTATTTATATATTTTTATTTATTTATTTATTTTATTTAAAAAAAAAAAAAAAAAAAAAAAAAAATTCATCTGAACACGCGTGCATTAACACCAATGCAAGTTTGTTTGATTATAATGTTTTTTAAATACAAATTTTAACGTCATGACATTACATCACGTGAATACAATCCACGTCACATAAACGTTAAACAAGCCACAGTTTAAAAAAACAATTTTAGCTTTGCATTTCCCATCGCGTGAAAAACGCTGCATATAAACGCTACAAAATTTGATTTTACCATTTCAGACTGGTTTTTTACATCTCAACCACTTCTCATCTGATGATTGGACTACCAAGAACTTGAAGTTATGAGTGTGAAATCATAATATCAACATTAATTATATATATATATATATATATATGCTGTAGATAGAAGGAAAGTGGTCAAGAAATGATCAACTCAAAACAAGTCACAGGGTGGTACGTTTCGTCTGTATGCACAGACTTTCTCAGCCGATCTGAGACTTTATTGAAGCAAAGCATACGTTTAAATACATGTGGTGGTGGCGGTGTCGGGGAGGTCAAGGGGGTGAGTGTGTAGTGATGTGAGCTAAGGAGGAGCGGGGAGTGGTGGGTAGGATCAGTTGAAATGGAGGGGTAGAGGATGTTTGTTAGAAGTGCTGGGGCGGTGGCAGTGGTTGAAGGGTCAATTAGTGTGGGTGTATATTGATTTATGTGAGTAAAGGGGAGGTCAAGGGGGTGAGTGTGTAGTGATGTGAGATAAGGAGGAGTGGGGAATTTTGGTGTGGGCTAAGGAGGAGTGGGGAATTTTGGGTAGGACGGGGTCGCTGGGTCAGTTGAATTTTGGTGTGAGCTAAGGGGGAGCAAGGAAATTTTTTTGGTGTGAGCTATATATATATATATATGACACATAGGGGTCCGCATCCCATGTTCGCGCATCGTTGTGTCATTTCGCCGTGTCGTTGGCCGTCTCATCGTCGAAAGTCAACCCCCCATGCTGTGTCCGGGAAATGCACCCATATGTCATAAGGAAAAACAACAGCAACAAACAAAGAGAGATGGACAAGGCAGGTTAGGGTGAATAGTCCAAGTGGTTAGGAAGAGGTTATGGCACCAGGCGGTTCTATTCTGCTACTCTATCATCGTTAGGTCCAGTTGAATAGGGGGGAGAGAGCCCAAATGCTCGCCTCGGCTCTTGGTCCAACTCTGACCAACTCAACCAACTTGACTGAACTCTACTGCCTTTTGCCTTCAACTGCCCCTCGAACTGAACTTGACTATATATATATATATATATATATATATATATATATATAAAATTCCCCCCATCATCTCCTTGACCTGGTTAACCCTTGACTATTCTTTTGTTTGAAATAAAAAAACTAGAACAATCACAATACTAGTACAAAGTTAATTCCAGACTTATAGTCTCCGGTGTTAAAGATTAACAATAACTAGTACAATGTCCCTTGTAACTAAATCCTTACTCTAAATAAATAATTTATATTACAAACAGAAACAAATCATCCCAGATTGTATATCATATGCGTGCCAGTGTACCAAACTGAAAAGCACTAATATCATAGGGCTACATATATATGCATTAAATATCACCAGTTTCTGCTTATTTTGCAAAAATTATGAAGATTTGATTTATATTCAAGGATATTTAAAAATTAAAATATACTTAGAAATAGCATTGAAATTCTACTTAAAAAAATGTCCAGCATTTGTAAATCTCAATATACATAGAAATAGCATTGAAATTCTACTTAAAAAAAATGTCCAGCATTTGTAAATCCCAAAAGTAAACAAATCAACACACCAGTTTTTTTCTCCTCCTTTACTCAGGCGATGATGGGTAGTCACTTCTAGTAGGTCTATAAAGGACTGATGCATGGTCTAATGGTTAGAGTCGTAGGAAATAGACTCGTCAATGCGAGTTCAATTCCTAAACAAAGCTGTTGGCATTTCACATGGTGCTAATACCCTTGGAAAAGGTATGAATCCAATTCTCCCTCCAGCTATGGGTAAATAGCAGGGCAGACTGGACTCTTTAACCATGGCTAGGTAACCAGTCTAGGAAAAGGAAAACTCTGAATTCAAACCTGTTAAACTCCGCTTAAGAAATTGACCTTGTGTCGCATCCTGCTCATGCGGAGGGGTTGGTAAAAAAAATATATATATAATTTTCACTTGAGGCACACAGTGTAATGGTTAGAGCCGTAGGAAATGGACTTGTCAACCTGAGTTCAAATCCTGGACAAGTTGGTTTGCATTTCACATAGTGCTAAATGCCCTTGGGAAAGGTATGCATCCATCTACTCTCCCTCCCGCTATGGGTAAATGGTAGGGTAGACTCTTTAACCTTGGTTAGGCAACCAGTCTAGGAGAAGGACAACTCTGAATTCAAACCTGGTAAACTCTACTTAAAAATTGACCTTCTGTCACATCCTGCTCATGTGGAGGGGTTGGTATATATATATATATATATATATATATGGCTGACTTCTGATTTAGGTCGGACAATTAAAATGGAAAGATTTTGGTGATCCCCCATGAGTCTAACTACAGTCTATAAATGAACTTTGTGCGAATTGGGTTACGGTTTTAGGGGATTAAGGTTTAACCATGGCTAGGTAACCAGTCTAGGAAAAGGAAAACTCTGAATTCAAACCTGTTAAACTCCGCTTAAAAAATTGACCTTGTGTCTCATCCTGCTTGTGCGGAGGGGTTGGTAAATATAAAGGACTGACGAATAAACACTTTCTAATTATTGATATAGATAATTTGTTTTCAACAACTACTGTTCCTCTTCTGTCTGTCTTATGATTATTTTCTCTTGGTTGCTAGAGAAATTGCTTGATTATATTTTGCTAAATAAAGACTGAAGAATCCATTTCTTCAGGCCCTACCACTTAGTCTAAATTGCCTATTTACCAGGAACCTTAATCTGTTTATTTAAGCCCCCCTGCCACCTCTTCTTGACCCCATCTGTAATTTGTCTTCCCTTCCCAGTCTACTTAAGTCTCTCCCTATCTAAAGAATAAGCAGGTCATCTTGAGATTTTGATCTTGGTTTAAAGCTGTATCAACTCTAGTCAGTTCTGTGGTATTTTGAGCCAGGCTGCTTGATCTTCAGTCTTGCTGGGTCAATCCAGTACTCTTTGTATTTAATATATTTCATATTAAAGAATACTGTCCAAGGTATGATGTTAAACTGCATATAGTGGTGAGGTTTCAATTCTGGAGCTCTGGGGAGTGTGGAGTACCCCTTCATTAACCCACCCTGTTGGCTGGGGCTCTAGAATAAACAGATTGCACTTCTGCAGAGGAGTAAGACCCCCCACAATGGGATTACCTGTTTGTTGTGGGTGGTGGCCCGTGATGCTTACAGATGGAATCCTGGTGGCTGACCAATCAATGACCTGCAACACTCCACTTTGGCCCTTACTTAGGCTAGTCGAGTTGTCAGAGAAGCCTATTTAGCATAAAGCAATAATTGTAGGCCACCCAGTTAGGATCGTACTCACAACACAGTGGCAGTGGTCTGCTAGACTAGCTTGTTAATCCTCACCTGATTGCCCTGTCATCTGGGACAGTAGAATACACTGACTACACCTCTACATAGAGGTAACCCCCCCCCATGGGATTATCTGTTGGTCATCGGTGGCGACCTGTGATGCTTAAAGATGGAATCCTGGTGGCTGAGCAGTCAATGACATGCAACACTCCACTTTGGCCCATACTTAGGCTAGACAGGCGGTTGGTGAGGCCCCTTTTGATTAATCGGCTGATCACAACAAGCCCTAGCATTTATATGGTTGTCCCGACTGGATTGCTCTTATGGCAAACCCCCAACCCTTTTTATCATATATATATATATATATATATATATATATATATATATATATTTACCAACTCCTCCGCACTAGCAGGATGTGACACAGGTCAATTTCTTAAGCGGAGTTTAACAGGTTTGAATTCGGAATTTTCCTTCTCCGAGACTGGTTGCCTAACCAAGGTTAAAGAGCCCAGTCTGCCCTACTATTTACCCATAGCTGGAGGGAGAGTAGGATTCATACCTTTCCCAAGGATATTAGCGCTAAGTGAAATGCAATTTTTATCATATCGGCTGCCCACATCAAGCCCTAGCACCTATATGATTTTCCCAACCCTATTGCCCTTAAAGCAAGCCCCATCCCTTCTTATCATATGGGTGCTAGAAGGCAGTGGCTGCGGGTCTACATGTCCTGGGAATGACGTTAAACTCTATCTGATGGTGAGGTTCCAGTTTTGGAGGTTTGGAGAATGTGGAGCACCCCTTCATCACCATTGCTCCTGGTCCAATCTGACCCGGAGTGGTAGTACCTGTTAGGGTCCCATCTATGGGTTAAATAGAAAACATGAGTTTATAAACAAAATTGTATTATCCATTAAAAATGAAATTATTAACTTTGTCAGCATTAAACATTTTTTTACCAATAGAAGTATTCGGCATAAAATAACCCAAGGGGTTGACATGCCGTAAAAACCCAACCAACCAACCAGCCAAGCCACTACACAATTATGTGCCTTTTCATTATTTCCATTGCTGTTGCTATCTATTTTAGGACTGTTCATATCTATTTACCTATCTCAGGTTTATCTACTTTTCTTACTTTTAATCAGTTATTTGCATATTTATGTCTTTTCCATCTGATACTAATTTTCCCCACTTATTTTATCCTTTCAGACCTAAAAATCCAAAAGATCCTAAAAGATGGATCCCAGATTGCCCGGAGACCCTATGTATACACAGGTACCAACCCAAGGACCTAGTCCCAACCATGTACCCATGGCTCCACCACCTTACCCAAATGAACCGCCTCCTAAATATGAGCCCCCAAAGGAAAATTACCATCAACCACAAGCTGCAAACTATCCCAGTGCTCCTCCAGGTAAGCATTTATTTTCTTATTCTGAGCACTGTAATGAATATATCGTGTTAGGGGGAGATAACTCTTCTCTTGTGAACAATATGAACATGGGAAAGGGCACAAGCATGAAAGAAAAAAACAAGATGACTGCATGACAACATGCACATGTGGACAGGAGATGCTTTCTCCATATAAATCCTCTTATACCATGGGCAGTGAGAAATAAAAAAAAAATATTGTTGATTTTTCTGATTTTTTTAAAATGAGGCTTGATAATTTGGATTATTTGGACTATTGTCCTTATCTTTATTGTCATCTGTACAACGTTTTGATCAATGTGCCTACCAGCCTTCTTCAGGTATTTTTGTCTAATTTGGGAACCTTCTTGTCATAATCGTGAGCCTTCACAGAACTCTGATCCCAACCCTTTATTTAATCCATGTGGGTATACAGTTCTCATTTCGCTAACCATAATTGGGTACAAGTGTTAAGCTGTGTTAATTATTATTCTAAGTTACTGTCTATACTGTCCACTACGCCATGTGTCTAATTGGATGTAGACGTTGGTTTAAGACAAATCTAAGTGACAGTTATCTCTTGGCTGCAGGTTCAATCCTGGTCAAGGGCGACAATATTCCGTATAATCCAAATAATATGACTCTTTACTAAAAGGGAATGAGCATGAAGGAAAAACAAGATGGCTGCATGACAATATGCATGTGTAAATGCCTTTTCCCATATCAATCCTCCTATACCATAGTCAGTGAGAAATAAAAAAAATAAAATAAAAGCTAAGCATAAGAATTTTCCTACGTGAGCGTTTTTATTTTTGAAATGTACATTGTTGCAATATTCACCGGATGATGAACAGACAATATTGGATACATATACAAGGTAGGATTTTAAAAATTCGTTCTCAACAAATATTCAAAAAAAAGAAAGAAGAAATTATGATGAACAGACAATATTGGATACATATTCAAGGTAGGATTTGAAACATTCATTCTCAACAGATATTCAACAAAAAAAAAAAGAAGAAATTACAGTTATGCGCCCATTTCATTCATAACATAAAGAAGGGGGAAGGGAGGAGAAAGAAAAAAGAAGAGGAAAAAAAAAGAAAAGAAGAAAAAAAAAAGTATAACCACGCAAAAAAAAACTTAAGCACGTTCATTTCTGATATTCGTCTCTGAAGATAAAGTTTTCTTTGAAATCGATAAGACAAAATTAACATCTTTTTGTTTTTATTTTTTACACGCATTGTAATTGCCTTCAAATTATTAATATATTATAACATACTTAACAATGCTTCAAGCAAATTACTAATTACTTTTAAATATTATTGAGTTTAAAATACAAATAACTGTTTTGTATTATATTTTGTTCCTAATATTTTGATTTATAACATAAAATAATTCCTTTTTTTCCTAATGTAAATGTTACTCAGAATATATATATATATATATATATATATATATATATATATATATATATATATCTTTCTCTCTTTCTCTCTCTTCTCTCTCTCTCTCTTTCTCTCTCTCTTTCTCTCTCTCTTTCTCTCTCTCTCTCTTTCTTTCTCTCTTCTCTCTCTCTCTCTCTCTCTCTCTCTCTCTCTCTCTCTCTCTCTTTCTCTCTCTCTCTCTCTCTCTCTCTCTCTCTCTCTCTCTCTCTCTCTCTCTCTCTTTTTTTCTTTCTTTCTTTCTTTCTCTCTCTCTCTTTCTTTCTTCTCTCTCTTTTCTTTCTTTCTTCTCTCTCTTCTTTCTCTCTCTCTCTCTCTCTCTTCTCTCTTTCTTTCTCTCTCTCTCTCTCTTTCTCTCTCTCTCTCTCTTCTCTTTCTCTCTCTCTCTCTCTCTCTCTCTCTCTCTCTCTCTCTCTCTCCTCTCTCTCTCTCTCTCTTTGGGAAGTCCCCGTGGTGTAGTGACTAATTCCATATTTTCCCTTTCAGGTGCTTACCAACAGCCATATTATGCCACAACATCAGATTCCTACCAACATGGACATCCTGTTATGACCCAACCAGTGTTTGTTGTGCATCAGATGGGTTTCGGGGCTAATCCCCGTGAAATGCAGTGTCCATACTGCCACGCCTACGTACGAACATCGACAGAATACCAAACTGGGGCATTAACATGGCTTGTATCCGGACTTCTCTGCTTATTTGGGTAAATTGAATTTATTTTCTTGTTTGCTTTTTGGTTTGTTTTGTTTTAACCCTTTCACTATCAATTTAAAAAAAAAAAAGAACTGTTGTGGGTATGTAAAATTATACTCTGAGCATGGTCTACTATGCAGGCTCATGGTGCAACCGAGAGCCAGAACTGGAGGCTGATTGAAAATTAAGTTAACTTTTTTTGAAAATACTTAGTATGCTATTTCTTTGAATGGTTGAGATGAGGCTTGATGATTAGTATTATCTGCATTATTCAGACTATTGTCCTCATCTTTATTGTTATCTGTATAATGTTTTGGCTGATGTGCCCTCTGGGCTTCTTCGGGTATTTCTTGTCAGACTTGGGTAACCTTCTTTTCGGACTCTGGGTAACCTTCTTTTCGGACTCTCGGGTAACCTTCTTTCTTGACCCAATAAAAGCAGAGCATTTAAGTCTGAGCTAGCTACTCCAGTCTTGTTAGCTTAAGAAAATTAGATTTTTACTTACATTTAGAATATTATTTATCCCTTGAATAAAGGGTTCAGTGAGACCTGTAAATAGTTCCTCATGGCACAACTGAGAGCCAGAACTGGAGGCCTATTTTAAATGTTAAACTCTGCTTAAGTAATTGACCTCCTACTTGTGCAGAGGGATTGGTAAAATATATATATATATACTCCAGGCCTGTTCATGGCACAATTGAGCGATGGCTGATACTGACAATAAGCCATTCCACCAACCGCCCTGTCGACTGGAGCATTAGAATGTACCAACTGCACCTCTACAGAGGGGTAAGACTCCTTCCAATGGGGCCACCTGTTGGCCGTGGGTGGTGACCCGTGATGCTTAATGATAGAACCCAGGTGGATTAGCAGTTCATGATTTGCAATACTCCACTTTGGCCCTATCTTGGGCTAATATGGACGGTCGGAGAGGCCCCCTCCGATCAATCGGCTGGTCACTTCAAGCCCTAGCACCTATATGATTTTCCCAATGTGGAGCACCCCTTCATCACCATTGCTCCCTGGTCCACAGACGCTAAAAGAGACGCTAGAAGAAGAATAATAGAAGTAAGAAAGAAAGGAAAGAAATATGCAACATTATTATCCTCAAAACATTTAATTTAAAAAAAAAAAAAAAGAAAGTTAAATAAATATAATTTTCAACACATATTGCATTGTAAATTGCCTTCAAAAATCTTTATATTACACATACACACGATGCTTCAAAGATACTATTAAAAAAAACAACAACTTTATTTCCCTATGCCGAGCAACGCTATATTTATAGTAAAAATTAAAAGAATTTCGAACAATTTTCACGCGCGAGGGAGCAGCAGCCGAGCCGAGTTAACATCACGGAAAAAATTTTCAAATATATGGCGTTCTTCAACTTCTTAAACAACAGATGATTACAATATCGCCGTGGGATAAGTACTATAAAAAAACACCTAGTACTTTCAATAACTCTGAGGATGGAATTTTACTTCCGAAAATATTTAGTTTTGAAAAAAAAAACTAAAGTTAAATAGATATAATTTTCAACACATATTGCATTTGTTATTCTAAGTATTTTCAAAAAATAGTAAACAAAATTTTCAATTGGCCCCCAGTTCTGGTTCTCAGTTGTGCTTGGAATATATAATACACCATATCTCTTAGTATATTATTTTAACCGTTTTGACCCCAAGGCTCCTGAACGTAAACATACCCTCTGTCGTTGGAACATGATCTCTGCACTGGTAAACTGGTGCTACAGTGTTTGTGTGTGTGGGGGGGGTAATGTACCACCAGTATACTGGTGTCATGGGGTCAAAGGTTATGGGTTGAAAATGAAAACTCCCAGTGGTAGTGAAAGGGTCAAAAAAATCAATTTGGAGAACAAAATTTTAATATATATATATATATATATATATATATATATATATATATGGAGTAAATATGGAAAATAAATCCGACAATATAAAGAAAATTTTGAAAAAACAAGTGTTCCGAAAATGGGATGAATTTAATTATCGATGTTTAAACATTTCGGTTACATTGAACCTTCATCAGGATGTTTCATCCATCATTTTCTTCACCCCAAGAAACATCCTGATGAAGGTTCAATGTAACCGAAATGTTTAAACATCGATAATTAAATTCATCCCATTTTCGGAACACTTGTTTTTTCAAAATTTTTTTTATATATATCGGACAGTATGTAGATAAAAAAAAGAAAAAGAAATATAAAGAGGGTGTATCATATATATATATATATATATATATATATATATATATAAGTAAACAGTGTTCAGTATCATTGATAGAGCATTTGTATTCAAGTTAAGGTAACGTAGACATGGAGTTTGTTCTGAAGATCGCATAAGTGAAAAACTTGGTAACTAGGTGCCATTGACTCCATGTCCACATTACCTTAACTTGTATAACTACACCAATATTTTGATATATATATATGAGAACGTAAACAAACATATGGCTATTTTCAGCCGACAATATTTGGGAGAATATGTGCTTAATTAAAGTCGAACCTAATTTTTTTGAAAGTTAATTCATTAATAATTAATTAGGCGGGATTTAACTATTAAATGTAAGGCTATAACTATAGATACGAAGACCGCCCCGTGTGTGATTTGAAACCTTGTTAAGCTTGTTAATTTAACAGACAGGTTTCAAATCACACACGGGGCGGTCTTCGTATCTATAGCTCTGCTGATGAGGCCTAATAGGCCGAAATGTACATACAGAGATTGATTTTTCTCGATTTGTTTAGCCTTACATTTAATAGTTAAATCCTGCCTAATTAATTATTAATGAATTAACTTTCAAAAAAATTAGGTTTGACTTCAATTAAGTGCACATTCTCCATATATATATATATATATATATATATATATATATATTTCAATTTTTTAGAATAATTCCTTTAGATTTTGCCGGTCTATTAACAAACAAGAAAACAACATTATTATATTAATTTTCTACGATGAACTGTTTGATTATTTCATCTTCTATTGTAAGAGTATATTTTAAAAACAACTAGATTAAGCAGTCACAGTAGTAGTAGTAGTTAATGAAACATTCAAGAATTATAGTAGACAGTGAGAGGAGGAAGATGAGTTACTACTACTCCTCTTCCTCCCTCTTTCACTGAAATGTCTTCTCTTTCCTCTTTTATTGTAAAGATGTCCCCAGGTATTTCATTATTGATTTTTAAAATTTATTTATTCAATTAACCAGTCCTGTTCCTCAATATTAGCTTAACATGTGTGTAAAGTTTCTATCATGATCAGATCACTGGTGTAGGCGGCAACTGGTAATACATAGAAGAAATTGCCATTTATGTAGTAGATGGATAGAATATACAACAGAATGGAAGAGAAATAAGACAAAAAGTAATTTTTCAGCTGTGTTTATTGTTGACATCGATCATTCAAAATAAACGGTAATTTATGAGGAAGTGCGTCCTGGTCTCCTGCCTCAGAAATTGCTACCCGGTGACTATTAAAATAACTTCCCCAGCTATGTCGTCTCGGCAGTGTTTCTTGAAAGAAAACAACCAACTTAGGGCATTAAATGTATTTTAGAGGGCGGGGGGCTTCTCTTTTTTTGTTGTAATTCTTATTTATTTATCGTAATTTATTTAGAGATTTATTTATAGCAATTTGTCGTAATTCTTGTTTATTTATAGAAATTTGTCGTAATTCTTGTTTAGATATGAAGATGCATATCTATCTATCTATCTATCTATCTCAATTTGTTCATTTTTTACTTTGTTTATACATATCTATATCGGTAGGTGTGGCGCTCCACCTCAGTCGCTAAAATAATCTCCTTGGTCTAGCGCAAGTGAAAAGGGGATAGACTCCCTCGCTGATTGGCTGATACCGACTTGAGGTCGCCCCGATGACTTTTTTTATATATATCTATCCACCCATCTCCATTTGTTCATATAAAAAAAAGTACTACTGTATGGTTGCATCACTTAGACTTTAATGAAATGACTGCCCTGTTGGTGGGGCGTTAGAATGCACTGACTGCACCTCTGCAGAGGGGTAAGACTCCCTCAATGGGGCCACCTGTTGGCCATGGGTGGCGACCTGTGATGCTTAAGGATAGAACCCAGGTGGATGAGCAGTTCCTGACTTGCAATACTCCACTTTGCCCCTATCTGGGCTAGACGGGTGGTCGGAGAGGCCCCCTCCAATCAATCGGTTGGTCACGTCAAGCCCTAGCACCTATATGATTTTCCCAACCCTATTGCCTTTATGGCAAGCCCCAACTTCTTTTTATCATATGGGTGCTAGAAGGCGGTGACTGAGGGTCTACATGTCCTGGGAATGATATTAAACTCTATCTGATGGTGAGGTTCCAGTTTTGGAGGTTTGGGGAATGTGGTGCACCCCTTCATCACCATTGCTCCCTGGTCCACTCTGACCCGGAGTGGTAGTACCTGTTAGGGTCCCATCTATGGGTTAAATAGAAAAACATGAGTTAATAAACAAAATTGTATTATCTATTAAGAATTGATTTATTTCAAAACTTTATTGGCATTAAATGACCCACTGAGGTTGATGTGCCACAAATCAAAACAAATTTAATGAAATGACTGGAGAAAAAGCTAGTAATGATTATTCTAATATATATATATATATATATATATTTAAAGGGTCAGGTTAGCTCAGTTGGTAGAGCGTTCGGCTAGAAACCACGAGGTTCCTAGTTCGATACCGGTCCTCGCCAACTCAGCGTATGAGTAAGCACAGGGATCTGTACGGTAAAGTAAGGAGCTGATGGTAGGTGTGGCGCTCCACCTCGGACACTAAAATAATCTCCTTAGTCTCACGCTAGTGTAAAGGGAATAGACTCCCTCGCTGTTTGGCTGATACCGACTTTAGGCCACCCTGACGACTTTTATATAAGGAAGTGCGTGGTGTAATGGTTAAAGTGATGGGAAATTGACTCGTCACCCTGAGTTCAAATCCTGGATGTGGTAATACCCTTGGGAAAAGTATGAATCCTACTCTCTCTCCACCTATGGATAAATAGTAAGGCAGACTGGGCTCTTTAATCTTGGTTAGGCAACTAGTCTAGGAGAAGGAAAATTCTGAATTCAAAACCTGTTGAACTCCGCTTAAGAAATTGACCTTGTGTCACATCCTGCTCATGTGGAAGGGTTGGTATATATATATATATATATATATGTGTGTGTGTGTATGTACGTATGTGATTAAAATAATCATTACTGTTTTGTTAATTAAAGTACCTAGCAATCAAGTAATGGGTTGCCTATAAATTATGTATAGCAGTGTAGAAATTAAAAGTAGTGATAACATTATGGAAAAACCACCCTGTCATCTGGGTCAGAAGAATTAATGGGTTGCCTATAAATTATGTATAGCAGTGTAGAAATTAAAAGGAGTGATAATTGAATTATTTGTAATAATCACACAGCTGACCCCCATGACAAAGAATTCTATCAGAGTTCTTGAAAGTTATATTCTTCTTTGCTTTGATAGTTGACTTTTTTTCTTGTATTTCTTTCTTTCTTGTATTTTGTTAAAAATAAAACCATGTCAAAATATTACAAGTGCTAAGTTTTTTTGGGGAGGGGGTTCTTGGGCTCATGGCTGCCCTGAAATGCATCGCAGTTTGGTGGATAACAAAGATGTGTAAGAGCAATCTCCCTTGTCTGAGGGTTTTGGCTAATCTCCTGCATCAAGAGACCCTTTTTTGGTCACGTAACGCAGGAACCCAAGAAGAGAACCCTCTTTGGCCGAAGCTACTGAACAAGTGCGGACGTGCTTGTCACCTCTCTCCAGCAGACACCTATTGTGCATGTCAGACGTTACAGACTCTACTTACAGTAAGTGGTTTCCACCTATTTTGTCTATTAACACTACTATGTATGTTTGGACACTTGTGACATTATATAGCCTGGAGAACTTCATTCCCCTATATATGTTATAATAAAAGTTATATCTATTAATAATGGAGATTCGTTTCCGGTTTTTGTCTGTAACAAAAACGACGTCACTGATTACGTCACACTACCTAAAACGTCATAATGTAGAATAAATACACTCAGAATTTGAGCATGCAATGTTAGACAGTCCTCATTGTTTTTTAAAACAAGTTTTAATAAATACATACCTGATATTATCTATCTATATATAGTTTGTTTTATTTTAATATATATTTAAAGTTATCAGAACTAAGTTTCCATTTCAAATTTTTTATTTTTTACTCCTTCAATAAATTTGATGATTTTACTTTACTTATGATACAAACTCTCTGATATTAAATTGTCAACTCCCCTCCCCTCAGGTAATATTTATTTTACATCGACCAGAGGGCGTTTTTTTTATTTTGCTAGTAAATGTAACTAACGCGTTTGTTGTTTCCCTAATTGAAGTATTCCGCATTGGGTACTTATCCTTTAAGTAACCTAATGCTTTTATAAGAACCAGAGTTAACACTCTGTGACTCTTATACTACTAAAGTCTTTAGGAAGCGCGTGGTGTAATGGTTAAAGTCATGGGAAATGGACTCGTCGACCTGAGTTCAAATCCTGGACATGGCAATTATTTCACTTAGCGCTAATACCCTTGGGAAAGGTATGAATCCTACTCTCCCTCCAGCTATGGGTAAATAGTAGGGCAGACTGGGCTCTTTAACCTTGGTTAGGCAACCAGTCTAGGAGAAGGAAAACACTGAATTCAAACCTGTTAAACTCCGCTTAAGAAATTGACCTTGTGTCGCATCCTATTCGTGCGGAGGTATTGGTAAATATATATCTTATTATAATGGAGATTGTCTGTTTTTCTGTCTGTAACCGAAACTATATTACTATTCAAGTCACAATTCCCTTTGTTATTTACTTCACATTCTCTATGATTTTATTTTTAATTAAACCTCAATGATTAATAAAATTGTTTTACATCATTAAGACTGTTGACCATATCTACATACTAATAACATGCAATTGTATTTATATATACAACAAAATAGCGGTTTACAGTGTGAATGGGAAGGCTAATCTGCATATTGATATTTAAAATTTGATTTTAATAAATATGTGCTTAGTATTATTGATTTCTAATTGTTTGGTTTTATCTTATTGAATATGAGCAAAAATCTTGGGGATAAATCTTAGAAGAAATCCATTAACAAGAAGAAATAACTGTAATATTATTCTTTACTTCCTATTTTAACTAAATAGTTAAATTAGGAAAATTTACCAATGAAAGAGGGGAGTAATGGAAAATGATGGAAGAGTTAGTTTCAAAGCTGTTCTATTTTTCAATCATACCCCCTCTGTTCCAAATATTTTTATCTGAATTCTTATTCAGTTTCATTAGCCTTTCTAATTTAACATGATATTTTATTATATTAAAACTTAAATACTTGCACCCTACGGAGGGTGCATATATTTGCTAGTACTACTAAAGTCTGTTTTAAATAAAAACAATGATGTTAATGACTTTATTAATGATTATAGCAACATTTCTCCCTTTTTCTGTTTTCATTAAAGATAATGGCAAAATATTTTTGTTAGAAATAACAATGACTATAATTAAAATGTATGTAAAATGACATTTTATGTTATCTTTTTGAAATTAAAAAAATCTACTTTTATTTTTAATTACAAAATGACTGAATGATGTAAAATAACAATGGATATTTATGACAAACAAAAAGGAAGATGAAGGTATTTGTTTTAATTATATGTTGCATCTGAAATCTGTTATTTGCTTAGTTTAGCAAAAGGTCAGAAATGTAGGGCACCCAGTGAGAAACAAACTCACTAACAATGGTTTGCTAATTTTTTTTGCTATATTGTTATCATTTACTAAGTTTAGTTTAGTTGTGACACAAGATCAAAAGTATGAGGCACCCAGTGAGAATCAAACTCACTAACAATGGTCTGCCAGTTTCTTGTATCATATTGTAGTCCTTTACTTAGCTTAGCTTAGAACAAGTCCAGAACTCTGGGGCACCCAGTGAGAATCAAACTCACTAACAATGGTCTGCTAGTTATATATATATATATATAAAGTTGGAGGTTTGGTTTGGTTTGTTTTACAGCATATCAATCTCGGTGCTACCACTCCGGGTCAGAGTGGACCAGGGAGCAATGGTGATGAATGGGGTGCTCCACATTTCCCAAACCTCCAGAACTGGAACCTCACCATCAGATAGAGTTTAACATCATTCCCAGGACATGTAGACCCACAGTCACCGCCTTCTAGCACCCATACAATAAAAACGGGTTGGGGCTTGCCATAAGGGCAATAGGGTTGGGACAATCATATAGGTGCTAGGGCTTGACATGACCAGCTGATTGATTGGAGGGGGCCTCTCCGACCGCCCGTCTAGCCCAAGATAGGGCCAAAGTGGAGTATTGCAGGTCATGAACTGCTCATCCACCTGGGTTCTATCCTTAAGCATCACGGGTCGCCACCCACGGCCAACAGGTGGCCCCATTGGAGGGAGTCTTACCCCTCTGTAGAGGTGCAGTCGGTACATTCTAAATTGCTCAGCCGACAGGGCGGTTGGTGGAATGGCTTATTGTCAGTATCAGCCAAACAGCGAGGGAGTCTATCCTCTTTTCTCTAGTGCTAGACTAGGGAAATTGTTTTTGCATCTGAGGTGATGTGTCACGCCTGTTGTATACTCTCTTTCTTTACTTACTTCTATTCTTCTTCTAACATCTCTTCTAGCGTCTGGACTTTGTCTTGGGGACTTTGTGTCTGGTCTTCCATTGGGGATTTCTCTTTATCAGAAGCCCTGTGTCCTTGGTAGTTTTTAGATAATAACGCAAGACTTCGATTTAACTTAGATCATATTTTATTCTGAAATCCCCACTAGACTACCTGCACAGATTGAGTCGGCACCGTGCATAACACGACTTACCACTGTCGTGGCTTTGGCCGATCTGACTAAAAATCTCTTTCTAATCTAAACCGGAAGAGGGTCTTCTCTACCGATTCTCACGGTATCCACCGGAAGGAGGGTCAGGACTTAGGTCAAGCCTTGTCATTCAATCCTTCAAGGCCGCCGGCTGAACTTATAACAGCCATTTTGGAATCTAATAATTATGTAACACACCTACCATCAGCTTCCCACTTTACCACACAAATCCGAGCCGTTTTACTCATGCACTGAATTGGTGAAGGCACCGTGCATAACACAACTTACCACCGTCGTGGCTTTGGCCGATCTGACTAAAACATCTCTTTCTAATCTAAACCGGAAGAGGGTCTTCTCCACCGATTCTCACAGTATCCACTGGAAGGATCAGGACTGAGGTCAAGCCTTGTCATTCAATCCTTCAAGGCTGCCGGCTGAACTTATAAAAGCCATTTTGGTTTCTACACTACTGTACATAAATATTAGGAATCTAATAATTATGTAACACACCTACCATCAGCTTCCCACTTTACCACACAGATCCAAACCGTTTTAGTTATGCACTGAATTGGTGAAGGCCCGTATTGAACCTGGAACCTTGTGGTTCTTAAACAGATGCTCTCCCGGATGAACGAAACCAGTCCCAATACACAAGAGTCGGCTGAAAGTTATTCATGGAATGTGACCAAATGAGGTTTTATATTTCTGCATAGTCCCCTTTTGTGTGCATTGACTTCTTCTATTGGTATTTCAATGCTTGGATCTCATTGGTTAAAAAAGTCACCATCATCAGCAGCAGCAGCAATGATGTTTTCATATGAACTTTTAAGATATTTTTTGTTTCCTGTTTAATGTCAATTCCTATTACAACTAACCTACATCCCATTTACAGCAAACTGGACGTAGGACAGCTGCAATTAGGGTCAGTATTAAATAGGACATGGGAAATGTCACATACCAAATATATAAAACTAGCAGGACCTGTGGATATACCACAGTATGATAATTTAATTATTACGTTTGATATGTTTACTTAAGAGCTATTGTTAAATAGTTCAATATGTAAATGTATAATGATCTTGAGTTAACTCTCCTTACTAGCAGGACCTGTGGATATACCACAGTATGAGAATTTGATTATTACAACGTTTGATATGTTTACTTAAGAGCTATTGCAAAATAGTTCTATATGTAAAAAGTATAATAATCTTGATTTAACTCTCCTTACTAGCAGGACCTGTGGATATACCACAGTATGATAATTTAATTATTACAATGTTTGATATGTTTACTTAAGAGCTATTGTTAAATAGTTCAATATGTAAATGTATAATGATCTTGAGTTAAAACTCTCTCTACTAGCAGGACCTGTGGATATACCACAGTATAATTTAATTATTACAACGTTTGATATGTTTACTTAACATCTATTGTGTGGTAATGAAATATTCCCCACTCTCTCTCATCCATGTGGTCTTATATATATATATATATATATATATCAAGTCATCCACAGACACGTGTTTTGGCATTTCACGCCTCTTCAGTATGGCTAGACACAACAAATATCCCTGGCTAGGGTCGAACTCAGACCGGCTGTTTGCCTGTCTGATATCTAATCCCCTCGGCCAATGACAGCTGTAGCGGGGACTGGTGATTTTAAACTATTAAGTACATAGGTTTGTTTATGTATTTTACGGTCACTGAGATCAAATTTCCGGGGAAACGATCATTGCTTATAGGCTTAGTAGTAAGAGTTAATCTAAATTACCAATTAGAGAGCTCATACCAAATTTATGGGAGCATATATTAATAAGTCATCCACAGACACGTGTATTGGCATTTCACGCCTCTTCAGTGTGGCTAGACGCAACTATCTTTGGCTAGGGTCGAACTCAGACTGACCGTTTAGTGAGTATGGCATTATGCTGGGCTGGTTTATGATTAGTAGCTGGTACGATTAGTAGCATACCTCACTATTCCTTGTCTGTCTTATTGTATCTCCCTGCAATAAATTCTTCTACCTTAAATTTACGAACATGTTCACTGGTTCTTCCACCCGACTACAACCTTATCTGATTGTATTCCCTTTTAAGGAAACAACATATTAAGAGTATTTATGGTTTTCGAAGGAGCTCTTATTTCTCTGTAGTTGTAGGGAAATTGTCGGACAAAGAAGGAACAAGCACAAAAGTAAATGCAGACACTTGTATTGACAAAAATTACATAAAATTGTTGCAAATTTTAATGGTATTTGCTACGAGACTTATCTGAGTTAGTAATTTTCTTGGAGTAATGGTGATAACAGGGTATTCTTTTCGTCGGTAGGAAATGTTGATAATACGCTTTGTCTTGGTAGTTTCTCGTTCTTCAGTAAGTGTGCTATTGTACCTGCCTTTTAACATATGCTGATACAATGCCTTAGAAGTGAGCTGGTTGTAGAGTTCTGTGATAAGTGGGCCCTGTTTTGGGCTTGGTAATGAGAGCTTGTTTTTTTTATGTCTCTCCTCCAGTACTGCTTTGCGATAAGTAAGCCCTGTTTTTGGGCTAAGTGATGAATGAAGTGTAGGGACCGCTATTTACGTGACTACCCTCATTGGGTGCTCCGTGATAAGTAGGCCCTGTTTGGGCTAAGTGATGAAAGCGTTTGTTTTTACGTCTCTCGTCCAGTAACTGCTTTTTGATAAGTGAAGTTTTTGGTTTTTGGCGCCAACATACGATGTTGGCGATTCGCCCCCTAGCAGCAGGGGGAGATAATTGGTTACTGAATTTCCAATAATATTGAAAAATAGTTCAATAAGTAAAGAGCATAATAGTCCTGATTTAACTCTCTTTATTAGTAGGACCTGTGGATATACCACAGTATGATAATTTAATTATTACAACGTTTGATGTGTTTACTTAAGAGATGGCATAGGTTAGCTCAGTCGGTAGAGCGTTCGACTAGAAACCACTAGGTTCCTAGTTCGATACCGGCCCTTGCCAACTCAGCGTATGAGTAGCACAGGGATCTGTGCAGTAAAGTAAGGAGCTGATGGTAGGTGTGGCGCTCCACCTCAGATGCTAAGATAATCTCCTTGGTCTAGCGCTAGTGAAAAGGGGATAGACTCCCTCCCTAACTGGCTGATACTGACATTAGGCCGCCCCGACGACTTTTTTTACTTAAGAGCTATTGCTAAATAATTCAATATGTAAAAACAATAATAATCTTTGTTTAACTCTCTCCTTCTTTTTTTCTTTCTTTCTCTCCTTCTTCTTCTCTTCTCTCTTCTTTTTCTTTCTTTCTCTCCTTCTTTTTTTCTTTCTTTCTCTCCTTCTTTTCTTTCTTTCTTTCTCTCCTTCTTTTTTTCTTTCTTTCTTTCTCTCTTCTTTTTTTCTTTCTTTCTTTCTCTCCTTCTTTTTTCTTCTTTCTTTCTCTCCTTCTTTTTTTCTTTTTCTTTCTCTTCTTCTTCTTTCTTTTCTTTTTTCTTTCTTTCTTTCTCTCCTTCTCTTTCTTTCTTCTTTCTTTCTCTCCTTTTTTTTTCTTTCTTTTCCTCCTTCTTTTTTCCTTTCTTCTCTCCTTCTCTTTTTTCTTCTTTTTCTCTCCTTCTTTTTATCGTTTCATTATGTTTGATTGAAACAGATTAGCATTATCGCTTCTGTGCGCTCATCCCCTCTCTATATATTTCCCCATCTCTCTTTCTTTTTTCTTATAATATTTTTTGTGTAGCATGTCCTTTTTCTTTATCTTGTATATGACACTTTAAAAAGGGGATTATTTTTTGATCTCTCATGATATGAAAGATATACTGGTATCTTTCATTTATAAAAACAAAACAAAATTGTAGGGCTATATTTATTTATGGGTGATCTTATATATGACACTTTAAAAAGGGGATTATTTTTGTGTAGCATGTCCTTTTTCTTGATCTCTCATGATATGAAAGAATCTAAATATTGACTGGTTTGGCAGTTCTTAAGCTGTGACCGAATAGTACAAACATTCGTCTCTATTCTGTGGAATACTAATGCTGGTTCCTGGCTGCTTTCTTTCACATTATTTATTGATTTCCTTGTATCAAAGACTTTTTATAGACAGATCTCTATCTCAGAAGGTCAGATCTCATAATGTTATGAGTGCTTGAAAAATCCAAAACCGTGTCAAATGGAGGTGTGTAACAGGCAATGTAGAGATACAATTTGGATTTGAATATTGGCTTCTAACTTCTGTTGTCAGGCAAATCTCACTCGGTGCTCCATACTACTGGCCTTGTGCTAGACTAAGTTTAGAAAATGACTACAATACAGTCAGGGTTGTGAAGTTGGAGTCGGAAGCAATTAAGAATCCTCTGGTATTTTAAGTTTTGTTTAATGGCATATCAACCTCTGTGGATCATTTAATACCAAAAAGGGTTAAATTGGCCTTATATTCTATATGAGTTTCTGTCTTTAGAGTATAGCTTTTGTTTAATGGCATATCAACCTCTGTGGATCATTTAATACCAAAAAGGGTTAAATTGGCCTTATATTCTATATGAGTTTCTGTCTTTAGAGTATAGCTTTTGTTTAATGGCATATCAACCTCTGTGGATCATTTAATACCAAAAGGGTTAAATTGGCCTTATATTCTATATGAGTTTGTGTCTTTAGAGTATAGCTTTTGTTTAATGGCATATCAACCTCTGTGGATCATTTGATACCAAAAAGGGTTAAATTGGCCTTATATTCTATATGAGTTTCTGTCTTTAGAGTATAGCTTTTGTTTAATGGCATATCAACCTCTGTGGATCATTTGATACCAAAAAGGGTTAAATTGGCCTTATATTCTATATGAGTTTGTGTCTTTAGAGTATAGCTTTTGTTTAATGGCATATCAACCTCTGTGGATCATTTGATACCAAAAAGGGTTAAATTGGCCTTATATTCTATATGAGTTTCTGTCTTTAGAGTATAGCTTTTGTTTAACGGCGTATCAAATTCATTGTGTCATTTAATGCTCAAGAGGGTTAAATTAGCCTTGTATTCTATATGGGTCTGGGGGTTTAAGGTATAAGTTTTGTTTAATGACATGTCAACCTCTGTGGGTTGTTTAATTTCAAAAAAGGGTTAAATTGGTTTTGTATGGGTTTGGTGCTTTAGAGTACGGATTTTTTTAATGGTATATCAACCTCTGTGGATTATTTAATTTCAAAAAAGGGTTAAATTGGTTTTGTCTTCTATGAGTTTGGGGCTTTATGGTATGGGTTTTGTTTAATGGCATATCAACCTCTGTGGGTCAGTTAATGCCAAAAGAGTTAAATCAACTTTATATTCTATATGGGTCTGGTGCTTTAGGGCGTGGATTTTTTAACAGCATATCAACCTCTGTGGGTCAGGCCAAAAAGAGTTAAATTGGTTTTGTATTCTGTATGGGTTTTGGTTTTTAGGGTATGGGTTTGTTTAATGACCTATCAACCTTTGGGTCATTTAATGCAAAAAAAGGGTTAAATTGGCTTTTTATATATATTTACAAACCCCTCCGCGCGAGCAGGATACGGCACAAGGTCAATTTCTTAAGTGGAGTTCAACAGGTTTGAATTCAGAGTTTTCCTTCTCCTAGACTGGTTACCTAGCCATGGTTAAAGAACCCAGTCTGCCCTGCTATTTACCTATAGCTGGAGAGAGAGTAGGATTCATACCTTTCCCAAGGGTATTAGCGCTAAGTGAAATGCAATTACCACGTCCAGGATTTGAACTCGCGGCGACGAGTCCACTTCCCATAACTTTAATCATTACACCACGCGCTTTGGCTTTTTATATGGGTCTGTGGCTTTATGATAAGTGATTTTACAGTATTACAGTATTCGGCTATATTTAGTCAGTTTTTAGTGAAATTGTTGATTTGGTCAGATCTAAGTGAAAGGGTTTTTAAAATTTTTATTTTTTTTTTCAAGATGTCATCTGGTTTGGTGTTTTTGAAAAGGTACTTTAAGTTGCTTGTCTTGCAGAATTTGGGGACCAAGTTACCTTTAAGCACCCCAGGGGCGACCTGGATTCAGCAGGACATGTTTCGCTTTGCACCGTCAATATCCGGTTGTTTGTTACCAGACGATTTTTAGACGCTTTTTTTTTTTTTTTTAAATTATAAAACTAACTGCTAACCATAACACTAACCCCTAACTCTAAGCCCTAACCCTAACAAACAACCGGATGTTGACGGTGCAAAGCGAAACATGTCCTGAATCCAGGTCGCCCCTGGGGTGCTTAAAGGTAACTTGGTCTGAATTTGGAATGAGTTTGTCAGAAACTGTCATAATTTAAGAGGATGTATTTGACAGTGAAGGGTACTTGTGGTTCAGCAGGTACTGTTAGAAACTGAATAACAAACTGACTTAATTTAATACCCTTCACTGTCAAATACATTCGCAATGGTGATGAAGGGGTGCTCCACATTCCCCAAACCTCCAAAACTGGAACCTCACCATCAGATAAGGTCACCTGAAAATCAGGCACGGTGGGAGGGGGGGGGCTGTCCTGAGTTTTTGTCTGGTTTATCTTATTTAGGTTGCTTGTTTGGTTTGATTTTAAGGCATGCCAACCTATTGGGTTATTTTATGCTGAAAACGTTTTTGTTTTATTTCTTTTTTGTTGGGTGTGGTTGTTATGTGTGAAAACATTTGGGGATCATTTTAAATTTTGCTTCTATTTAAAATTGGATGCATATTTAGATATCTGCTAAAATCAGTATTTCTGCTGAGGATTTGTTTGTTTTGTTTTACGGCATATCAACCTCAGTGGGTCATTGGAAATGATTTTTACTATAAAAATGCATTCGAAATGTAATAAGTATCTGTTAGCGCCAGATACAAGTGCTGAATAAAATATATCTCAAGCACACTATTTCTCTATGTATCTTTTCCTACCTCAACGATACAACAAAAAACATGTCTTCCTTTCTGAGATTTATTTAAGATTTAGGTAAGTGGCCGTACAGCTGTTTTGTTGTGGGGTGTTGCTTCCCAGATTTATTACGGACAGTACGAAGAATTTTTATGTAGGTGTCAATCTCGTTTGCTTGTTTTTGTTTTTTTGTTTTTTTCCTGACGTTTCGTCAAAGTCCGATGGAACCAATTTAATCAAACAAATCAAAATTCTTGTCCAGGATTCTGTCCAAATATTCTGATTTATTGGTGAAGAATTTTGATTTGATTGGAACATTCTAAAATTGAAAATGTTATTACATTAAGAAATATTAAGGAGAAATTCAAGAATTTTCTATATTTAATCAAAGGAACAGATCGAGACTAGACTACTTCTTGTTTTATTGTAATAAGTATCTGTTAGGACCAGATACAAGTGCTGAATAAAATATATATATCAAGCACACTATTTCTCTGTGTATCTTTTACCACCTTAACGATACAGCAAAAACAAACCAAACCAAACCAAAACAAAAAAAGAAAAACATTGGTGCTGAAGTTGTTAAAATCAAATATGTCTGAAAATGCATATTTTAGATATGAACTAAGGTAAAAAAAAAAATTAAATAGATAAATAAAAGAAGAAAAATGTCTGCTAATTGTTTTCTTAATGATCTAATAAAATCCTGTCTCTTATAATTGAACAATGATTTAAAAGTGCAGGCAAGGGTAAAGAGAAAAGGCCAAAAAGAAATATGAAGATTTGTATTTTCTTAGCTTCAAGTCATTAGACTGTCTAACCTGAGTGAATATACTTAATTAAGAATAAACATTAAAAAAGAAAATGATAAAGGAAAAATAAATCAGAGATTAAGAACGGCGGCCATTTTTCATTTCATTTATAACATTATGGTCATTTCTTTGTTTGCCTCATTACATCTTATTTCTTTTATATTTTTCTTGGCTGCTTTTCTCTTTTTCTTGTTACTCTTCAATTTTTCTTTATTTTTATTTTTTAATCTTTTCTTTTCACTTCTTTATTTTTTTTCTATTTTCTTTTTTTCTTTTGACTCTTCTTTCTTGTCCCTTCTCTTTACTCTCTATACTCTCTCTCTCTTCTCTTTCCTCCTTTTACTCTCTTTTTTCTTTCTTGTCCCTTCTCTTTTCGCTCCCCTCTTTCTTTCTTTCTTTCTTTCTTTTTACTTTTCAACAGACAGTTCTGCAACTGCAAACTGGTTGATTTTGGTTTAATCAATTATATCCCTTAATCAATTAAAATCAATAACCATGTTTCTTAGTTAGAAAGCTATCAATGTGTATGCAAGATTTCGAATCTGAGTGACCTCCCGTTTTGGAGTTATACTTCGACATGTACATACCAAACTTCCTTTTATATATAGATGGTCATTTCTTTGTTTGACTCATTACATTTTATTTCTTTTATATTTTTCTTGGCTGCTTTTCTCCTTTTCTTGTTACTCTTCAATTTTTCTTTATTTTTATTTTTTAATCTTTTCTTTTCTTCTCCCTCCTTTATTTTTTCTATTTTTTTTTTTTTGACTCTTCTTTCTTGTCCCTTCTTTTCCTCTCTCTCCTCTCTCCTCTCCTCTTTTTTCTTTACTTTTTTTCTCTTTCCTCTTTTTTTCTCTTTCCTCTCTTTTTATTTCCTCCTTTTACTCTCTCCTTTTGTTACATAATTATTAGATTCCTAACACTTATGTACCATTAGTGTAGAAACCAAAATGACTGTTATAATTTGCAGCCGGTGGCCTTGAAGGATTGAGTGACTTGGCTTGACCTCAGTCTGATCCTCTTTCTGGAGGATACCGTGAGAATCGGTGGAGAAGCCTTCTTCCGGTTTAGATTAGAAAGAGAGTTTAGTTCAGTATCAGCCAAACCACGAAGGTGGTAAGTCGCGTTAAGCGCACTGCCGAATCAATCTGCGCAGGTAGTCTGGTGGGTATTTCGGAATAAAATATGATCTAAAGCAAATCGAAGTCTTGGGTTATTATCTAAAAACTACCAATAACACAGGGCTTCTGATAAAGAGAAATCCCCAATGGAAGACCAAAAGCTAGCAGAAGAACGTAAGATACCAAAGATGAGCAGAAGAATAATAGAAGTAAAGAGAGTATACAACACTTTCTTTCTTGTCCCCTCTCTTTCCGCTCCCTTCTTTCCTCTTTCTTTCTTTCTTTCTTTCTTTTTACTTTTCAACATCCCTTTTTGCTTTCTCTTTGACATTTCTTTCACTACTTTGATTTTACTTGTTTTAAAAAAAAAACTTTTCTCCCCCCCTCTTTCTTCCATCATCTCTTTCTTCATCTTCTCTTTCTTCATTTCTTTCTTTTATCATTTCTTTTTATCATTTCTTTCTTTTTCATTTCTTTTATCATTCTTTTATCTTTCTTTATCATTCTTTCTTTTATCATTTCTTTTATCATTTCTTTCTTTTATCATTTTCTTTCTTTTATCATTCTTTCTTTTTTTATCATTTCTTTCTTTTATCATTTCTTTTATCATTTCTTCTCTTATTCTTTCTTATTTCTTCTTCATTTCTTTCTTTATCCTCCTCTTCTCTTTCCTTATCCCTCCTCTTCTCTCTTCCTTATTTCTTCTCTGTATTTCTTTATGTTCATGTTCCACAGTTTTCCCAGTTCTCTGGCAAGGTCCAAGTATTTGTCTATCTTTTCGCTTTCTTTCACTTTCACCCGGTGATCGGTCAGAACAGCAAAATCCACGAGATGACAAGTTCTCTTCTTCTTGTTGATCAACACTAGGTCTGGTCTCCTGGCTGGCATTAGGTGATCCATCTTTACCTCAAAGTCCCATAGAATTTTGTGCGTCTCATTCTCCAGGACAGATTCAGGTTTGTGCATATACCATTTCAGAGATGCTAATAGGTATGCGTCCTGTGTCACTGATGCAAATCTAAAAGGATGCAGTAAAATTGCATCCATGCATCCCAGTGTTTTCTTTTCTTCCTCCACCATTTCCAGCTAACTGTAAATACATTTCAATATTTTCTTGGAAACGAATTACACTGTATGGAGTACAAGGTCAGGGTTAGATGGCTTTAGTTGTTCATAGATAAAAACTCTGCAATTAAGAAACTTTACCGCCCTATTGGCTGGGGCGTTAGAATGCACCGACTGCACCTCTGCAGAGGGGTAAGACTCCCCCAATGGGGCCACCTGTTTGCCATGGGTGGCGACCCGTGATGCTTAAGGATAGAACCCAGGTGGATGATAAGTTCATGACATGCAATACTCCACTTTGGCCCTATCTTGGGCTAGACGGGCGGTCGGAGAGGCCCCCTCTGATCAATCGGCTGGTCACGTCAAGCCCTAGCACCTATATGATTTTCCCAACCCTATTGCCCTTATGGCAATCTCTAACCCCTTTTTATCATATGGGTGCTAGAAGGTGGTGGCTGCGGGTCTACATGTCCTGGGAATGACGTTAAACTCTATCTGATGGTGAGGTTCCAGTTTTGGAGGTTTGGGGAATGTGGACCATTGCTCCCTGGTCCACTCTGACCCGGAGTGGTAGTACCTATTAGGGTCCCATCTATGGGTTAAATAGAAAAAATGAGTTTATAAACAAAATTGTATTATCCATTAAAAATGAATTTATTTCAAAACTTAGTTAGCATTAAACATTTTTTTTACCAATCGAAGTATTCGGCATAAAATAACCCAAGGGGTTGACATGCCGTAAAACCCAACCAACCAAACCAAACCTCTTTCTTTTGTTCCTCTAGCTCTTCTTTCTTTTCACCTTCCCTCTCTCTCTCTCTACCCCTCCCCCATTATTTTTCCCCCAGCAGCTGTCCCTTATTCCATCCTTTTATTTCCCATTTCATCCCAGCTGCATCTTTTCAACAGCCCCACCCCCCACCTCACCCAATAAAAGATTCCATTCTTGAATTTCCGCATGAATACTTTGCTTATTTTCCTTCATTCAATAATTCCTTCTTTGTTGATTTTTAGGATTTTCCCCTTTTTTTGGAATATAATCCAAGGAATTGGAGTCTTATTGACTTTCCAAACAAATTTGGGTCTTCATAAATAAAAAAGGGAAAAAAATAATTCCCCTTCAGTGATTCTCGGATTCTTTCATTTTATTCTCAGCTTTCTTCTGTTTTTATAAATATTTTGTAAGTTTTATCTAAGTCAGTTCATTTCTCCTTATCTATTTTAGGCTGTTCATATCTACATTATTCTGTTCCTATCTCTCTTTTTGTTAGTCTGCCCCCCCCCTCTCTTTATGTTAGACCGTTCCACTCTCTATCTCGGTGTTAGTCTGTTCCTCTCTCTCTATATATATATGTATATTATTCTGTTCCTATCTTTCTTTCTGTTAGTCTGCCCCCCTCTCCCTTTATGTTAGGCCGTTCCTCTCTCTATATATATATTATTCTATTCCTATCTCTCTTTCTGTTAGTCTGCCCCACTCCCTTATATTAGGCTGTTCCTCTCTCTATCTCGGTGTTAAACTGTTCCTATCTCTCTCTATATTTGTGTTAGTATGTTCCTATCTCTCTCTCTGTTAGTCTGTTCCCACCTCTATGTTAAACTGTTTCTATCTATCTATCTTAGACTGTTTCTCTCTCTCTCTCTCTCTCTCTGTTAGTCTCTTCCTGTCTATTTATCTATTAGTCGGTTCCTCTCTATCTATATTAGTCAGTTCCTCTCTCTCTATCTATGTTAGTCTGTCTCCACTCTCTAAGTTAGGTTCTCCCCCCCCCCATCTATGTCAAGCTTTTCCTCTCTTTCTCTATGTTAAGCCGTTCTTATTTTTCTCTCTTTGTATTAGACTGTATCTATCTCTCTCTCTCTCTCTCTCTCTCTCTCTCTCTCTCTCAGACTGTTCCTATCTCTCTTCATGTATGTTAATTTGTTCCTCTCTCTCTCTCTCTCACTATATAATATATATATATATATATATATATATATATGAGGAAAAATGAGTAAAGAAAAGAAAAGTAAATGGATAAAATGAATTTAATCAATCACTTACACATGTGTTTCGGTCAGTTTGTGTGTGAAAATATTTCGCACACATACAAGAATCGACCTTCATCAGAGTGAATATTTATTTTTTAAAAAATAAAAATAAATATTCACTCTGATGAAGGTCGATTCTTGTATGTGTGCGAAATATTTTCACACACATAAACTGACCGAAACACATGTGTAAGTGATTGATTAAATTCATTTTATCCATTTACTTTTCTTTTCTTTTCTTTACTCATTTTTCCTCATATTGTCAGATTCAATTCCTTTTCCATTTTTACATACATATATATATATATATTATATATATATATATATATATATATATATATAAGAAACATTCTGTTTCTATGTTTGTACAATGACCAAACATAGATAGGGATGGATGGCAAGTAAGAGTCATGGAGATCTGTGCTGTAGTCATGATGATGGATGATGCTATAGTATTTTAGTTTCACACTCTGTTAGTCACAATATCAACAAACTTAGTAACAATGACATCTGTTTCCCCAAATATTGATCTGCCCAATCTATTATTCGAGTGTAACACAGATAATTCTGTATTCTATACACACGACTCGTTCTTCAATCCTTTTCTTGTTAACAACAGAAACAAAAATAACGGGATCAATAGTTATTAATTTTTGGATAGTTTTTCTCTCATCTTATTTTTGTTGCCTCCTTTTTTTTTATAAGAGGATGAAACACAGAATAGAAAAATGTATAAAGTGTAATGTGTGTGTACCTGTGTTATAAACCATTTACATATTGAGTATATATACTTGGGAGAGAAGTTGAGGAGAAGGGAGAAGAGGGGTTCTTACTTGGTCTGCTTATTCTTACTCCATTGTTGCCATCTCTTTCTGGGCTGAGTCTTCTTCCTTCTTCTGTGTTGGTTGTCTGCGCTTATTTCTTGGTTAATAATTAAGCAAGACTTAATATCTTTTTTTATTCTTTATTAAAAACCCACAAATAATGGAATTGATAGTAAACATTAATTTTTGGCTAGTTTTTCACTCATCTTATTTTTGTTGCCTCTTTTTTTAATTTTTCAATTTTAATTTTTTTTAAGAGGATGAAACACAGAATAGAAAAATGTATAAAGTGGAATGTGTATGTACCTGTGTTATAAACCCTTTACATATTGAGTATATACTGGGGAGAGGGGAGAAGAGGGGTTCTTACTTGGTCTGCTTATTCTTACTTCATTGCTGCCATCTCCTTCTGGGCTGAGTCTTCTTCCTTCTTCTGTGTTGGTTGTCAGCACTTATTTCTTGGATAAAACTCTTAACATCCTGTTGAGAATTTTCTAAGTCCAGAGCATTCCTATAAGGATATATAAAAAAAAAATGGCTAAAAATGACCTTTGCATCTAAAGTTACCTGTTATTTCCCTTAAATCAAAGATTTCTAAATATGTTTAATATTACATTTAAACAAAGGCTAACGTTTGGGGGCAGATTAGGAAAATGAATGAAACTTCCAGCCAGGTGGAATGAGGTGGTATAGGCTTATTTTCCCAGTACCCCACTCGTACCGAGTCAGGCACGAAGGCCCTATTTATGTGGGACCACCCACAAGCCGAGACTCATGGGTGGCGGGTAGAAAAATTGCGTCAATACCGTCGGCATTCCCTCTCAAGGGGGGCGCCTCAGGCGCTGGGCAATAAACCCAGCCCTGCCCCTTTAAGTCAAGGGGGCAGGTATTGCCTGGAGGGATGGCCCACTGGGATCGACGCTAGTAATTTACCATCTCACCGGTCCAGTGGCCGAAGCTCACTGGACCCCCGTCCCGAAAGACGTGTTGTAGGAATGAGGTGGTATAGGACTTTAAGAGTTAATAATTAAGCAAGACTTAATATTTTTTTTAAAATTTTTTTATTAAAAACCCACAAATAATGGAATTAATAGTAATCATTAATTTTTTGGCTAGTTTTTCTCTCATATAAATTTTTGTTGCTTCTTTTTTTTTCATAAGAGGATGAAATGCAAAGATACAAAAAGAAGATCAATCTATATATAAAATGCAATGTGGGTGCAGAGATGCTGATAGGTATTTGTTTTGCATCCCCCGATGCACAAAAATCTAAAAGGGCCTAATAAAATCATATCCATACATTCCAGTATCACTATTTTTTCTTCCCTCACCATTTCAAGCTAACTGTAAATATACTTCAGTAGTTTCTTAGAAATGAATTACACAAGATAGCTTACAAGGTAGGAGTTAGACAGCTTTAGTTGTTTCCCCAGATCATAAATAAAAACCCTACAATCTATTAAGAAACTTTATTTGGGACTAATTAATTTTTCCGGGGACTCATTTAAAGCAACTATGTGCGTCCCAAGATGCACTAAATCTAAATCCTATAAGCATCACTGTGTGTATGTACCTGTGTTATAAACCATTTACATATTGAGTATATATACTGGGGAGAGGGGAGAAGATGGGTTCTTACTTGGTCTGCTTGTTCTTACTTCATTGCTGCCATCTCTTTCTGGGCTGAGTCTTCTTCCTTCTTCTGTGTTGGTTGTCTGCGCTTATTTCTTGGTTAATAATTAAGCAAGACTTAATATTTTTTTTATTTTTGATTAAAAACCCACAAATAATGGAATTGATAGTAAACATGAATTTTTGGCTAGTTTTTCTCTCATCTTATTTTTGTTGCCTCTTTTTTTTTTTTTCTTTTTTTAAGAGGATGAAACACAGAATAGAAAAATGTATAAAGTGTAATCTGTGTGTGTACCTGTGTTATAAACCCTTTACATATTGAGTATATATACTGGGGAGAGAAGTTGAGGAGAAGGGAGAAGATGGGTTTCTTACTTGGTCTGCTTATTCTTACTTCATTGCTGCCATCTCTTTCTGGGCCGAGTCTTCTTCCTTCTTCTGTGTTGGTTGTCTGTGCTTATTTCTTGGTTAATAATTAAGCAAGACTTAATATTTTTTTTTATTTTTTATTAAAAACCCACAAATAATGGAATCAATAGTAATCATTAATTTTTGGCTGGTTTTTCACTCATCTATTTTTGTTGCTTCTTTTTTATTTTTTTATAAGAGGATGAAATGCAAAGATACAAAAAGATCAATCTATATATAAAATGCAATGTGTGTGTGCATATATATATATATATATATATATATATATATATATATATATATGTGTGTGTGTGTGTGTTTAAAAACTGATGGTAAAATGAATAAATAGATGAAATAAAAATGAATGAAATGATGGGGATAAATGAAAAATCCTTTCCAAGGGACCCTTCTTAAAAGTATTAAAACACTTATTTTTGAGAGTGGGGTGCCTGATAGAAAATTTTTCTCATCTATTATTAGACTCCTTTGAAGCATCAAGTTAATATAATTATTCTATAAGTTATTAGCGAAGATAAAATTTGTCTCTTACCTTTGTAATATCTGTTGAGAATAGGTTTAAATTTTTATATGTATATATATATATATATATATATATATATATATATATATATACTAGAAAAGACGTGACCCGTTGGGTCACCCATTGTGCTCGGTTTAGATTGTTGGAAAAAATCACATGATAATATAATTTCACTAATTTAAAGTTTTCCCAAACTGTCCAAATAAGTTATTTAAACTGGAGTAAACATTTTCAAATGACCAAAGGAAGAACAAGAGAAGGGTCACTTGGTTAGTTAATTTGTAATTAAAGGTAAGTAGGATTTTAATCATGGATATCCATGATAATCTCTAGCCAACCCTACCCTATCAATCATTGTTCTCAAGAGGTCCTCTTCACAGCATCCAATATCTGCACAGAGTTGGTCAATGTACATCTTTGCTCAACGGTCCACACTGGGGTGCCTGTCTGCTGGTTTCCATACAAAAACATCATGAGTTTATCCTTGATTCTCCAGCAGTGTCCAGCATTTTACTCAGATTGTTTGTGTGATAAGTGGCAAGTGGCCATACAGCTGCTTTCTCATGGGGTGTTGCTTCCACAACTTTTTTGAAATTACATACTGCATTCTTGTGCAGTTCCCATGTAGCTTATTCTCTAGGTGCTATGTTAGTGTCCAAGTGGTGCAGTTGTACAGTAGCAATGATACAGCTATGGTTGTGAAGAATTGTTGCTTTAACTTGTCAATGAGATCAGATTTCTATATGACTGATAGTCCATGGAAGACCATGCCTTTCACTATGCATTGATTAACATGGCTTTCTTTAGATAAGATATTACTACCTAGCTACGTTAATTGTAACACCAATTTCCAAGGTTTATCATCGAACGTGGAGATGCCTCCTTAATTTTAAAAACACATGAACTTGGTTTTATCGGAGTTCACATAGAGGGTGATGTTCCATGCTGCATTCGGTGCAGGATATTGCCTGCTTCTTGCCTTTTAAAAAATAATTATTTATAACATCTAATGATGTTTACTTATGTAGTCTAGGCATATTATAAATATATATGGTGCTAACATATCTTCAAGAAAATATATTTAGTATTGTAAAATAATGGGTGCAAGAAAAATAAAACATTTATTGCAAAAACACAGACATAAAATGAGGGTTCAATTTATTTTATTGTAGGAATTTATGAGGAAATTGTTCTTCTTTACCCAGGTAGGAAGTTCATAAATAGAACGGTTCGTATTTTCAGAAGGCATCATGTAGCGTTTTTTAGGGCAAGGGGCCAGAATGCATTAATGCGATATGCACCAATATGTTTCGCGCGTTGATTCCCCTTAAATCTCGTAAATAAGAAAAAATATGTATCTTTTTCTTTTTTGGTGTTGTTGTTTTTTAATTGTTAGATTATTTTCATAAGAATTTTATATTAAAAGTTCCTATTGTCTACATTTTTATTTTATTTTTCAGGGATTTTTAAAAATTTATAAAATGTAAAATAAATACTTTTCTTTAATGTACAGCAAAATCGTATTTATTTAATCAAAGAAAATATTGTATAAAAAATATCTTGCTTGTGTTCTGGGTCCATAAGTTAATAGGTTAGAATCCATGACGCATGTATAATTATACTCTGTAAAATAAAACTCAAACAAACAGTGTTAGAAGAAATTTATTATTTTATTTGGAAACAAATAATTCTCCCGTTTATATCCAGAAAGCAGATACTACTGTTCAGTTAAAATTTTATTATAAATAATTTCTAAAATTGTAATTCTGATTTTCCCAACTTTCTTTTTCAATAATATTAAGAATTAAATTGTGAGGCATCAAGGAAATGCTAAATTAGTAATTTGTTTTGCTTCATAAAATAATTTTTTATACGTTTAGCCCTTCATACTAAGATAAGGTGCACATGTCAAGATGCGATAACTGTCAACAAAGAGTGGGAATGTACGGCAATTTACGGCAATTTACTTTGAAATGCAAAAATGTAGGTTTTATGTAAGAGAAATTTCTTTTTTTTAACACATAAACTTGGAATTGTTCTTTATATTAAACGTAAAAGAAAACATTAAAAAGTTAATTTTCCATTTTTTATTGACGTTTTAAAATATTTTAAACAATTAAACGGACATTTTGAAAGTCCACGGTTTGCACATCTCTACCATTATGCATAACACATCTAAAAAAACAAAAAAAATTAGCGGTGCAAATATATATACACCTTCCTTTTAAAAATATATTTTTTATTCTGTATTGCCACAAATTTTTAAACAAATACAACCGAGTTTGGCTTTAACTTTTCGGAAAAACGCCTTAAATCAGCTATAGAATAATATAATAAAGAAGAAATATGGCCAGATAATTTTTAAAATGTAAATGAATTTAAGTAGAATTAAATGTAAATGGCAATTAAAGTAAAGGAAAATAATTTATTTACTAAAGGAATAGGTATGAAATTATTAGTGAGACCTATATGGTCTTTAGGTACCACCAAACCGTTTAGGCCATCTTGAATAAAACGGAAATAGATATTTCCGAACTTTGTTTATCAAAAATCTCGTAAAAAAAAAGATCGTACAGGGTTGTTACAAAGAAAAATAGTTAATTCAAAGATCAAATTATCCGATTGGGAAAAATTACATCGCTATCTAAAAAAATAAACAAACCTATCCGTATTACATGCGAAAGGGTAATTTTCAGACCGTAATATAGACAGAAAAGTTACAAATTATTTCCCTTTTACGATTAACCAGTAAAAGTATGGAATGAAAATTTGAATATTTTTTCTAAGAGAAAAACTGATAAAATAATCTATTATACTTACTTTTTATTTTAATTATTGAAAAAAGGTAAATAAAATAATTTTTTTCACGCTAACGCTGTCAGCCTAACAGGAACAAACTTCGGTTACTTAGAAGCGTCTCGTCTCTTTGTAAAACAAATACGTCAGCTACGCTCTTCCGTATATTCAAAGGATCATACATTACTATTCAACAATAAAAATTACAAATTCTTTTAAAAATATTAATCGAGCTCGTATCGGATCAATGTTTAGTTCACCTGAATTATAAAATTCATATTTTTAAATATCTGTGAAAAATTCGATTTTTTGACGCAGGAAAAAAAAATTTATTTCACGCAGAAAATAAAAATATTTAATCACACAAAAGATTGAAAATCTCTTAAAAATTAATTTCTTAAAAAAAAAAAATTTTTTTTGACAATTTAATAGAATATAGTACATACCAATTACAAAAGCAAAAAAAAAGTTTTCAAATATTAATATTATGACATTTTTTAGCACTTTTTATTTCCGATTTCATTAATTTTTCCTCAAAAAACTACACCTCGTACATTCATACAATTTCATTGATATAGTTATTCAGACTCTTATCTTTATAGAAAAAAAGAAAAAATTTTTACTGACGCGTCATTTATATTATCTCATAAAATAAAATGGGGGGGGGGAATAGACCTCGTAAAAAAATATTTCCCCTAATATATTTTAGAAAAAAACTATTTCAGATGTATTTACATCCAATGGTAAACATTTATGTAAAATTTCGTGAAAATCAGATTATTAATTGATTTTTCACAAAATTTTGTAAAAATCCTCTTATCGTAACTTGTATTTAGCTACGTTAAATTTCAGTTGATTTAACAGTGCAAAAATGAAAACATTGTTTTTCAATCATAATTTTCATTATTTCCATATGCTGAAAATTAAAAAAAAAAATCAACAGGAGTTTATTTTATGTTTTTTCTTTAGAATGGAAAAAAAATTTCAAGAAAATATTAAATATACTGTAAGTGTCATTGTGTTAAATATGAGGGGGGGGGCTAAATTTCACAGGGTCAAATTGGTGGTACCTACTGTATTGCCACGAATTTTTAAACAAATACAACCGAGTTTGGCTTTAACTTTTCGGAAAAACGCCTTAAATCAGCTATAGAATAATATAAGAAATATGGCCAGATAATTTTTTAAATGTAAATGAATTTAAGTAGAATTAAATGTAAATGGCAATTAAAGTAAAGGAAAATAATTTATTTACTAAAGGAATAGGTATGAAATTATTAGTGAGACCTATATGGTCTTACTAATAATTTCATTTACCTATTCTTTTAGTAAATAAATTATGTCGTAGCTGACAATTTAATTCTAAAAACTTATTTTCTAATAAACTCTTGATTTGTTTTCTATTAAAAACTGTAGGAAACATAATAAATTTTTTATAAGTATATATTAACATTACCGACAAAAACTTAGTTACAATAAAAAGGCATTGGTTTGTTTATGTGTGTGTATTATTTATCTCGTACATTTTTTAATCTCAAAACATCTTAAATCGGTTAAACTTGCAAATCGTCGTCAAAATGAAAACTTATTTGGATGACAGTTTAACTACAGTGCATGAATTAAGTTTTTTTGCAAATTCTGTTACGGTTTAGGGGTTAAGGTAACTAAGTTTTTGTCGGTAATGTTAATATATACTTCTTAAAAAAAATTTGCGAACTTTAAGTCACAAATCTTGATTTTAAAACAAAATAAGCTGATTTGAATTATTTCGCAGCTAAATTTATTTTTAATTTTTCCGAAAAAACAAAGACAATTTATCTACTTACCAAATAAGTTGATTGATTCACTAATTTAAGATAGATAAATTACCAAAAATCAAGGAGTTAGTCAGCAATGTATTCTTTTAGTTTGTTTTAGTTAAACGATGGGGGGAGTCAACGTTTGCTCATTTGAATAAGATCCCATCACATTTAAATATATAACTACTTTTTTTTTACCCAACATGAAATATTTTAAAGTAAGTTTAATAATCATGTTAAATTTGACTCTATAAATTAATAATTAAAGTAATTAAAAAAAATCTATTTTAAAGCCTGATTTACGCCACTTTATTAAAAAAAAAAAATTCTCTTTAGCCTGGAGAAATGAAAGGGGGGTGAATCTACGTACGTAGGTAATGACGTGGGGCGTCACTGCTGATATTTTCAGTTCTAACAGGCACTCTCACTAACTGACAAATACAGAGCGGGAGGAGAGTAACTTTACTGACATAGCGAGATGGGAAGAGAGACAGGTAATCTCTAAGACAGTGATTGGTCGGTCGTTGACTTAATTGCTAATTACGCCTAATTAAAGCCAATTAAACTGAATTTTTTTTCATACACTTTGTAGTGCTAACACCAAGGAATATCTAAGTATAAATATTGTGTCCATAACATAAATAGAAAAAAATCCTTTAGCTGGAGAAGGTTGATAAACTCAGCTTTAGTATAATAATAATATATATATATATATATATATATATATATGTATGATACTTGATAATATCATAGAAAATTTAAAGGCAAATTTTAATTATTTTTGTTTTTGTTTTCAAGGTAATGTTTATTTGTCTGCTATATTTCCTTGCAAAAATACCATTTTTTGCAGGTGCGGAATCTGCTTCTTTGCGCCATTTTGCCTCCCCCCATTATGGGATGTGAAACACCGGTGTCCAGATTGTCAGCGCATTCTAGGGACTTTCAGGAGGCTTTGAGAGTTCCTTGGTTCCAATACCGACCAATCAACCCGACAGGCGGATGAGGAACAGCCTTACCATTTTTATCAAAAGAATGACTCTCACCCCTCCTCTCATATTGCGCTGAACTTTTTGCACTGGCCTGTGACACAAGTCTTATCTTTGTCCTATTCACAATTCCTTGCATTTTCATTGTCACCTATCAAAAGGTGACATTTCTTTCATGGTTTTGGTTTTCTTTGAAAGCTTGAAGGAATTCTTTTCTTGAAACCAAAAAAAAAAGAAAAAAGAAAACGCTCTTGTACGCTAGTTTTTCTTTCATCTTATTTCTGTTACCTTTTTTTTTTTTTTTAAAGATGAAACACAAGATACGAAAAATGAAGATTGATCTATGTATAAAATGAAATTATATATATATATATATATACTAACCCCTCTGTATGAGGTCAATTTCTTAAGCAGTGTTTAACAGGTTTGAATTCAGAGTATTCCTTCTCTCAGATTGGTTGCCCAACTAAGGTTAAAAAGCACAGTTGATTAAATGACATAAATTTTTGTTTTTTGGAGGGGCATGGTGTAATGGTTAGAGTCATAGGAAATAGACTTGTTGACCCAAGTTCAAATCCTAGATGAGGCTGTTTGCATTTCAGATAGCGCTAATACCCTTGGAAAGGTATGCATCTAACCACTCTCCCTCCAGCCATGAGTAAATTACTATTTACTATATATATATATATATATATATATATATATATTTGTTTTGTTATTTGTTTTGATTTCTCATTGAACTATATATATATATATATATATATATATATATATATATATATATATATATAAGATAAAAAAAGTGATAAAACAAACAGGAATTTTTCTTTTATATTATTTATTTTTATTATTGTTCTCAACAAGTTTCAACCTTAGGTCATCATCAGGATAACATTTCTTGTGAAAGAAATTGTTTTTAGTTTGTTTTAAAACAGTTTTTTAAGTGTTTGATAACCCAGAAAAATAGAGGTAAAAAAAATGTATTAGAAGTGGCAAGTCCATCTGTTCAGTAAAAACCATCTTCACACACACACACACACACACACACACACACACACATATGTAGATGGCTTACCAGGTAAGTTGGTATTAGGATGATTCTAAGTTGGACCTTTCTTCCAAAAGTGCAATGTTAGAATTGTTCAGGTCCAAGTTGAGAGCACGATGTTCAATATTATTGGTAAAGAAAAAGACTTAAAAACCAGGCAGGCTGGTCTCTTTTCTTTTGTAACCTGTCTAGGAGGAAAACTTTGAATTCAAACCTGTTAAACTCTGCTAATGAAATTGACCTTGTGTTACATCCTGATCGTACGGAGGGGTTAGTAAATATGTTTTTATGGAGTTTTTATCATGAAAATAAAAAATCATATTAAAAAAAAAAAATGTTCTTGTAGACTCTGTATATCTGGATCTCCCTTATTGGTCACTTCATTGACCAATCACATGCACTTCTTGACCAGTATTAGATACCTACCAACAATGAACTCAAACTAGCAATGCACACTTAACTTCTTTTTTATTTTTTATTTGATGTAATTATGTATATAAAATTTAGCCATTCAAGATGGCTGTCCAGAATTTCCTATTTTGTTACTTGTTGAAGAATAATGAAAGTGAAAAATAGAAAATATGAGGATGATTTATTGATATTAAAAAAAAAATGGGTTATTTCCTATAACTCCAACATAAACAAAGGGGAACCACTCTTGACTGATAAATTATTTATTTTCCCATTAAACTAACCCTAACCCTGTCTTCTTTTTCCTAGTAGATCAATAAATAAATAAATAAATAATTTATCAGTCAAGAATGGTTCCCCTTTGTTTATGTTGGAGTTATGGGAAATAACCAAAATATGTAAGTATATAAAATGGAATTAAATCATGTTTTTCTTGAATGTATTGCAGACTCCTATTTACATTTGGTGTCATGGCTGGATTATTTTTGAATAACTTTTTTTTTTTTTTTCTTTTTTTTTTTTTTTTTTTTTACACCATTATTTTCAAACTTTATTGAGTTTTTCTCATCGATTTTTGAGACTTTTAGGTTTAAAAATAAAATTTACATTATTTTTAAACCAAAATATTTTTTATATAGATTTTAAAAATATAGAAGGAAAAAAATAGAGGGGGGGGAATAAATATTTGTTTGTTCTGCTTATGATCAGTCTTTCGATCTCCAGTCTGTTTAAGATTGGTTTGGTTTCTTTGCACAATTATGGGGTTTCAAGTAAATGTTCTTTGTTGAAGGGGGGCGCAAAAAGAAGCGAGTCAAACGTCTTATTCGCAGGCTACAACACTGTCGTCATCTACCAGCAGCTGAAGTCGCAACACTCTTACTGCCATCACCCCACTTATACTTATACTGCCGTTTCCCCTTAATTCTCGTGCATTTGGATGGACGTGTGTAGGCCCCAACATCCGGGCACCTGAATTGCACCTTGCATCCATCCAGTGCCTAAATCTCATTTCTTTGCATTCCGGAGGGCGCGGGTTCGACTCCGGCAGGCAAGACACTCTCACTCTTTTTCCAAATGAGTACGGTGGTACTCTTTCCCCGTCACACTCCCCCCTGATGTCCTCATCACAAAACATGCAGGTGGGTGCTGGCCTCTTCATTCGGGTATTCCCTTGAAGCTGGAGAACTGCTGCTTCTTCGTCACATCGTCTTCTTATGGTATTTCTAGTTAAAAAAACAAAAAAACAAACTAGGAATGCCGTAACAAGATGACTTCAGTTCCAGTGATCTTCTGAAAAAGAGATTTTATCCCGAAAATTCAAGAATAAAATACAGGTTAACACACAACACCATTGTTACCTTATTATTTTTTTCTTTACACCCGCATTGTGATAGCCTTCAAAATCAACCTCCAAACCAATATATACACAATGCTACAAGCAAATTATAAAACTCTCTTTTATATATATATAAACACACACATACATTCATATGTATACACATATAGTCATACACACAACTCCCATGAACCCCCCTCCCTCACATATATAAGAGCATTCAAAAAATAACCCACCTCATAGAGGTTCTTCACGGAACAAATGGACATGCTACTACTAACACACTCGTCTACCCGGATTTTAATAACATGTCAAACCCTGAAAAACACTTCAACTTTTATAGTTCTTCTATAATGCTCCCTTTCAAAAAATCTATAAATAATTTCTTCAAATAAGAAATTTTCTCCTGACGATGACCTAAGGTCAAAACTAGTTGAGAATAAACAACATATAAGAAATATTCCTGTTTGTCTTATTACTTTTTGTACATACTATATATATATATATATATATATATATATATATATATTTATTTAATTTGCTGAGTTTTTATAGATCAATGTTTATTATAAACTGCTACCTCGGTTTCATGCTACGGGGCAATCATCAGGTCGTTGAGTTAGATCCCATGGTGTTTGTTGGAGATCTTTACTTATATGTTGTTTATTCGCAAATTAAATGAATATTAGCTCTCACAATTTGTGATTGAGTACTGTATTTTCTTTGTTTCATCACAAAAAAAATTTGTTTTTATATATATATATATATATATATATATAATATATATATTGAAAAAGCAATAAATCATACTCACACTTTCTATTTATCACTCTCTCCTATTATTCTTCAACATACAGACAGATTCATTTCCATTTTTCTTGCCTACATTAGTATAAGAAAAATACCATTATCTTGTCAGTTATTGTTCAATAGTTCACTATCAGATGCCCTTTTATCCATAAAGGCCATTAACATTAATAGATAATATCAACTAATGGTTGCCATTATTAACTAAGGCAGCCATTTTTAATTTTGAAAATGTTGAGAATTACAAACATAGTTTAATATATACATGGTGTTCATAAAATCTTGAAACAGTTTTAAAATCAAAGATCTAATAACTGTCCCAGATGACGTATTGATCGTCCCGGATGTGATTTTTATCGTCCCCGGGACGACATTAATGACAAGCCCTGCACCATGAGTTCAAATACTGGATGAAGCCACAGTTGGTGCTAATACCCTTGGGAAAGATATGAATCCAACTATTCTCCCTCCAGCTATGGGTAAATAGAAGGGCAGACTGGGCTCTTTAACCTTGGTTAGTCTAGGAGAAGGAAAACTGAATTCAAACCTGTTAAATCCGTTTGGGGTGGTCACTACTAGAATAGGCTCAGTCCTAATTAGTGATCTATTTCACTGATTTAAAAATTTAATTTACATTACTTGAGTATAAGAAAAAAGCAATTATCTTTTGAGTTATTGTTCAAAGTTCACAATTAGATGCCCTTTTATCCATAGAGGCCATTAACATTAATAGATAACATTAACAAATGTTAATGGTAGCTATTATTAACTAAGGCAGACGTTTTTTATTTTAAAAATCTTGAGAATTACAAACATAGTTTAATTATATACAGGGTGTTCATAAAATCTTGAAGCAGTTTTAAAATCAAAGATCTAATGACTCTCATTGTACAAATGATAGAATCATTTCGTAAAAAACAAAATGAAAGTTCAACTCTTGTAGTTTTATTTTTTTATGTTCATTTTTATTATTACATTTCAACAAGACTTCCATCTTTGTTGTTATATTTTAAATCTGCTGCCGGACATTATATTCATCCTGTATATATATATATATATATAAAAAAAAGGTCTTAGTAAGAAGGTCAATAATAATAATACCACAATGATTGTCTGATATATATTCATTCTTATAAGTTCAATACTGCAAATTTGTTGTAACCTAACAAAGGTTACTAAATGAGAAAATTCTGAATTCAAACCTATTAAATTCGCTTGGGGAATAGGCTCAGTCCTAATTAATGATCTATTTCAAGGTAATTTATGAGGAAGTGCATCCCAGTCTCCCACCTCAAAAACCGCTACCAGTGACTATCAAAATAACAACCCCAGCTCGTCGTAATTCTTGTTTATTTATTGTAATTTGTCGTAATTCTTGTTTAGATATGAAGATGGATATATAGTTTTAAATAGACTGAGATAGATAGATAAACAAACAAAATAATATAGATAGATATGAACAAATGGAGATAGATAGATATTTCCGACAAGTAAATGTATTGGGGGGGGCGCTTTTTTTGTCGTAATTCTTGTTTATTTAAACTAAAAACAAGACATTAAACAAACATGAATAAAAAAAAATCTTAGTGTTTAAAGTAATATAGATAAATATGAACAAATTGAGATAGATAGATAGATGGATAGTTTTGAATAGACTGAGCTGGGTTGTTATTTTAATAGTCACCGGGAAGCAACTCTTGAGGCAGGAGACTGGGACGCACTTCCTCATAAATTACCTATTTCACTAATTTAATTCAATAAGTTTACTTTAGTTTAATTTACATCATTTGAGTATTAAAAAAAAGGCCATTATCTTTTTGAGTTATTGTTCAAAGTTCACAATTAGATTCACTTTTATCCATAGAGGCCATTAACATTAATAGATAACATTAACAAATGTTAATGGTAGCCATTATTAACTCTTAAGATCCTGTTGAGCCCCATTCCTATAAATATTTATTAAAAAAATGGCTAAAAATGACCTTTTCCTTTAAAGTTAAAGTTAAAAATCTTGAGAATTATAAACATAGTTTAATTATATACAGGGTGCTCATAAAGTCTTGAAGCAGTTTTTAAAATCAAAGATCTAATAACTCTCATTGTACAAATGATAGAATCATTTAGACAAAAACATATGAAAATTCAACTCTTGTAGTTTTATCTTTTATGTTCATTTTGATCATTACATTTCAACAAGACTTCCATCTTTTCATCTTTTTCATTTGAGTTATTGGTCAACAGTTCCCTATCAGATGCCCTTTTATCCATAGAGGCCATTAACATTAATAGATAACATTAACTAATGTTAATGGTAGCCATTATTAACTAAGGCGGCCATTTTTAATTTAAAAAATCTTAATTACAAACATAGTTAAGTTATATCTGACATCAACTTCTATAACTACTATAGAATTCACACCTGCTATGCTGAGAAGCCACCCCAAGAGCAAATGCAACCATGCTTCTCCAGGTTTTGATGGTGTGAAATATCTGCTTCTCAAATTTGGCGGGTACTTCCTTCTGCACCAGCTAGCTATTTTCTTCCAATTTTGCTTGAAAAATGGTGCTACCCCAAAACAGTGGAAAACTGCTAGTGTAATTCCACTGTTCAAAAAGGGCGACCGCACATCACATGTTAACTATCGGCCAGTCAGTCTTATAAGTTGCATTGCTAAGTTGATGGAGTCCTGCATCAGAGAGGGACTTTGGAATTTCTGGAACTTTCACAGTCTTATCCGACCATCCCAGTTTGGATTTATCCCAAACTCTAGCTGTTTGTGAGTTCCTAAAAGACATCACCCGGATCACTGATGGGGGCTCATGGGTAGATGTTGTCTACCTTGACTTTGCTAAGGCCTTCAACTCTGTGCCGCACAAAAGACTTTTGGCAAAACTCTCTGCAATGGGGGTGAAGGAAATATCTTTTTAACTGGTTAAAGTCCTTCATTCTCAACCGGAGAGAGGTAGTTACAGTTCTTGGGCAACACTCCTTACCATATGAGATGTCATCTGGGGTACCACAGGGATCAGTTCTTGGCCCCCTTTTGTTTGTTGCGTATATCAATGATATAGATGCTAACTTAAGGAATACCATAGTCCTGAAGTATGCCGATGACATCAAGTTGTACCTTGAGGTAAAAAAGACAGATCCTGAATGCTGCAGATCTTTATTGCAGTCAGACCTGGACACAGTGCAACAATAGATCACTGACTGGCAACTGAAGCTGGCTGTGGACAAATGCACCACCATGCATTTTGGGAGGAAAAACCCATCATACATATACTCCCTCCACAACACTAATATCAAGGAATCTTCTTGTGAACGTGATCTGGGTATTACTGTCAGCAGTGATTTACGTTGGACGAAACACATCTCCAAAATTGTCAAAAAGGCCGAGGGTGTCCTGGCGTCACTCAGGAAGACCTTTGTCAGCCGCTCGCCGGCTATCTATTTGAAGCTGTACAAAGCTATGGTGCGGCCACACTTGGAGTTTGCATCACCGGTCTGGAACCCCTATCTTGCTCAGAATATTAACCTCCTAGAAACTGTACAGAGATGTGCAACCAAACGAATACCCTCAATCAGGCATCTGCCATACTCTGAACGTCTCAGGAACGTCTGGGAATGGATTCGCTGAAACTTCGGCAACTGACCTGGTAAACGCTCATAAGGTCATTAATCATCTTAACAACAGCAACCTTGAGCACCTTTTTGATCTCCATCTTTCTAACACACGTGGGCATGCCTACAAAGTCAGAAAACAGCACTGCTCATGTGACTTTCGGAAACATTTTTTCACACTCAGAATTGCGGAGACATGAAATAAACTGCCCGCGTCTGTTGTAAGCTTCCGAAGCACTGAGTCTTTCAAAGCCTCCATGCTTCCTGTAGTCTGCCGACACTATACCTGATGCCACTCTCCACATACATATGCACACACGCACACACTTTCATGCATATTACTACTGTAAACTGTTCATGTTCCTGACACTAATACATTATTCAGTGTACTTGACATGAGACTTTGATGAGTTGTGGTGCACCTGAGCACTGTACACATACATGTATATTATTACTGTAAACTGTTCATGTTCCTGACATTAGTACATTATTCTATGTACTAGACATGAGACTTTGATGAGTTGTGATGCACCTGAGCACTGTACACATACAGGTATATTATTACTGTATGCTATTCATGTTCCTGACACTAATACATTATTCTGTGTACTTGACATGAGACTTTGATGAGTTGTGGTGCACCTGAGCACTGTACACATACATGTATATTATTACTGTTAACTGTTCATGTTCCTGACACTAATACATTATTCTGTGTACTTGACATGAGACTTTGATGAGTTGTGGTGCACCTGAGCACTGTACACAATAAATTTCATTATTATTTTATTATTATATATCTAAAAAAAGAAAAAAATGCACTCGGTGATTTGGTCAACAATAGTACTACAATTATTCTCTTGAATCAACTTGAAATGAAAAACATCCTCAAGACCAACCAACCAACCAACCAACCGTGACAAAATTATTTTGGCTAAAAGCCAATTGAAAAAAAAATCAGTTCAACTTCATAAAATGGCAAAAAGAAAACAATACTGCAAGAGTTGTCTAAGTTAAATATACAAAAGTGCTCAATAGACTATGTAGAGCAAATATCTTATTATAATGGAGATTGTGTGGTATTCTGTCTGTAACCGAAACTATATTACTACACAAATCCCAATTCCCTTAGTTATTTACGTCACATTTTCCATTATTTAATTTCTTTTTAAAACTCAATTATTAATAAAATTATTTTATATTATTAATACGGTTGACCATTTCTACAAACTAATAACATGCAGTTGTATTTATATATACAGATAAATATAGGTTTACAGTGTGAATGGGAAGGCTAATTTGCATATTGACCTTAAACATTTGATTTTAATAAATATGTGCTTAGTATTATTGATTTCTAATTGTTTGGTTTTATCTTATTGAATATGAGCAAAAATCTCTTCAATAAATCTTAAAAGAAATCCCTTAACAAGAAGAAATAACTAATATTATTCTTTACTTCCTATTTTAACTAAACGGTTAAATTAGGAAAAATAACAATGAAAGACGAGAGTGATGGAAGAGTAAGTTTCAGTTGTTTCATTTTTTATTATACTCCCTCTGTTTCAAATCTTTTTATCTGTATTCTTATTTAGTTTCATTAGCCTTTCTAATTTAATACAATATTTTATTACATTAAAACTTAAATACTTGCACCCGGAGGGTGCATATATTTGCTAGTAATAATAAAGTAAGCCCAATGAGTCAGAGAATATTAACCTAAATTTCACCTAACGGATCATCAGGGCAGCTGGCATTCAAGCCTCGGGTTACTGACAGTACACGCTATTATTATATGGTCACTCATCTAAGTACTGACTAGGCTAATCGTTGCTTAATTTCGGTGGGAACCGGTTATTTTAGTTTGACTAGACTATAATTCAAAGTTTAAAGAGAATCTTGGGTGTTACTTTTGTTTTCTCGTTAAATCCTTGGATCTTGTAATCAAACATGGCATAATGGAATTCCCATAAAGTTTTGGCACTCATATATTTGTCCGTAAGCCCTCAGTGTTAAATCAACAGATATTCATATTAATTTACACCCAAGCAAGTGATATTTGGTATTATGATTACCTATCTTTATGATAATAGTTGAAAAAAGAAAAAAGAAAAAAACTGGTGTGTTTATTTGTTTACTTTTAAGATTTACAAATGTTGGACATTTTTAAGTAGAATTTCAATGCTATTTCTATGTATATTTTAGTTTTGAAATATCTTTGTATATAAATCAACTCTTCCTAATTTTTGCACAAAAAGCAAAAAACTGGTGATATCTATTGTGTGTGTGTGTATATATATATATATATATATATATATATATATATATGGTGATTGCCGCTTCTTCACAGAATAAGGCCATTTCTACAAGTAGTTCAGTTGTGAGCACGCAGATGGCCCACGGATCCAGCTTGTTTTTATGTACCCTGTCACACATATGAAACCCACGACATACAAGCCCTGCCACACAGGTCAGACTTCAATGTGGGAAATGTTTCCATGGCGTCCGTCGCTTCAGGATGGATGGCTCAAGTCACCTTACCTCAAACTTCTTACAGCTACCATCGGCCTGTCTTTCCATGAGGATGTGTATCCAGCCCACCCCCTTCTGTCAATTAGTCCTTATTGCTGAAACTGACTTCCGCAAGGGCATCAATGTCGGCCCCATATCGAGATTCTCTCCTGTCACGATACCAGTACATAGTTTGGGGTTTCCCAATCTCTCAAGATCGGGAAGTGTCCAGACATTCCATATATATATATATATATATATATATATATATATATATATATTACTTTGTCATTAATTGTTTTATTTTAAAAATTTGTATCTGGACGGACATACATCCTCACCAAGTGCCCTTTATGTATAGATTCTTCAAATCTAAGCAATTTTAATTCCATTCATTTTTTTTTTTTTCTGCTTGAGAATAGAGACAAACCAGTTCAACTTGAAAGTTTTGTCATTAGTAAAGAGAAAAAGAGAGACAAAGCCAGATAGGCATAAATTCCAATGATTATTATGCTTCTTCTTTTTCTTTTTCTTTTTCTTTTTTTTCTTCTTCTTCTTCTTTTTTCTTTTTTTTTCTTCTTTTCTTCTTTTTCTTCTTTTCTTTTTCTTTTCTTTTTCTTTTCTTTTTCTTTTTCTTTCTTTTTTTCTTTTTTCTTTTTTCTTTTTCTTTTTTTCTTTTTCTTTTTCATTTCTTTTTCTTTTTTTCTTTTTTTTTCTTTTTTCTTTTTTTTTTTTTTTTTTTTTTTCTTTTTTTCTTTTTCATTTTCTTTTCTTTTTTCTTTTTCTTTTTTTCTTTTTCTTTTTTTCTTTTCTTTTTCTTTTTCTTTTTTTTCTTTTTCTTTTTCTTTTTTCTTCTTTTCTTCGTCTTTTCTTCATATTCTTCTTCTTTGTCCTTTTCTTCCTTTCCTTCTTTCTCTTCTTCCTTTCCTTCTTTCTCTTCTTTCTCTTCTTCCTTTCCTTCTTTTTCCTCTTCCTTTCCTTCTTTTTCTTCATCTTTTTTGTTTAGTGTGCATGATTGCCCCAAAATATTTCCTGCTACAAAAGCACAGCTGGGTTGTTCTACATAAAACAAAAAAAACCTGCTACCCTCTATTTCCTCTTCTTTAGGCAATGCATACAACCATTAAACACCTGTGACATAATAGCTCTTCTTTTTTTTTCTCTTCTTTTTATTCTTTTGTACTCAATACTATTTCGTATTTGTTCTTGGTCTCTCATATAATCACCTCTCATTCTTCTTTCTAGTAAAATAGTTAATCCTAATTTCTCTGATCTTTCCCTGTAATCTTTTACTCTTTTTATTACTTTTCTCACTCTTTTAATTTATCATTAGTCATATCTGTACAACACTTTATCTCTTAACCAAATAGTAAGAATTAAATACAAATTCCTATTGCATCTATTTGCATATAATATTTCACTACCTATTTTTATTTTATTCATTTTTTTTATCTCTCATATAATCACCTCTCATTCTTTCTAGTAATCTTAATTTCTATAATCTTTCCCTGTAACTGTTATCTTTTACTCTTTTTAGTACTTTTGTCACTCTTTTAATATATAAAACTCTCATATCATATGATATTAGTCATATCTGTACAAAACTTCTTTTTTTTTAACGAAATAAGAATTTGATACAAATTCATATTGCATCTATTTGTATATAATATTCTTGAGTTCTTGTTTCTTTTTGTTGTTTTTTTGGTCATTCTTTCTAGTAAAGTAAATCCTAATTTCTCTAATCTTTCCCTGTAACTGTTATCTTTTACTCTTTTTATTACTTTTCTCAGTCTTTTAATTTATCATTAGTCATATCTGTACGAAACTTTTTTTAGCCAAATAGTAAGAATTTGATACAAATTCATATTGCATCTATTTGTATATAATATTTCACTACTTGTCCACAATATCCCTGCCCTGTCAGCTGGGGCAATACTTGCAATACTCCACCTTGGCCCTATCTTGAGCTAGACGGGCGGTTGGAGAGGCCCCCTCCGATCAATCGGCTGGTCACATCAAGCCCTAGCACCTATATGATTTTCTCAACCCCTTTTTATCATATGGGTGCTAGAAGGCGGTGACTGAGGGTCTACATGTCCTGGGAATAACGTTAAACTCTATCTGATGGTGAGTTTCCAGTTTTGGAGGTTTGGGGAATGTGGAGCACCCCTTCATCACCATTGCTCCCTGGTCCACTCTGACCCAGAGTGGTAGTACCTGTTAGGGTCCCATCTATGGGTTAAATAGAAAAACATGAGTTTATAAACAAAATTGTATTATGCATGAAGAATGAATTTATTTCGCAACTTTGTCGGCATTAAATGACCCACCGAGGTTGATATGCCGTAAAACAAACCAAACCAAACCAAATCCACAATATCCCACTGAGAAAAATGTCTATGTAATGTTTTAAAACTCTTAATATCCTGTTGAGAATTTTCAAGTCCAGAGTCCCATTCCTATAAGGATTTATCAAAAAATGGCTAAAAATGGCTTTTTCATTTAAAGTTACCTGTTATTTCCCATAAAAAGACTGCTAGATATTTTAAATATTACATTTAAACAAAGGCTATCATTTGGGGTGGATTAGGAAAACAAATATGACTTCCAGCCTGGTGGAATGAGGTGGTATAGGACGTTAAGAGTTAAAAATGATACAGAAATGTAATATTTACGTTCACCATCATAATAAGAGTAAGTTTCCGTCATTTTTTTATACTGAAAAGTGAAATCCCAAGATTAAATCTTCAACTAGCTACAATTCAGTCATCTGTATAGTGCAGCTATCCACTGAGGAAATATCTACAGAAATGTACAAAAGGTTATATAGGAATATAATAATTACATTCACCATTCAGATAAGTGTAAAATTCAGTCATTTCATTCATTTGTTTTTTTTAATTTTTTTACTGAAGAGTTAAGCCCCAAAATTACATCTTCAACTAGCTGCAATTCAGCCATCTGTATATTGCAGCTATCCATCGAGGAAATATCTACAGAAATGTACAAAAGGTTATATAGGAATGTAATAATTACATTCCCCATCCAGTTAAGCCCCAAAATTACATCTTCAACTAGCTACAATTCAGCCATCTGTATAGTGCAGCTATCCACCGAGGAAATATCTACAGAAATGTGCAAAAGGTTATATAGGAATATAATAATTACATTCACCATTCAGATAAGTGTAATATTCAGTCATTTCATTCATTTATTTTACTGAAGAGTTAAGCCCCAAAATTACACCTTCAACTAGCTACAATTCAGCCATCTATATAGTGCTTATTTCCTAATAATTTTTGGTATTTGTCCAGAATATCCCAAATGACTGTAGTAATTGCCTTGATGTTGTGTTGTTTCTACAATATCAAGGCGGTATTCCATATTTGCATCTGGGTGATCTCATTCCTTGAATCCTGATTCGCTGCTGGTCTCAGTGTAGATATGGTGCTAGATAAATATCCATCATTCTGTATTATGCTTACAGCAATGCAGAGACTGTATTGAATTACCCACCCTGTCGGTGGGGCGTTAGAATGCACTGACTGCACCTCTGCAGAGGGGTAAGACTCCCTCAATGGGGCCTCCTGTTGGCCATGAGTGGCGACCCATGATGCTTAAAGATAGAACCCAGGTGGATGAGCAGTTCATGACTTGCAATACTCCACTTTGGCCCTATCTTGGGCTAGACAGGTGGTTGGAGAGGCCCCCTCCGATCAATCAGCTGGTCACGTCAAGCCCTAGCACCTATATGATTTTCCTAACCCTATTGCCCTTATGGCAAGCCCTAACCCCTTTTTATCATATGGGTGTTAGAAGGCAGTGACTGAGGGTCTACATGTCCTGGGAATGACGTTAAACTCTATCTGATGGTGAGGTTCCAGTTTTGGAGGTTTGGGGAATGTGGAGCACCCCTTCATCACCATTGCTCCCTGGTCCACTCTGACCCGGAGTGGTAGTACCTGTTAGGCTCCCATCTATGGGTTAAATAGAAAAATGCATTTATAAAGAAAATTGTATTATCCATTAAGAATTGATTTATTTCAAAATTTTATCGGCATTAAATGTGACCCACTGAGGTTGATATGCCACAAAACAAAACAAATGTATTGAATTACAGCTTGTTTCCTTGTCTGCCAACTTGACGGTAGTTGGAATTCCACTCTTCTACAGTAATATATTAGAAATGATACAGAAATGCAATACTTACATACACTATCTGTATTCATGATTCTTTTGCTAAGAAAATAGTGTATGGAAATATAAAAAAAATCTTCTGATAAAAATATTTAGACTCTTATCTTTATAGAAAAAAAAGTAAAAATCGTTTTTTGTGGATTAATTTTTTCATATTTCATAGAATAAAATATGGTGAATGGTAGTGTGTGTGTGTGTGGGGGGGGGGGTAGACCTCGTAAAAATATTTCCCCTAATATATTATATAAAAAATTTATTTCAAACATATTTTCATCAAAAGGTAAGTAATTATGAAAATAAGAGTAAGTTTCAATCATTCCCTTCACTTTTTTACCAAACATTTGCATTAAAAAGACACTTTTTCAGACACCCTTACAATTCACCTACCTGCTATATTTCTTTAGTCTTTTCCTCCCCCAATCACTAGGAAGATTCCAACTTACAGCCAATATATAACTTTTCAGTAAAGAAATGAAAGTTTTTATTATTTGGATTAATCAGACCATTGTCCTCATCTTTATTGTACAACATTGTGGCCAATGTGAGGCTTTCTTCAGGTATTTGTTGTCGGACTCTGGAAACCCCTTTTTGAACTTGCGAACCTTCTTTTCACATTTTAAATTTTTTTCAGTGAACACATGGTGTAGGGGATATAGGCGTTGAGTTGATACAGTTCTAAGTGACAGTTCTCTCTAGACTGCAGGTTCAATCCTGGTCAAAGTTGACAGTAACATCTTATTATAATGGAGATTGTGTGTTTTTCTGTCTGTAACCGAAACTATATTACTACTCAAGTCACAATTCTCTTAGTTATTTACGTCACATTCAACAGGATTTTATTTTTTATTCAAGCCTCAATTATTAATAAAATTGTTTTACTTTATTAATACCGTTGACAATATCCACATATTAATAACTTACAATTTTATTTATATATACAAAAAAATAGCAGTTTACAGTGTGAATGGGAAGGCTAATTTGCATATTGTTATAAAAAATCTTATTTCAATAAATATGTGCTTAGCATTATTGATTTCTAATTGTTTGTTTTTATCTTAATGAATATTAGCAAAAATCTCGGGGATAAATCTTAAAAGAAATCCATTAACAAGAAGAGTTAAGTGTAATTTTATTCTTTACTTCCTAATTTAACTAAATAGTTAAATTATGAAAATTTAGCAATGAAAGGCGGGGGTGATGGAAGAATAAGTTTCAGTTGTTCTATTTTTTGATTATTCCCCCTTCAGTTTAAATTTTTTTTATCTACATTCTTATTTACTTTCATCAGCATTTCTAATTTGATACAATATTTTATTACATTAAAACTTAAATACTTGCACCCGGAGGGTGCATATATTTGCTAGTAGAATAATAATTAACACAGCTTAACACCTGTACCCCAACTATGGTTTTTGGAATGAGAATACTCCAGTGGATTGAATAAAGAGTTTCGGTTCAGGTGAAGGCTCCTGATTATCATAAGAAGGTTCCCAAGTTTGACAACAAATACCTGAAGAAGGTCGGAGGGCACATCAGCTGAAATGTTGTACAGATAACAATAAAGATGAGGACAATAGTCCGAATAATCCAAATAATCCAGCCTCATCTCAAAAATTCAAAGAAATGGAAAAATCTTATCTGGATGGTGACTGTAAGTATTACAATTTTCCTATAAATCTTTTAATTTATTGTTTTAAATATTATATATCATCAGCAGAATATACTGCAGGTCTGTGGAATCGGATATAGAAGAAATTAAGGGATCAATGGAGTTGGAGTCAGTAAAAACTATACCAATTTCAACTCCAGTTGAATTTACACTTTATATGGCCCTAGTTTAGTCTGTAAAGTTGTACAGTGCACCAACCTTGTAAATAGATTATTTAAAAAATGATAAAAATGATAAAAGGAGAACCACTCTTGACTGATAAATTATTTATCTATAAACTATACCAACTCAGACTTCAGTTGAATTTACTCTTAATATGGCCCTAGTTTAGTCTGTAAAGTTATACAGTGCACACTCTCAATAAAAAGAATGGAATGCAGATCTAGTGTCTTTGTGTATGTGTATATATATATATATATATATATATATATATATATATATACAGGGGAAGTCCATGTTAAAAAAGTAGTGTAGTGGTCATAACTACAGAGGTAGAGGTAGGAGAGTGGAGTTGGAGTTAGGAAACAATTAAGGGGTCACTGGAGACGGAGTCTGTAAAAACTATACAGACTTTGACTCCAGTTGAATTTACACTTTATATGGCCCTAGTTTAGTCTCTAAGTTACACAGTGCACACTCCTTATGAATAGATTATAGAAAATTATTGTTTTATATCTATATTTATTTATTTTATTATTATTATTATATATATATATATATATATATATATATAATATAAAGAGAGAGAGAGAGAGTCAGACTGAGATAGATAGATGGATATATATATTATATATAGAGAGAGAGAGAGGGAGAGAGTCAGACTGAGATAGATATATATATATATATATATATAGAGAGAGAGTCAGACTGAGATAGATGGATATATATATATATATAGTCAGACTGAGATAGATAGATGGATATATATATATATATATATAGAGAGAGAGAGAGAGAGTCAGACTGACATAGATAGATATGGACAGAGACAAATAGATAGATAGATGGGTATATAGATAGATATGGAGAGACTGAGATAGATAGATTTGGACACAGAATAATAAATTAAAATAAATTCAGAAAGGCATGAATCCATTTGCTCACTGCTCAACTACATTTCTTTTCTTTATCTATTTTATTAGAAGCAACTACCCAGCATTGCCTAGGTAGAAGTTGGGGAACCTAGTGTATTTATTCTAAGTAGAATTTCAATGCTGTTTCTATGTATATTTTAATTTTTAGATATTATCGAATATAAATAAATAACAAAAATTAATTGATACAATTAGTTGTGACCCTTTTTTCCGTAAGTAGATATTTCTTTTCTTTATCTATTTTACTAGAAGCAACTACCCAGCATTGCCTAGGTAGAGGTTGGGGCGAAAACTGTTGTCTTAATTTGTTTACTTTTGAGATTCCCAAATTCTGGACATTTTTAAGTAGAATTTCAATGCTATTTCTATGTATATTTCAATTTTTAAATATCTTTGAAAACAAACCAAATCTTCATAATTTTTGTACAAAAAGGAAGAACTGGTAATATTTAATGTGTATAAAACCTTCAAGACTTTTTTTGATCTGTTCCTTGGCCTTTTCCGTTTCCTGTTTATTGAACTGAATAATACCAAGGCAACGATATACCCAGGTACAGGAGGCAGGAAGAATCTCATTGTCAGCAAAGTTGATCCATTGAATTTTATCGAATTTTCCTTTATTCTTTTCTCATTTCACTTTGGGGTTTTTATGTGTAAATATATATCATCCCCCCCTCCCTCATGAACATGTAAATATGGGTTAGGAGTAGGATTTAAACATAGAGTAACTGAGAAGTTTTGGTGACTGTTGTGTGAATTATTTTTATGGTGAATGGATAATTGTAGTATGAATTGGGTCACAAATGAGAATAGCTAGGTTAAAAGTTAGGATAGCGATGACCAGACCCTTTCCCCCCTCCCCAATTTCGGCCTTGTGCCACATTTATGTATATTTAAAAACATAATAAATATATATATACCGCAAATATTTCAACAGCTACAATATTCTAAAATAGAGAATTAGCTACAATATTTGTTCTAATTATTTTTAGACAGAATTTCAAAATTTTTGAAAATGATAAAAAATATGGTCAAATGTATGCACGTGTCACTTGTTTGTTTATGTGTTTGCATGTGTTATGTATAGCAAGAAATAGTGTTACATAATTATTAGATTCCTAATAATTATTTACAGTAGTGTAGAAATCAAAATGGCTGCTATAAGTTGCAGCCCACGGCCTTGAAGGATGAGTGACAAGGCTTGACTTCATCCTGATCCTTTCCGGTGGATACCGTGAGAATCGGTGGAGGAGACCCTCTTCCGGTTTAGATTAGAAATAGATTTTAGTCAGTCGGCGAGAAACCACGACGGTGGTGAGTCGTGTTATACACGCTCCCACTCGATCTGCGCAGGTAGTCTAGTGGGGAATTCGAAATAAAATGTGATCTAAGTAAATCGAAGTATAGTGTTATTATCTAAAAACTACCAATGACACAGGGCTTCTGATAAAGAGAAATCCCCAATGGAAGACCAGACACAAAGTCACCAAGACGAAGTCCAGACGCTAGAAGAGACCTAGAAAAACTTAACATATCAAAGACGTCAGAAGAAGAATAGAAGAATAGAAGTAAGTAAAGAGATATACAACAATAGTCGGTTCTATGTAAACTCAGCTGAAACGGAATTAATGTGTTTTAAGCAAAAAGGAAACATATTATGAATCTAGAAGACCAGTTCATTTACTGGACCATATTACCTTTACGCACCCCTTTTTGATTTCAATTAAGAATCTTATTCGATTAATTATTTTTATCAGCAATCAAAATTGCAACTCACTTGATTTTTTGTCTTCTCCGTTAAGTCACCCTCTTTTTAAAAACATATATATCTTGACTGGGTAAGTAAAACAATTGTTATTTAAGCTTTGCCTAGTTTAGCACCCAATGATTTTACACACCTTGCTTTGTTAACCATTCTGCCATGTGAGTCAGACAAATATTAGTAAAAGTTTAAAATGATTTATTATTTTTAATTAAAACTTTCTAAATAAAATTTCACAAATACAACTATATTATATTTGTGGGTTTTCAAATATCCATATATACTAGGCATAGGCAAAAAAAATCGGATACTACGAGTTTTAAAAGCGAATTAAGAATAATTAAATCTATTATTTAAGGTCAAACTTTGTCTAAATCGATAAGTAGTAACATAATAACCATCATTAAAAAAGAAAAATATCATTACATGTGCAGTTTATTTTTAGAAGATTTAAAAGTATTTGTTTTGGTCAATTTTGTTCGCCGACGCCATTTTGGCTGTTTTTCAATGGTTTTAGGCACTTGTTTACAATTTTAACGTAACATTTGGGATGAAAAAAAAAATTACCAAAAATCAGGTAATTATCCGATTTTAATGAAATTTTCAGTATTGATTTAACAATTAATGAATTTTATAATGCATTAGTTATTTTATTTCAAAACTTTAATTTAGTATTTTTGCTATGAAAAATTAATATATAAAATTCATTTAAAATATGAAAATCCTGATGTTATATTTTTAGATTCTAAAAATAAATATCTACTTAATGCAAAACTTATTTTAGGCGCCAAAAGTAATAAGTTTTGAAGAAAAACTCGATTGAAAATGTACCCCCTCCCCTTTTTAAGCAGAAAAAAAACATTGATGTATAATTTTTTTCTTTTATAAAATAATAGCCAATTAAATAATTATCGAAATGAGTAAAAAAGAAATCTCCAAAAAATTAATTATTTATTATTTTTTACATTTTATTTTTTGATTTTCGGTACTTATTTTCTCATAGAAAAGCCACCGTAAAATTTTTTTTTTTGTTTCTATTCATAACTTCGGTCTTTTATCTCTTTATTTATACTGTAATTAGTATCGAAAATGACCAACTCTCAAAACATTTTACGCCCCCAACATAAGGGGGTCAAAATTAAGTGACCTGAAAAAAATTAGAAAGTTTTGAAATAAAAATAAATAATGCATTATAAAGATCATTCATTGATAAATAAACACTGAAAATTTCATTAAAATCCGATAATTTCCTGATTTTTGGTAAATTATTTTCTGTAGGGGGGCTAAAGTCATTTTGTCAAAAACGAATTTTAGGCTCCGTTTGCCAGTCCCTAATATATACTTACATATATTTATATATTATATATGTATATAAGTATTATGAACATGAGTTACATAAATTCCTACCATAATGATTGAAGCCTACAAATACACACATGGTTTAAGCCTACAAATACACACATGGTTTAAGCCTACAAATACACACATGGTTTAAGCCTACAAATACACACATGGTTTAAGCCTACAAATACACACCTGGTTTAAGCCTACAAATACACACCTGGTTTAAGCCTACAAATACACACCTGGTTTAAGCCTACAAATACACACATGGTTTAAGCCTACAAATACACACATGGTTTTTATTCAATGAACTCAGACCTACTAGACATTGCTCAAAATACCTATACAAGGGGACATAAATTAAAACTCCTTAAAAAATCTTGTAAAGCAAACACAAGACAAATTATGGACTGAGTACTTCTGCTAGTATATATATAAAGCCACTTGAAAAATATTAAGGCAAGAATTTTATATATTTTGGCAAAAATATCATTTTCATATATATTTTTATTGTAGACCAGTTGACATTTAGGATGTATATGTATGTATATTTATTTATTCATGATATTATTTATATTTTACATACACTAATATATTTTCATATAAACTATAATTTTATACAGTCAAGCATTCCTATCAAATAAGTCTTCCATTTTTCTATATATATACTGTCGTGCAGTAAGTCTCCAAAAAATATAGGACATATCAATTTAAAAACAAACGAGAAATTTAGGAAAAACCAGCTAGTGTAATGGTTAGAATCCCTGCCTGTCAGCCTGGCAGTTAGGGTTCGAATCACACACAAAGCGGCTTCCTGTCTATAACTCTGCTGATGAGGCATAATAGGCTGCAGAGATTGACTTTTTCTCGATTTGTTTACGCCTTACATTTGAACAGATATATTTGCCTAATTCATTAATTATCAACTAATTAGTTTTCAAATTAGGTATGACTTCAATTAAGCACATATTATCCCCAAAATACTTAGAAAAAGTATATTTTGGCATCATTATTCTTTTGTACATGTTTTCTTAAGTTATGTATAGAGAAAGTGCTCAATATACTAAGTAGAGCAAAATTATAAGGACTGGAAGATTCAAAGGCGTATATTGAACATACAACTCCGACACAGGTTGAGAGACATAACATTTTATATAATACAGCATATGAATAAACAAGATACATAAATAATAGAAGATAGAATAGCATAGTGTACATAAACATACATACATAAAAGGACTGGAACGCATGCACAATTTTATGGCCAACTAAAGTTCATAATTACCTGTTTTTCTATCTCTTTTCAATCAAATCAAATCTTATATCCATTGAAAATAATTTCTTTCCTGGTTGTGTAGTGATAGGTCCAAAGTACTTTTACGAGCCATTTTTAGGTCCGACATTAGCCAAGAAGGTTGCTTGTTCGTATCACGTCGGGTTCGTCACCACTTGTAAGATTCAAAGTCAATATTGAACATACAACTCCGACACAGGTTGAGAGACAAAACATTTTATATAATACAGCATATGGATAAACAAGATACATAAACAATAGAATATAGAATAGTGTACATAAACATACATACATAAAAGTCACTGACAAGATAATATAAAAGTACACATAATATAAAGGTACAGACATGAGACTAAGAATAGTCCATGCTGTATAAATCACTGACAGTGACTAGTAGCCGGCGTTGAGGGCCGAAGCCCCAACGAGAAGGGTATGACAATTGTCTAACCCATGTGGGTACCTATGAGGAGAGGTAGAAAAGAGCAAGAGAAGTTTAAATTAGGTGCTTATATATGAGAGGACCCCTAGTGGGAACAAAGGGCAACACTGTGGGAAGATAACTCTTCCTGGTAAAGGGAAGATAATCCCCGCATGACCTAAATAAGTCAGACACTATCTACCTATGTTTCCCTTGAATGAATCATCACTATTTGGTTAAGTTACTGCCTAATTCATGTGCACTAGTGATAATAACATGTAGTAGTAGTAGTAGTAGTAGTTGTAATAATAATAATCACTGAGAGATTTTAGAATGTTATTCAATTTTCAAAACCTTCCAAACAACTAGTGTTTCCATAGCAATTTTTTCAACAATAGCATTATCATTTCAAAAAGAAATTCCAGGTGGATGAGCAGTTCATGACCTGCAATACTCCACTTTGGCCCTATCTTGGGCTAGACGGGCGGTTGGAGAGGCCCCCTCCGATCAATCGTCTGGCCACATCAAGCCCTAGCACCTATATGATTGCCCCAACCCTATTGCCCTTATGGCAACCCCCAATCCTTCTTATCATATGGGTGCTAGAAGTTGGTGGCTGATGGTCTAAATGTCCTGGGAATGATGTTAAACTCTATCTGATGGTGAGGTTCCAGTTCTGGAGGTTTGAGGAATGTGGAGCATCCCTTCATCACCATTGCTCACTGGTCCACTCTGACCCGGAGTGGTAGTACCTGTTAGGGTCCCATCTATGGGTTGAATATAAAAACATGATTTGATAAACAAAATTGTATTATGCATTAAGAATGAATTTATTTCAAAACTTTGTCGGCACTAAATGACCCACTGAGGTTGATATGCCGTAAAACAAACCAAACCAAACATTTGAATCCTTGGGAAATCGTCTGAAGATGATTTATTTTATGGTAATTTTAAAATAAAGATCTGTACAAGACTCAAGGTTATTGTGGCCTGAACATTGTGTTTATACACAATAAAGATGGGGATAACAGTCCGAAATATCAATAATTATTCATATCAAACCTCATCTCATAAATATATATATTATAATGAAGATTGTGTGTTTTTCTGTCTGTAACCGAAACTATATTCCTACTCAAGTCACAATTCTCTTAGTTATTGACATCACATTCTCCATGATTTTATTTTTATCTAAACCTCAATTATTAATAAAATTGTCTTACATTATTAATACTGTTAACTATGTCTACATACTGACAACATGCAATTATATTTATATATACAACAAAATAGCAGTTTACAGTGTAAACGGGAAGGCTAATTTGCATATTAATATTAAAAAATCGAATTTACTAAATATGTGTTTAGTATTATTGATTTCTAACTGTTTGGTTTTATTTTAATGAATATAAGCCAAAATCTCTTCAATGAATCTTAAATGAAATCCATTAACAAGATAAAATAACTGTCATTTTATTCTTTACTTCCTCTTATAACTAAATACTTAAATTAGAAAAAATAACAATGAAAGACGAGAGTGATGGAAGAGTAAGTTTCAGTTGTTCCATTTTTTATTATACTCCCTCTGTTTCAAATCTTTTATTATACCCCCCTCTGTTTCAAATCTTTTATTATACCCCCCTCTGTTTCAAATCTTTTATTATACCCCCCTCTGTTTCAAATCTTTTATTATACTCCCTCTGTTTCAAATCTTTTCATCTGTATTCTTATTTAGTTTCATTAGCCTTTCTAATTTAATATGATATTTTATTACATTAAAACTTAAATACTTGCACCCTACGGAGGGTGCATATATTTGCTAGTATATATAAGTATAAATAACTAATGTTTCCATGACAAAAATTTCATTATCATTTCAAAATAAATTTTCATGGCATCTGATGATGTAGTCTAAGTGAAAGGTTTTATGAATAAACTGTTATTTTTCAACAACTCACTCTTCTCTGCATCTCTCTCTCTCTCTCTCTCTCTCACCCTCCTTCTCTTTTTCTCTCTCTCTCTCCTCCTTCTCTTCTTTTTTTCTCTCTCTCTCTTTGCCTCACCCTCCTTTTCTCTCTCTCTCTCTCTCTCTCTGTCTCACCCTCCTTTTCTCTCTCTCTCTCTCTCTCTCTTTCTATCTGCCTTACCCTCCTTTTCACTCTCCCTTGCTCTCTCTCTCTCTCTCTCTCTCTCTCTCTCTGCCTTACCCTCCTTTTCTCTCTCTCTCTTTTTCTTTCTCTCTGCCTCACCCTCCTTTTCTCTCTCTCTCTCTCTCTCTCTCTCTCTCTGCCTCACCCTCCTTTCTCCCCCCTCTCTCTCTCTCTGCCTCACCCTCCTTTTCTCCCCCCCACCCTCCCTTTCTCCCCCTCTCTCTTTCTCTCTGCCTCACCCTCTTTTTCTCTTTTTCTCACCTTCCTTTTCTCTTTTTCTCTCTGCCTCTCCCTCTTTCTCCCTCCCTCTCTCTCTCTCACTCACTATCTCCCCCTCTCCCCCCACCTTTCACTCTCACTCACTATCCTTACACATACACAGAAATGTCTATAAAATGAAAAATATTTAAGTTCATAAATTGTGTGAAAAATTTCCTCCGCTATAAAAGCATTTCTGAGATTCATCTCAATATTCAAATTGTAACAAAAAATAAAATGAAAGAAAATAAAGACGTGTCATTTTGTTTGTTTGGTAGATTTATAATCATGATGAAAACAATTTTCTATAATTTTTATTTGAAATTTGTGATTCTAATGAAAATGTTAATTCAGAAAAAATAGGATTTTGTTTAAGAGGAAAGAAAATTGAAAACATACCAAAAAAGAAAAAAATGTTATATGTAAAACTTTTATTTTTTGTATCTATATTATGCTTGTGAGTATATACATGAGTATATATATATGTATGTGTGTGTGTGTGTGTGTGTGTGTGTGTACATCATTTGTATGTGCATATGTGTTGGTATTTGTAATTTGTGTGTATGTGTGTGTATGTATATATATATATATATATATAATGTCTGTGTCCATGATTAGTATATATGTGTGTGTCTCCATGATGAGTATATATGTGTGTAGAGATGTGTGTGTGTGTGTGTGTCTCCATGATGAGTATATATGTGTGTAGAGATGTGTATGTGTGTCTGTGTGTGTCCATGATGAGTATATATGTGTGTAGAGATGTGTGTGTCCATGATGAGTATATATGTGTGTAGAGATGTGTGTGTCCATGATGAGTATATATGTGTGTAGAGATGTGTGTGTCCATGATGAGTATATATATGTGTAGAGATGTGTGTGTCCATGATGAGTATATATATGTGTAGAGATGTGTGTGTCCATGATGAGTATATATATGTGTAGAGATGTGTGTGTCCATGATGATGATATATATATGTGTAGAGATGTGTGTGTCCATGATGAGTATATATATATGTGTAGAGATGTGTGTGTGTCCATGATGAGTATATATATATGTGTAGAGATGTGTGTGTCCATGATGAGTATATATATGTGTAGAGATGTGTGTGTCCATGATGAGTATATATATATGTGTAGAGATGTGTGTGTCCATGAGTATATATATATGTGTAGAGATGTGTGTGTCCATGATGAGTATATATATATGTGTAGAGATGTGTGTGTCCATGATGAGTATATATATATGTGTAGAGATGTGTGTGTCCATGATGAGATATATATATATATGTGTAGAGATGTGTGTGTCCATGATGAGTATATATATATGTGTGTAGAGATGTGTGTGTCCATGATGAGTATATATATATGTGTAGAGATGTGTGTGTCCATGATGAGTATATATATATGTGTAGAGATGTGTGTGTCCATGTGTGTGTCCATGATGATGATATATATATGTGTAGAGATGTGTGTGTCCATGATGAGTATATATATATGGAGATGTGTGTGTGTGAGAGTGTGTAGAGATGTGTGTGTCCATGATGAGATGATATATATATGTGTGTGAGATGTGTGTGTCCATGATGATGTGAGTATATATGTGTGTAGAGATGTGTGTGTCCATGATGAGTATATATGTGTGTAGAGATGTGTGTGTCCATGATGAGTATATATGTGTGTAGAGATGTGTGTGTCCATGATGAGTATATATGTGTGTAGAGATGTGTGTGTCCATGATGAGTATATATGTGTGTAGAGATGTGTGTGTCCATGATGAGTATATATGTGTGTAGAGATGTGTGTGTCCATGATGAGTATATATGTGTGTAGAGATGTGTGTGTCCATGATGAGTATATATGTGTGTAGAGATGTGTGTGTCCATGATGAGTATATATGTGTGTAGAGATGTGTGTGTCCATGATGAGTATATATGTGTGTAGAGATGTGTGTGTCCATGATGAGTATATATGTGTGTAGAGATGTGTGTGTCCATGATGAGTATATATGTGTGTAGAGATGTGGCATAACAGGCTTGAAAATGCCAGCTGCCCTGATGATCCCGTCTAGGTGATAATTTTAGGTGGTCCGTTAATATATTGTTCGTCTACATTGAGCTCATGTGGGTCAATTACTTTAAGCTGTGTTTGTATTTGGTAGACGATGTGGCCGATTTACTAAGCAAAATATATGGCACCCTCCGGAGTTTTGAGTCCAATGATGCAAGTATTTTGAAGTTTTAATGTAAAGTATAAATTATTCGTGTTGTTGAAAGAAGATGTTAATTAGAAAAGGCTCAATGAAACTAAATAAGAAATACAGATTAAAAAGATTTGAAAACAGAGTGTGTGAGTATCAATAAAAAATGATTTGAAACAAACTTGAAACTTACTTCTTCCGATTCACTCTCGTTCTTTCATTGTTTTATTTTTACCTAATTTAACCGTTTAGTTAAAATGGAAACGTATAAGGATATAATATAGTCTAATCTTCTTATCTTGTTTAAGGGATTTCTATGTTTAAGATTTAAGTTGAAAATGATATTTTTTTGCGTGCATGTATTCATAATGAGAAGGAATAATATGAAACAGATACATTACCTTAGAAATCAATGTAGTAATATACTATAAGTCATCGAGTTGATGTATTATAAATCAGATAAATGTAAAGTTTAGAAAAGCTGTCGTAATGATTGCGATGACATTCTCTAGCCTATTGCCGTATTCACAATCGTGTAAAACCGTATTATATATTATCTTGATGTAATTGATATAGAATTTAACAGACGACGATCCAGTTGTATTGTGTGAGTTTGTGTATAGATCCATTGATCTAACCAGTGAAGTTAATAAATTATTTATGTGTTTTTAGAAATTAAAGAGTTTTAATTTGAGATGAGATTTGATGGTTCTTTACAAAAGATATTGTAAAATTAGATGGAAAATGATGACGTAAATATATATTACTAAGAGGGTGAATGGGTATTGTGTAGTAATTATAGATTTATGCAAGAGTGTGTGTGACAGACAGAAAATTAGTGCCCACCACAACTCTCCATTATGTAGAAGTAGTATAATATAGAATATTATATTTGGTCGTTGTGGTCTTAAGAAGATCGCTAGTCTTGAGTGTGAGCACCTTTTTGTATATTTAACTTAAGACCAATCTCGTATGAGTCATGAGATATTGTTTTTACTTTGTGCCCATATTATAAATGTGTGATGAAGTTGATAAGACCATGGATATTGTTTGTGTTTCAACTTGGCTTTTTAGATAACGCTATCACAATGAATAGTATTTATGTACTAGCGTGACTGGTGAGATATTGTGCCAGGTTGGTGGTTGGTTGGGTGAGCTCTCGAGAGTGAGATGTTATTGCGATTTCACCATTTGATATTCAGAGGAGTGATAGGAGAATGTGATGTGGTCCTATGAATGAGTACTATAATGTGGTGTTAGATGATGTGAGTGACTTGTATCTTGACCCATAATCACCGAGTTGCATTTTTCCTCTTATTCCCTTGTATGTATTGAAACTAATAATGTCAAGATAAGTATAATGTATAAATGTTTGATTGTGTTGTTATACAGGTGCTTCTTATAGTGCTGGTTGCGACCACCACATACTGCATCAAAGAGCATATATATAGTGTAAGAGATAACAAAATAGTCTCTATGTCACCAAGCTACACAAAGAAAATGTATTAGTGTCAGGAAACATACGAAAAACCATCCTCAAGTTAACATAGAATGAAATTAAA
>CM042175.1:41915114-41992614 GCA_023376005.1 Doryteuthis pealeii
ATGCAAGAGAGAGATAAGATCGTTCTGTGTGTTAGTATAACTGATACTGATACGCGAAAATTAGTTCTTTACTTTGCACTTTGTTTTGAGGAAATGAGCATCAAAGATGTCTGTTGTGTTAGTATACCTGAATAACTGATACAAAATTTAGTGGTCTTTTACTTGCACCATTTGTTTGAGGAAATAGCATCAAAAGATCGTCTGTGTGTTAGTATACTGAATACTGATACAAAAATTAGTTCTTTACTTGCAGCTACTAATGTTTGAGGAAATAGCATCAACAAGTATCGTCTGTGTGTTAGTAGATCACACTGAAGTGATGAAGAGTTTAAACCTGAGCTGAGTAGAGCTGAATTATGACCTCATAGACGGGAGTAGAAATTGGTTATGCGATTTGTTAGTTGCATATGTGCCGTGTGTTTGAAGGAAATAGTAAAGATGGTCTGTGTGGTTAGTTACTGAATACTGATACCAAAATAAGGTTCTTTTACTTGCACATAATTGTTTGAGAAATACGCATCAAAGATCGTCGTGTGTTAGTAATACTGAATACTGATACCTAAAAAATTAAGTTTCTTTGTAACTTAGTGCACTATTGTTTGAGGAATATGCATCAAAGGATGTGTCGAACGTTGATGGGTGGTTAGGTAGATACGTGGTGAGTGCTGATATGAACCAAATTAGTTCTTTTACTTGCCACCCATTGTTTGAGGAATAGGCCACATCAACAGGATCAGTGCTGTGTGTTAGTATACTGAATACCTGATACCTAGAAAATTAGTATTTAGTTACTTGCACCATTGTGTGAGAGAAAGTAGCTCAAAGATCGTGCTGTGTGTGTCGTAGTAGTAACTGAATACCTGATACCTAAAGAATTGTTCTTTTACTTTGCACTATTGTTTGAGGAAATAGCATCAAAGATCGTTGTGTGTTAGTATAGGCTGGAATGTACTGATATAGCCCATGGTATAAAAATTAGTGTCTGTTAAAGCTTGCACACTTAGTTTGAGGAAGTATCGCATCAAAAGAGCGTCATGGTGTGTGTAGTATACTAGGAAGCCCCCACCCAGATATACGCGCTATACAGCTAGCAACATAATCGGATCACAACCGATCAGAGACATAGTATTAGTTCTTTAGACTCTGGCGCACTTAAACACTACGGTACAGTTGGTATCTGGAGGGAATAAGTAGCCAATGATGAGATGAGAATGCTGGTGTAGCCGTTTTGTCGCACTGGTCATATATGCTAGGGATACTGGGTGACGGACTTGGGCTGACAAAGAAAGTGTATGATGCATACTAATACTATTCTGTAGATGATATGCACGAGTAGGTATTAAGGTAGGGGAGTTTTGGTAGCATGGAGTGAGAAGATTAGCTCACGCATATGAGAAGATCGTGGCCGAGTACGGGTGCTTGATCACAGAGTGATGATGCCATCACTCGGAACGCGTAGAGAGATTTTAGACATGTGACGAGTCTGAATAGGCGGTGCACCCAGTGCGCAAGAGAGAAGTTAGGTTTTCTGCTTTTAGACATGTCGCGCTTACCGCATTGTCTTACAGTAGGAAAGATCAGGGTGCATTACCAAGATGAAAAAGACGAAATCGTGACTCGTGTTGTCATGTGTGATGTAAACTCAGAGGATGTCTGCTTAGGGAGTGGCTGGCGTCGACGATTATGCTGGTCAGTACCTGCAGGCCAAAAGACTCTAGTTCTATACTCATATGACTATTCGCTTTTGAGGCATAGTCGATACTGGTACTGTGTGTTAGTAGTACCAGTCTAGAATAGCTGATATCTCGCGGACAAGGATAGAATAAAGATTAGGTGTCTATTTACCATTGTGCGGAGGCTTAGGTTTGCGATTTCGAGGAAGTGCTCGAGAGATGCAGTGTTATTATAGGCATGAGTGGGTGTAGATATTGCGATATAAGCACTAGTTCTTAGAGACATAGACTGATAGTGGGATGCGTAGATTATGGCAAGCGCTCGCATGACTTATTTGAACATACGCATTTGGCACATAAATTGGATTACATTTAACTTGACTAATATTGTTTGAGGATAGCAAATCCAAGATCGTCTGTGCATGTTAGTATAAACCATAGATCTCGATACACAAATTTTAGTTTTTCTTATTACTTGCACTTGTTTTGAGGAGAATAGGCTATCAAATACGATGCGTCTGTGTGTTAGTATACTGAATACTGATACCAAAAAATTTAGTTCTATTTTACTTGCAACCATTGTTTGACGGAAATAGCATCAAAAGATGCGTCTGTGTGGTTAGTAATACTGAATTTACTGATACGGCGAAAAATTAGTTCTTTTACTTGCACATTGTTTGGGAAATGCATCAAAGATCGTCTGTGTGTTTAGTATACTGGAATACTGATACGCAAAAATTAGTTCTTTTACTTGCACTATTGTTTGAGGAAATAGCATCAAAGATTGTCTGTGTGTTAGTATACTGAATACTGATACCAAAAATTAGTTCTTTTACTTGCACGCCATTGGTTTGAGGAAATAGCATCAAAGATCATGTCTGTGTGTTAGTATACTGAATACTGATACCAAAAATTAGTTCTTTTTACTTGCACCATTGTTTGAGGAAAATAGCATTCAAAGATCGTCTGTGTGTTAGTATACTGAATACTTGATACCAAAAATTGTATCTATTGTTTGAGGAATAAGCATTCAAAGATCGTCTGTGTGTTAGTATAACTGAATACTGATACCCAAAATTAGTTTCTTTTTACTTGCAACATTGTTTGAGGAAATAGCATCAAAGATCGTCTGTGTGTTAGTATACTGATACTGATACCAAAATTAGTTCTTTTACTTGCCTATTGTTTGAGGAAATTAGATCAAAGATCGTCTGTGTGTTAGTATACTGAATACTGATACCAAAAATTAGTTCGTTTTACTTGCACCATCTGTTTGAGGAAATAGCATCAAAGATTTCGTCTGTGTGTTAGTATACTGAATACTGATACCAAAAATTAGTTCTTTAACTTGCATCCATTGTTTGAGGAAAATAGCATCAAAGAATGTCTGTGTGTTTAGTATACTGAATACTGAATACAAAATTAGTTCTTTACTTTGCACTATTGTTTGAGGAAATAGCATCAAAGATCGTCTGTGTGTTAGTATACTGAATACTGATACCAAAAATTAGTTCTTTTACTTGCACTATTGTTTGAGGAAATAGCATCGAAAAGATCGTCTGTGTGTTGTAGTATACTGAATACTGATCAAAAATTAGTTCGTTTACTTGCACCATTGTTTGATGAAATGAGGCAACTATCAGATTCGTGTACGTTGGTTGGAGGTGATCTGTCATGTTAGGAATCCATGTGACAGGTTCGGTGTGATCGAATACTGTACCAAAAATTTGTTTCTTTTACTTGCACTAATTGATTTGAGGGAGGATGATCGCAGAAGAGTTGTCTGTGTGTAGTGTTAGTAGTATAGATCTGAATAGCGGCTCGACGAGATGCGGATTGATGATACTCAAAATATGTTGTATACTTCACATTGGCCATGTGAGTTTCTGTAGGCGAGTAATAGCACTAAAAGATTCGTCTGTGTGAAGTTAGTCATGACTGATTAGTGCGTACGTAGTTAACCGACAAAAAAGTCATAGCTCTGCGCTTGTGGATGTCATATGCACGCACTTGTGTGCTGTCATACCTGAGAGTTGGCAGTTAGTCTGAGTAGTGTAGAGAGTAGTATCGATCTGATCTGATCTTTAGAGTGATCAGGTTGCTTGAGAGATAAATAGCATCTGAGCTGAGTTCTACGTTGCCTGGTGTACTGTAGTCTCTGTACTGGATTCGTGCGGTGCTACGCGCGACTGTGAGGTGCTGGGTGGTCTTGCGGAGTATTGAGTATAGCGCTTTGAAGATGATCCAGAGTGTTACGCTGGTGTTATGGAAGACTATGCGAGGTTGTTTGAGGAAATAGCAATCAAAGCGTCGTCGGTCTGATAGTGTGTGATAGTAGTAGTACCTGAAGATATTGGAGGAACGGCTTGTGTACTAACAAAGATAGTTCTTTTACTTGCACTATTGTTTGAAGAAATAGCATCAAGATGTCTGTGTGTTAGTATACTAATACTGATACCGCATTTAGAAAATTTTTTCAGTTCTTTTACTTGCACTATTGTTTGAGGAAATTAGCAGATAAAGATGTATCTGCGTGTTTAGTATACTGAATACTGATACCAAAATTAGTTCTTTTACTTGCACTATTGTTTGAGGAAATAGCATCAAGATGTCTGTGTGTTAGTATACTGAATACTGATACCGAAAAATTAGTTCTTTACTTGCACATTGTTTGAGGAAATAGCATCAAGATCGTCTGTGTGTTAGTATACTGATACTGATACCAAAATTAGTTCTTTTACTTGCACTATTGTTTGAGGAAATAGCATCAAAAGATCGTCTGTGTGTTAGTATACTGAATACTGATACCAAAAATTAGTTCTTTTACTTGCACTATTGTTTGAGGAAATAGCATCAAAGAGATCTGTGTGTTAGTATACTGAATACTGATACCAAAAATTAGTTCTTTTACTTGCACATTGTTTGAGGAAATAGCATCAAAGATCGTCTGTGTGTTAGTATACTGAATACTGATACCAAAATTAGTTCTTTTACTTGCACATTGTTTGAGGAAATAGCATCAAAGATGTCTGTGTGTTAGTATACTGAATACTGATACCAAAAATTAGTTCTTTTACTTGCACTATTGTTTGAGGAAATAGCATCAAAGATCGTCTGTGTGTTAGTATACTGAATACTGATACCAAAAATTAGTTCTTTTACTTGCACTATTGTTTGAGGAAATAGCATCAAAGATCGTCTGTGTGTTAGTATACTGAATACTGATACCAAAAATTAGTTCTTTTACTTGCACTATTGTTTGAGGAAATAGCATCAAAGATCGTCTGTGTGTTAGTATACTGAATACTGATACCAAAAATTAGTTCTTTTACTTGCACCATTGTTTGAGGAAATAGCATCAAAGATCGTCTGTGTGTTAGTATACTGAATACTGATAAAAATTAGTTTCTTTTACTTGCACTATTGTTTGAGGAAATAGCATCAAAGATCGTCTGTGTGTTAGTATACTGAATACTGATACCAAAAATTAGTTCTTTTACTTGCACTATTGTTTGAGGAAATAGCATCAAAGATCGTCTGTGTGTTAGTATACTGAATACTGATACCAAAAATTAGTTCTTTTACTTGCACCATTGTTTGAGGAAATAGCATCAAAGATCGTCTGTGTGTTAGTATACTGAATACTGATACCAAAAATTAGTTCTTTTACTTGCACTATTGTTTGAGGAAATAGCATCAAAGATCGTCTGTGTGTTAGTATACTGAATACTGATACCAAAAATTAGTTCTTTTACTTGCACATTGTTTGAGGAAATAGCATCAAAGATCGTCTGTGTGTTAGTATACTGAATACTGATACCAAAAATTAGTTCTTTTACTTGCACTATTGTTTGAGGAAATAGCATCAAAGATCGTCTGTGTGTTAGTATACTGAATACTGATACCAAAAATTAGTTCTTTTACTTGCACATTGTTTGAGGAAATAGCATCAAAGATCGTCTGTGTGTTAGTATACTGAATACTGATACCAAAAATTAGTTCTTTTACTTGCACTATTGTTTGAGGAAATAGCATCAAAGATCGTCTGTGTGTTAGTATACTGAATACTGATACCAAAAATTAGTTCTTTTACTTGCACTATTGTTTGAGGAAATAGCATCAAAGATCGTCTGTGTGTTAGTATACTGAATACTGATACCAAAAATTAGTTCTTTTACTTGCACCATTGTTTGAGGAAATAGCATCAAAGATCGTCTGTGTGTTAGTATACTGAATACTGATACCAAAAATTAGTTCTTTTACTTGCACTATTGTTTGAGGAAATAGCATCAAAGATCGTCTGTGTGTTAGTATACTGAATACTGATACCAAAAATTAGTTCTTTTACTTGCACTATTGTTTGAGGAAATAGCATCAAAGATCGTCTGTGTGTTAGTATACTGAATACTGATACCAAAAATTAGTTCTTTTACTTGCACTATTGTTTGAGGAAATAGCATCAAAGATCGTCTGTGTGTTAGTATACTGAATACTGATACCAAAAATTAGTTCTTTTACTTGCACTATTGTTTGAGGAAATAGCATCAAAGATCGTCTGTGTGTTAGTATACTGAATACTGATACCAAAAATTAGTTCTTTTACTTGCACCATTGTTTGAGGAAATAGCATCAAAGATCGTCTGTGTGTTAGTATACTGAATACTGATACCAAAAATTAGTTCTTTTACTTGCACTATTGTTTGAGGAAATAGCATCAAAGATCGTCTGTGTGTTAGTATACTGAATACTGATACCAAAAATTAGTTCTTTTACTTGCACCATTGTTTGAGGAAATAGCATCAAAGATCGTCTGTGTGTTAGTATACTGAATACTGATACCAAAAATTAGTTCTTTTACTTGCACTATTGTTTGAGGAAATAGCATCAAAGATCGTCTGTGTGTTAGTATACTGAATACTGATACCAAAAATTAGTTCTTTTACTTGCACATTGTTTGAGGAAATAGCATCAAAGATCGTCTGTGTGTTAGTATACTGAATACTGATACCAAAATTAGTTCTTTTACTTGCACATTGTTTGAGGAAATAGCATCAAAGATCGTCTGTGTGTTAGTATACTGAATACTGATACCAAAAATTAGTTCTTTTACTTGCACATTGTTTGAGGAAATAGCATCAAAGATCGTCTGTGTGTTAGTATACTGAATACTGATACCAAAATTAGTTCTTTTACTTGCACATTGTTTGAGGAAATAGCATCAAAGATCGTCTGTGTGTTAGTATACTGAATACTGATACCAAAAATTAGATCTTTTACTTGCACCATTGTTTGAGGAAATAGCATCAAAGATCGTCTGTGTGTTAGTATACTGAATACTGATACCAAAAATTAGATCTTTTACTTGCACATTGTTTGAGGAAATAGCATCAAAGATCGTCTGTGTGTTAGTATACTGAATACTGATACCAAAAATTAGTTCTTTTACTTGCACTATTGTTTGAGGAAATAGCATCAAAGATCGTCTGTGTGTTAGTATACTGAATACTGATACCAAAAATTAGTTCTTTTACTTGCACCATTGTTTGAGGAAATAGCATCAAAGATCGTCTGTGTGTTAGTATACTGAATACTGATACCAAAAATTAGATCTTTTACTTGCACCATTGTTTGAGGAAATAGCATCAAAGATCGTCTGTGTGTTAGTATACTGAATACTGATACCAAAAATTAGATCTTTTACTTGCACCATTGTTTGAGGAAATAGCATCAAAGATCGTCTGTGTGTTAGTATACTGAATACTGATACCAAAAATTAGATCTTTTACTTGCACCATTGTTTGAGGAAATAGCATCAAAGATCGTCTGTGTGTTAGTATACTGAATACTGATACCAAAAATTAGATCTTTTACTTGCACCATTGTTTGAGGAAATAGCATCAAAGATCGTCTGTGTGTTAGTATACTGAATACTGATACCAAAAATTAGATCTTTTACTTGCACCATTGTTTGAGGAAATAGCATCAAAGATCGTCTGTGTGTTAGTATACTGAATACTGATACCAAAATTAGATCTTTTACTTGCACCATTGTTTGAGGAAATAGCATCAAAGATCGTCTGTGTGTTAGTATACTGAATACTGATACCAAAAATTAGATCTTTTACTTGCACCATTGTTTGAGGAAATAGCATCAAAGATCGTCTGTGTGTTAGTATACTGAATACTGATACCAAAAATTAGATCTTTTACTTGCACATTGTTTGAGGAAATAGCATCAAAGATCGTCTGTGTGTTAGTATACTGAATACTGATACCAAAAATTAGATCTTTTACTTGCACCATTGTTTGAGGAAATAGCATCAAAGATCGTCTGTGTGTTAGTATACTGAATACTGATACCAAAAATTAGATCTTTTACTTGCACCATTGTTTGAGGAAATAGCATCAAAGATCGTCTGTGTGTTAGTATACTGAATACTGATACCAAAAATTAGATCTTTTACTTGCACATTGTTTGAGGAAATAGCATCAAAGATCGTCTGTGTGTTAGTATACTGAATACTGATACCAAAAATTAGTTCTTTTACTTGCACATTGTTTGAGGAAATAGCATCAAAGATCGTCTGTGTGTTAGTATACTGAATACTGATACCAAAAATTAGATCTTTTACTTGCACCATTGTTTGAGGAAATAGCATCAAAGATCGTCTGTGTGTTAGTATACTGAATACTGATACCAAAAATTAGATCTTTTACTTGCACCATTGTTTGAGGAAATAGCATCAAAGATCGTCTGTGTGTTAGTATACTGAATACTGATACCAAAAATTAGATCTTTTACTTGCACCATTGTTTGAGGAAATAGCATCAAAGATCGTCTGTGTGTTAGTATACTGAATACTGATACCAAAAATTAGATCTTTTACTTGCACATTGTTTGAGGAAATAGCATCAAAGATCGTCTGTGTGTTAGTATACTGAATACTGATACCAAAAATTAGTTCTTTTACTTGCATTGTTTGAGGAAATAGCATCAAAGATCGTCTGTGTGTTAGTATACTGAATACTGATACCAAAAATTAGATCTTTTACTTGCACCATTGTTTGAGGAAATAGCATCAAAGATCGTCTGTGTGTTAGTATACTGAATACTGATACCAAAATTAGATCTTTTACTTGCACCATTGTTTGAGGAAATAGCATCAAAGATCGTCTGTGTGTTAGTATACTGAATACTGATACCAAAAATTAGTTCTTTTACTTGCACATTGTTTGAGGAAATAGCATCAAAGATCGTCTGTGTGTTAGTATACTGAATACTGATACCAAAAATTAGTTCTTTTACTTGCACCATTGTTTGAGGAAATAGCATCAAAGATCGTCTGTGTGTTAGTATACTGAATACTGATACCAAAAATTAGTTCTTTTACTTGCACATTGTTTGAGGAAATAGCATCAAAGATCGTCTGTGTGTTAGTATACTGAATACTGATACCAAAAATTAGTTCTTTTACTTGCACCATTGTTTGAGGAAATAGCATCAAAGATCGTCTGTGTGTTAGTATACTGAATACTGATACCAAAAATTAGTTCTTTTACTTGCACCATTGTTTGAGGAAATAGCATCAAAGATCGTCTGTGTGTTAGTATACTGAATACTGATACCAAAAATTAGTTCTTTTACTTGCACCATTGTTTGAGGAAATAGCATCAAAGATCGTCTGTGTGTTAGTATACTGAATACTGATACCAAAAATTAGTTCTTTTACTTGCACTATTGTTTGAGGAAATAGCATCAAAGATCGTCTGTGTGTTAGTATACTGAATACTGATACCAAAAATTAGTTCTTTTACTTGCACCATTGTTTGAGGAAATAGCATCAAAGATCGTCTGTGTGTTAGTATACTGAATACTGATACCAAAAATTAGTTCTTTTACTTGCATTGTTTGAGGAAATAGCATCAAAGATCGTCTGTGTGTTAGTATACTGAATACTGATACCAAAAATTAGTTCTTTTACTTGCACCATTGTTTGAGGAAATAGCATCAAAGATCGTCTGTGTGTTAGTATACTGAATACTGATACCAAAAATTAGTTCTTTTACTTGCACCATTGTTTGAGGAAATAGCATCAAAGATCGTCTGTGTGTTAGTATACTGAATACTGATACCAAAAATTAGTTCTTTTACTTGCACTATTGTTTGAGGAAATAGCATCAAAGATCGTCTGTGTGTTAGTATACTGAATACTGATACCAAAAATTAGTTCTTTTACTTGCACTATTGTTTGAGGAAATAGCATCAAAGATCGTCTGTGTGTTAGTATACTGAATACTGATACCAAAAATTAGTTCTTTTACTTGCACTATTGTTTGAGGAAATAGCATCAAAGATCGTCTGTGTGTTAGTATACTGAATACTGATACCAAAAATTAGTTCTTTTACTTGCACTATTGTTTGAGGAAATAGCATCAAAGATCGTCTGTGTGTTAGTATACTGAATACTGATACCAAAAATTAGTTCTTTTACTTGCACTATTGTTTGAGGAAATAGCATCAAAGATCGTCTGTGTGTTAGTATACTGAATACTGATACCAAAAATTAGTTCTTTTACTTGCACTATTGTTTGAGGAAATAGCATCAAAGATCGTCTGTGTGTTAGTATACTGAATACTGATACCAAAAATTAGTTCTTTTACTTGCACCATTGTTTGAGGAAATAGCATCAAAGATCGTCTGTGTGTTAGTATACTGAATACTGATACCAAAAATTAGTTCTTTTACTTGCACATTGTTTGAGGAAATAGCATCAAAGATCGTCTGTGTGTTAGTATACTGAATACTGATACCAAAAATTAGTTCTTTTACTTGCACTATTGTTTGAGGAAATAGCATCAAAGATCGTCTGTGTGTTAGTATACTGAATACTGATACCAAAAATTAGTTCTTTTACTTGCACATTGTTTGAGGAAATAGCATCAAAGATCGTCTGTGTGTTAGTATACTGAATACTGATACCAAAAATTAGTTCTTTTACTTGCACTATTGTTTGAGGAAATAGCATCAAAGATCGTCTGTGTGTTAGTATACTGAATACTGATACCAAAAATTAGTTCTTTTACTTGCACATTGTTTGAGGAAATAGCATCAAAGATCGTCTGTGTGTTAGTATACTGAATACTGATACCAAAAATTAGTTCTTTTACTTGCACCATTGTTTGAGGAAATAGCATCAAAGATCGTCTGTGTGTTAGTATACTGAATACTGATACCAAAAATTAGTTCTTTTACTTGCACTATTGTTTGAGGAAATAGCATCAAAGATCGTCTGTGTGTTAGTATACTGAATACTGATACCAAAAATTAGTTCTTTTACTTGCACTATTGTTTGAGGAAATAGCATCAAAGATCGTCTGTGTGTTAGTATACTGAATACTGATACCAAAAATTAGTTCTTTTACTTGCACTATTGTTTGAGGAAATAGCATCAAAGATCGTCTGTGTGTTAGTATACTGAATACTGATACCAAAAATTAGTTCTTTTACTTGCACATTGTTTGAGGAAATAGCATCAAAGATCGTCTGTGTGTTAGTATACTGAATACTGATACCAAAAATTAGTTCTTTTACTTGCACTATTGTTTGAGGAAATAGCATCAAAGATCGTCTGTGTGTTAGTATACTGAATACTGATACCAAAAATTAGTTCTTTTACTTGCACCATTGTTTGAGGAAATAGCATCAAAGATCGTCTGTGTGTTAGTATACTGAATACTGATACCAAAAATTAGTTCTTTTACTTGCACATTGTTTGAGGAAATAGCATCAAAGATCGTCTGTGTGTTAGTATACTGAATACTGATACCAAAAATTAGATCTTTTACTTGCACCATTGTTTGAGGAAATAGCATCAAAGATCGTCTGTGTGTTAGTATACTGAATACTGATACCAAAAATTAGATCTTTTACTTGCACATTGTTTGAGGAAATAGCATCAAAGATGTCTGTGTGTTAGTATACTGAATACTGATACCAAAAATTAGATCTTTTACTTGCACCATTGTTTGAGGAAATAGCATCAAAGATCGTCTGTGTGTTAGTATACTGAATACTGATACCAAAAATTAGATCTTTTACTTGCACATTGTTTGAGGAAATAGCATCAAAGATCGTCTGTGTGTTAGTATACTGAATACTGATACCAAAAATTAGATCTTTTACTTACACCATTGTTTGAGGAAATAGCATCAAAGATTGTCTGTGTGTTAGTATACTGAATACTGATACCAAAAATTAGATCTTTTACTTACACCATTGTTTGAGGAAATAGCATCAAAGATCATTGTGTGTTAGTCTACTGAATACTGATACCAAAATTAGATCTTTTACTTGCACCATTGTTTGAGGAAATAGCATTAAAGATCGTCTGTTACAGCTTATGTTTTTATTATTGATGTGAAAAGTCAAGATTCATGACTTTGGACTGACAGGGATAGGTCTAAACAGAGAAGGAAAAGTAAAAAGTAAAGAAAAGTTCAGTGTTCTCTGCAGCACCAGTGTAAAAAATAATGATTGTGGGGATATCTCTTTTAAGCGTTGTGTTATATGTTTCTGATTCTTGTAGGTAGAGCGTGGTGTAATGGTTAAAGTCATGGGAAATGGACTCGTCGCCCTGAGTTCAAATCCTGGACGTGGTAATTGCATTTCATTTAGTGCTAATATCCTTGGGAAAGGTATGAATCCTACTCTCCCTCCAGCTATGGGTAAAATAGTAGGGCAGACTGGGCTCTTTAACCTTGGTTAGGCAACCGGTCTAGGAGAAGGAAAACTCTGAATGCAAACCTGCTGAACTCTGCTTAAGAAATTGACCTTGTGTCGCATCCTGCTCGTGCGGAGGGGTTGGTAAATATATATATGTTTCTGATTCTTGTGACAAACTTAAGCCAATTGAAAATGACTTGAATTACACACCATTGTTGTTGGTTTAAGGATTGTCTTGGTTTTTTCCCTCTGTTGCTCGGTAGGTTTTGACCTATAAATCAAAAGTCATGACTTTGGACAGACAGGGATAGGTCTAAACAAACAGAGAAGAGATATGTGTGTGTGTGGGAGGTAGCCTTCAATGGAGGCAGAACAATAATCTTCTTAAAACACGGATGTAATATGCATAAGTGCTATTAGTTTTTAATAATGACCATTGTGTATCCAGAGGTTTTTCCATGATGAAAATATTTGTGATATCAGATTTTGAAAATGATATGGTTGCTAAGCATAAATAAATGAAATATTTTTTGGGCATAGGCAGGTTGAAAGATGAGCATCAGACGGTGCAAAACGAGGACGTCTACTAGAATGTCAGGCTTCTTTTGTTGTGACTTGTAGAATAGGGTAGCTCGATTTTTCACTTTTTAAAAATATCAAATTGTCCATCTATGTGAAAGTTGTGTGTTAGTATACTGAATACTGATACCAAAAATTAGATCTTTTACTTGCACCATTGTTTGAGGAAATAGCATCAAAGATCGTCTGTGTGTTAGTATACTGAATACTGATACCAAAAATTAGATCTAAATATAAATTGCTAGGCATAAATGAATGAAATATTTTTTGGGCACAGGCAGGTTGAGAGATGAGCATCAGATGGTGCAAAATTCAGTGACAATAGATTATACTGAACAAAGAATTATTATTGAGTTTGATTCGTGTAACGTAGTAATATGGTCACGGTACCAAGAACGATATATGTTGCATAGCAGTGCTTGTCAATGTGCCTCAAAATTTCACGACACTAAAAAGGTATTTGTTACGCGGCGGTCGTCTTGTCGATAAAAAAGATACAACACGTGAGATATATCGTTACAAGGGTTTAGTATTTATTTTCGGGCTCGTGCCGTGGCTCTGTTCAGAGAGGAGGAAAGGCAGAGAGAAAGAGAGGGAGGACACTGTTAAATTCATGTACCTTTTATCATAGTACTAACTATCTCGCCATCCCAACTAGGGACAAGCAGCCCCCGTCCGAACTCTACGCAGCCGGAAAGAAAAGAGACCGATCTTGTTCGTCGTTCCTCGTCACCACGTATCAACCCCCGAAACTTCCGATTGGCTTCCAATTCCTCTTCCTGGGTCATTCCTTGGTCAAATTACCGGCAACCCGTTCTGTGTCCACTCCTCCTTTTTTAACCTTTACTTTCTCTTATTTCTTCTTCCTCTCTTTCTATAGCAGTCTGCCCACAGTTTTATTTCTACTCTCAAACTCCAGTGGACCTTCATAATCACGTTACATTCGTCACCATGTGTTACAAATACTTAAAATCAAAAAGAAATGTTTACACCTATACAGGTTACAATTTGGATGCGCGTGGTCTAATGGTTAGTCATAGGAAATGGACTCGTCGACCCGAGTTCAATTCCTGGACGAAGCTGTTTGAGTTTCATATAGCGCTAATACCCTTGGGAAAGGTATGAATCCTACTCTCCCTCCAGCTATGGATAAATAGCAGGGCAGACTGGGCTCTTTAACCCTGGCTAGGTAACCAGTCTAGGAGAGGGAAAACTCTGAATTCAAACCTGTTAAACTCCGCTTAAGAAATTGACCTTGTGTCACATCCTGCTCGTGCGGAGGGGTTGGTAAATAGATATACAGGTTACAATTTCTAACATTTTATCTCTAAAACTTATCCTCTAACTTACAAAATGCAATAAATTTTGTCCACTACTCCTCCTTTTTTAACCTTTACTTTCTCTTATTTCTTCTTCCTCTCTTTCTATAGCAGTCCACCCACAGTTTTATTTCTACTATCAAACTCCAGTGGACCTTCATAATCATGTTACATTCGTCACCATACTTATAAAAGTAGGAAAGTTTTTAAAGAATACAAATGATGAGAAGTTCGAGTAGTTGAGTCTGAGAGAAAAGGAAGATTAAATTCTATGTTGAAATGAATAAAGTTAACAGAAATTAAACCGAGAATAAATGATCATTAATTTTTTTTAAAGAAATTGCATTGCAATTAAATTTAGAATCAAATAGATATTTTATATCCAAACGAAGAATAATTAGAACACCACGAACCATGAAACAAGTGTACTATTATATATATTATATCTATGCCTTGTCAATCGGGTCTACACCATCTAAAGAAGTAAGTCCTCCACACCCCATCCACCACCACCCCAAAAAAGACATATCCTATGTATGTATCTGTTATAGGTGATACACCATATAAGACTAATGGAATGCGCCGACAGGTTACTATAAATAACAGGGATAATTGTGGCTTAGCAGTAAGCCAATGCGGGTGCCAATAACTCTGTTCGTCGGACGTAATTTCCACATCTCTCTATTGTATGTCTACTTTCTGTTAATACATTTTTCTACATTTTTTACCCGTCGTTTTGTTCTTATTTTGACCCCTTAAAATTTTGACCCCGTTACAAATACTTAAAATCAAAAAGAAATGTTTACACCTATACAGGTTACAATTTCTAACATTTTATCTCTAAAACTTATCCTCTAACTTACAAAATTCAATAAATTTTTACATTAGGATGGTTTCTTGCGTATTTAACTTATATGGGCCGGGTTAGCTCAGTCGGTAGAGCGTTCGGCTAGAAACCACAAGGTTCCTAGTTCGATACCGGTCCTCGCCAACTCAGCGTTATGAGTAGCACAGGGATCTGTGCGGTAAAGTAAGGAGCTGATGGTAGGTGTGGCGCTCCACCTCGGATGCAAAAACAATCTCCTTGGTCTAGTGCTAGTGAAAAGGGGATAGACTCCCTTGCTGTTTGACTGATACTGATAATAGACAACTCTGCCTACTTTAGTTATTCTACTATATATAGCGCTATTGAAAAGGGGATAGACTCCCTCGCTGATTGGCTGATACCGACATTAGGCTGCCATGACGACTTTACTTACTTTAACATAACAAAATAAATTATGCATATAATTTGGGAGAAATAACTGGTTAAAATTAAAAGCACTATTGTGAATATAGTAAAACCTCTACTAGAATGTCAGGCTTCTTTTGTTGTGACTTGTAGAATAGAGTAGGTTGATTTTTCACTTTTTTAAAATACCAAATTGTTCATCTATGCAAAAGTTGTGTGTTAGTATACTGAATACTGATACCAAAAATTAGATCTAAAGTTCTTTGAGATTTGGGGTGAGACTGGATTAAGACGTCTTACTGCCGTGCTCTCAACTCTATAAATAGTAGGGCAGATTGGGCTCTTTAACTTTGGCTAAGTAACTAGTATAGGAGAAGGAAACATGATCTCCTTTTCTAATATAGTAGTTCTCGCTCACAAAAGCCAGGACCTTCATTATCTCGTTACATAAATAGAAAAATGTGTTTATAAAAAAATTGTGTATCCCATTAAGAAGGAATTTATTTCAAAACTTTGCATTAAATTACCCACTGAGGTTGATATGCCATAAAACAAACCAAACCAATCAATCTGGGTAGCCCTCTAGAGCCACTTGAATTACATATGTATGTCATGAGGGCCGTATCAGTGATAATAGCTATCATTAATTTCTTTATTATCAACTAAAAGCAAATGAATACATATCTAAAATATCATTTTTTTTAAATAAAGGAAAAAATGATATTGCTGACTGAGTTCAAATAATAAAATGTACAAGTGTCACTGTCACTTTTAATTATAGACATGTGTTGATTGAAAGCAGGAGAAGACAAGAGGAAAGACTCACTCAGTCATGGAATTCAATTAAGACATTTTTTTTAAATAAAGGAAAAAATGATATTGCTGACTGAGTTCAAATAATAAAATGTACAAGTGTCACTGTCACTTTTAATTATAGACATGTGTTGATTGAAAGCAGGAGAAGACAAGAGGAAAGACTCACTCAGTCATGGAATTCAATTAAGACATTTTTTTTAAATAAAGGAAAAAATGATATTGCTGACTGAGTTCAAATAATAAAATGTACAAGTGTCACTGTCACTTTTAATTATAGACATGTGTTGATTGAAAGCAGGAGAAGACAAGAGGAAAGACTCACTCAGTCATGGAATTCAATTAAGACATTTTTTTTAAATAAAGGAAAAAATGATATTGCTGACTGAGTTCAAATAATAAAATGTACAAGTGTCACTGTCACTTTTAATTATAGACATGTGTTGATTGAAAGCAGGAGAAGACAAGAGGAAAGACTCACTCAGTCATGGAATTCAATTAAGACATTTTTTTTAAATAAAGGAAAAAATGATATTGCTGACTGAGTTCAAATAATAAAATGTACAAGTGTCACTGTCACTTTTAATTATAGACATGTGTTGATTGAAAGCAGGAGAAGACAAGAGGAAAGACTCACTCAGTCATGGAATTCAATTAAGACATTTTTTTTTAAATAAAGGAAAAATGATATTGCTGACTGAGTTCAAATAATAAAATGTACAAGTGTCACTGTCACTTTTAATTATAGACATGTGTTGATTGAAAGCAGGAGAAGACAAGAGGAAAGACTCACTCAGTCATGGAATTCAATTAAGGCACCAATATCGTACGAGGGGCGTTCAATAAGTAATGCCCCTGACCCACTTCCCATAGGAGTAGAGCAACGAAACTTGGCACAGTTATTAGTCTTTTTCTACATAGGAATCACCCAGAGTTACGTATTTCTCCCATCGTTTGGAGACCGTTTTTGTAGAACACCCCCAGGTTGGTCCTCCAACCACGACGTGACTTCAGAAATCAAGGCTGCATCATCTGGGAAACACTTTCCTTTCAAAAACAACTTCATGGCTGGGAAGAGGTGAAGGTCAAAGGGTACAAGGTCAGGAGAGTAGGGGGGATGGGGGAGTAGTTCATTACTTATTGATTCGCCCTCTGATTTTTCTAATTTTCCTGATATTTCTAGCAGATGAAATTGTGCAGTTCTGACCAAAGTTCTTCCACAGATTCAAGATTCTTCTAAATGTTTATTTTTAAAAATTTACTAGCAAATATATGCACCCTCCGGATGCAAGTATTTTAGTTAAATTTTATAATAAAATATGATATTAAATTAGAAAGGCTAATGAAACTGAATAAGAATGTAGATAAAAAGATTTTGAACAGAGGGGGTATGATTGAAAAATAGAACAACTTTGAAACTAACTCTTCCATCATTTTCCGTTACTCCCGTCTTTCATTGGTAAATTTTCCTAATTAAACTGTTTAGTTAAAACAGGAAGTAAAGAATAATATTACAGTTATTTCTTCTTGTTAAGGGATTTCTTTTAAGATTTATTGAAGAGATTTTTGCTCATATTCAATAAGATAAAACCAAACAATTAGAAATCAATAATACTAAGCATATATTTATTAAAATCAATTTTTTAAGATCAATATGCAAATTAGCCTTCCATTCATACTGTAAACCTCTATTTTGTTGTATATATAAATACAATTGCATATTATTAGTATGTAGATATGGTCAACAGTGGCTTCGGCCTCTGGACCATTGCTATAATTAACGGCGTCGATCCCAGGGGGCCATCCCCCCAGGCAACACCTGCCCCCTTGATTTAAAGGGGCAGGGCTGGGTTTATTGCCCAGCGCCTGAGGCGCCCCCTTGAGGGGGAATGCCGACGGGATCGACGCAATTTTTCACCTGCCACCCCATGAGTCTCGGCTTGTGGGTGGTCCCACATAAATAGGGCCTTTGTGCCTGACCCGTACAAGTGGGGTACGTGGAAAATATCATGTAGATATGGTCAACAGTGTAAGTAATGTAAAACAATTTTATTAATAATTGAGGTTTAAATAAAAATAAAATCATGGAGAATATGATGTAAATAACTAAAGGAATTGTGACTTGTATAGTAATATAGTTTCGGTTACAGACAGAAGAACACGCTATCTCCATTATAATAAGATTTGTTTTTTTTTCTTTTTCAGTTGTTGGATGGGATGCTGCTTGCTTCCATTTTGTATTGAAGATATGCAAGATGTTCTTCATCGCTGCCCTAACTGCAACAAGACAGTCGGAGTGTGTCGGCGCCTCGTCTAGTCCGGAACCAGCCAATAGCGATGCTGTTCTTCAATACTTCTCAACTGATCTCCGACTTAAAACGGAATTTGTCTTCGCGTAATAAAAGTGTGCGAAACTGTATGAAAGTGCGAGAAAGACAGAAAGAAAATCACTTGAGACAAATTTTAAGTCGTGAGATCGAAATTCATTAAGAGTATTCCTTGACGAAGGGCTTAGATTTAATAGGCTTTGGTTTTTTATTGTTCTTTACTTTAACGTTATGTTTAAATTCTGTGGGGGTTTTTTGTAGGGTCATTTTTCCCCTCCCTTACTACTCATTGTGCTGTTTGTGATATAAAAAAAAAAAAAAAAAAAGAGATAAAAACATAATTTTTTTTTTTTTATTTAGAAAATAACTACCATCGTCCCATAATGGTTGTGACATTTGCATATAAATTTTACACACAAAGTGGATAAACTATTACGGGACGTAGTATAGTAAAATTATACTACCTCTGTCCCATAATGATTGTTGCATTTGGAACAAAATTTCGTATATTGAATGTAACAAATATTATGGGACAGAGGTTGTAAAAATTATACAACCTTTGTCCCATAATGACTTATACGTTTGGATATAAATTTTACATACAAAGTGTATTAACTATTATGGTACAGAGTATTGTAAAATTATACAACCTCTGTCCCATAATGATTATTACATTTGCAACAGAATTTCATATATTTAATGTAACAACTGTTATGGGACAGAAGTTGTAAAATTATACAACCTCTGTCCCATAATGATTATTACATTTGCAACAGAATTTCATATATTTAATGTAACAACTGTTATGGGACAGAGGTTGTAAAATTATACAACCTCTGTCCCATAATATCTTATACATCTGCTTATAAATTTCACATATTAAAGATGACAACTGTTATTGGACAGAGGTAGTAAAATTATACTACCTCTGTCCCATAATAGCTTATACATTTGCATGTAAATTTTACATATTAAATGTAACAACTATTTTGGGACAGAGGAAGCAAAATTATACTACCTCTGTCCCATAATGATTATACATTTTCATATAAACGTTATACAGTAAAAGTGGCAACTATTTTGGGACAGAAGAAGCAAGATTATACTACCTCTGTCCCATAATGATAAAACATTTTCATATAAATATTTCACTGTGAATGTAACAAGTATTTTGGGACAGAGAGGTAGTATTCTGAATCATACTTAAAAATGATGATAATAATAATAATAATAATAAAAGAAATTTGATATCTTTTAAATTCTCTTAAGTTTTTGCTGGGAGGGGAAATAATTTTCTTTTTGTTGTTTTTTTTTTTTAACCCTTAACAAAAATCCAAAAATCCATGAACTCCATATCTTTTAATAAAAAAAAAAAATAATAAAATTAAAAAAAAAAAAAAGTGGAAATAAATATGGTGTATATTTATCAAAATTTATTATTTCTTGTCTTTTGTTGTTTTTTGGTTTTTTTTGTTTCGTTCATTTGTTTATATTTACCCACTGACAGGGAACGTGACCTGGGGTTAGACTGTTGTGAGACAGGTTAGTTTTATCCTACCGATCGGCACGTGTGTTACATCGGCCGTGGCCACGGCTATCCCGTCCAGTACGAGAAGAACCGTGGGATCGGAGCAACGGTTTGCGTGCTCACTCGAACGAATGATGGTGCCAAGCTGCCTCCACGCGATAACAACTGAAAGCCTCTAAGCTGGAACCGCGACCGGTGTCGCCACGGTATTATGAAAGGCATCTCTTTTCGTTCTGCTGGAGCCTGCCATAGCGGTCGTCTGTCGCTAGTAGCGGCGGCTGTTGCGTTCGGCGGAGTGGTTCGCTGTCTCCGTCGGGCGTGGCTTGTCGACGTTGCATACGCGGCGGTATGCGCGAACGGACCAAACAACTTGACATCCGCGACAGGCGGGATTTTGCCGTCGCCGTCTTGTTTTGAACCCCCCGTGGGGCATGAGACGAGGGATCGCTCGTAGACCACTTGACCCATATTATTAAAAAAAAAACAATTTTTAATGTTAAACAACATTAAATAGTAATTTTTTCCAAGGGTTGTGAAAAGCAGTTACAGAAGATCTTTATATAAGTTGTACCAGAAGAGAAGAGAAGAAACCACTATCACCCGGCTACACATCGGTCACACTAGATTAACCCACTCCTTCATTCTAAATGAAGAACCTCCACCTAAATGTTCATGTGGAAAACGTTATACAATAAAACATATTCTGATTGAATGCACACACCTCTCCCACACTCAAAGAAAGTTCTACAATGTTAACATGGACAAACTATTTCCCAAGAGCATATTAATTTTTTTTTAAAAGAACCGACCTCTTATCAAGGATGTAAGTTCATAGACCTACAAAAATCACCCACACTCTCTCTTCATGTTCAAATCCTCAACAGAAAACTTGATTTAAAAAACAAACTAAACTCCTATAAGGAAGGTGCAAAGTTATACATACTTTGGATACAAATAACTCCGACGAAGGTTAATAGACAAACATTTAATACATACAGCACATGGATAACAGTTGATACAATGTTCATAGTAAGGGGTACATGTAAAAAGAGGTACACAAATAAAGATAGACACATTCATGAATGATACAGATATACAATAAAAGGCACAGACATGAGACTAGGAATAGTCCATGCTGTGAGGACTTACAGTAATGTAAGGGGGGGGGCGGAGCCCCACGAGAGGGTTTAGATAGAATCTACCCCATGTGGCTCGTAGTTGCTGAAACTATAAAGAGAGGCCGAAAGGATTTGAAACCGGCGCTTAAATACTATGGTGCCCCTGGTGGGCATCATCAAACTAAAAAGGGCAGAGAACTCCACCAGGCGAATACAAACTAACGCTACACTCCTATCACTATACCTAAATACCAATAGAAGCAAGATCTGGAATGATATGCTTTTTATTGCTTTTTAGATGAAGAATTTTCAATTATTTTACTACTAGTAAATTAATCAGGAGGCAAAAAAAAAAAAAAATCGTAGCCATTTTGTAAAGATGAAGTCAATAAGTATTTTGATGATAAACAACGTCCTCAGTTTTTATTTATTTTCATTTCTATCTTTATTTCTATTTTTATTTTTTAGATGAAGCATTGTCAGCCATTCATTTTCACTAATATTTTCTTTTCATCTTAACTTTCTCTAAACCGAGTCAATTGGTGCAAAAGTTTGAATCCCACTGAAAGCTTATATTTTTTTTTTTTGATCTGCGACATTCATTCTTGTCGCAGTTTGATGAGCCGTGTGAGTTGTTATAATAATAATAATAATAATAATGAAAGTGACTGTGATACCAGTTGTAGTTGGAGTCTTTGGAACGGTCCCATAATGTCTGGAAAAGAGAGTGGGGTAATTGAAGATCAGAGGAATAATGGAGACTATCAAAATCACAGTACTAATAAACCAACTAGAATACTCAGAAGTGTCCTGGAGACCTGAGGAGTTTTACTGTCTCAGACTTTATTGAAAAACTACCAGTTAGAATTGGCGGGAAAAACTGGTATGAGGTTAGATAATAATTTTGAAATACAACTCTGGCCTGAAGACAAGATCTAATGTTAATTAACAAGAGGAAAAGAACTTGTCATCTTGTGAATATGGCTGTCCCAGCGGACCACAATAGTGAAAATTGAAGAAAGCAAAAAATTAACTATTATGGTACAGAGTATTGTAAAATTATACAACCTCTGTCCCATAATGATTATTACATTTGCAACAGAATTTCATATATTTAATGTAACAACTGTTATGGGACAGAAGTTGTAAAATTATACAACCTCTGTCCCATAATATCTTGTACATCTGCTTATAAATTGGGGAGCATTTTATTGTTATTTTTATCAAAATCAATAAGATTGAATAAATCTAATAATAAAATGATATTGCTTCAATTGTTTGGCATTTTTTGTTGATTAGTTAGAAAAGAATCAAAATTTTGCTGATGGCAGCTGATTGGTCAGTCAAAAGTGAAAAATTGTTCACTGTATTTTACAAAGGGAAATAACTGTGATACGCAACAATCAATTAAATAATGATTTTGAAAAAAATTGATTTCACACTGTGCATTAGAGTAGGTTGATTTTTCACTTTAAAAAAAAAAAGGCAGGCCTGAACTTTCAGAACCCCCCCCCCCCCATCTAAAATTTTTGTTTTTAGTTTTTCTTTTCTTCTTTCAATGGATTATTATCGATTGCACACCAATCTATCAGATTGTAAAAAAAGAATTCTAAAAAGTTCTTTATTTTTCGAGTTTTCAGGGGTGCTCATTTCCCGTATAAGTTTATCGTAAACCGATCCCCCATATTGGAACTGCTCTATCTTAACAGTTGGGCTGAATTTGCACTAAGGTGTCAAAATTAAGGTGACACAGAAAAAACAGAACCCACAAATTTTGTAATAAAACTATTAATTTTAACTTGGGGGGTTAGGGGTTGGTGTTGGGGTTTAAGTTTAGTTTAATGGGAAAATAAATAATTTGGGTTCTGTTTTTTTCTGGGCCACCCTAACTTTGACACCTTTGCGCCAGTTTCCTTTCGAGCGGTTCCAATATGGGGGATCGATTTACTATAAACTTATACGGGGAAATGAGCACCCCTGAAAACTCAAAAAAAATTTTTTTGTATCAGTATACTAACACACAGACGATCTTTGATGCTATTTCCTCAAACAATGGTGCAAGTAAAAGATCTAATTTTTGGTATCAGTATTCAGTATACTAACACAGAGACGATCTTTGATGCTATTTCCTCAAACAATGGTGCAAGTAAAAGATCTAATTTTTTGGTATCAGTATTCAGTATACTAACACAGAGACAACAAACAATGGTGCAAGTAAAAGATCTAATTTTTGGTATCAGTATTCAGTGATGCTATTTCCTCAAACAATGGTGCAAGTAAAAGATCTAATTTTGGTATCAGTATTCAGTATACTAACACAGAGACGATCTTTGATGCTATTTCCTCAAACAATGGTGCAAGTAAAGATCTAATTTTTGGTATCAGTATTCAGTATACTAACACAGAGACAACAAACAATGGTGCAAGTAAAAGATCTAATTTTTGGTATCAGTATTCAGTATACTAACACAGAGACAATCTTTGATGCTATTTCCTCAAACAATGGTGCAAGTAAAAGATCTAATTTTTGGTATCAGTATTCAGTATACTAACACAGAGACAATCTTTGATGCTATTTCCTCAAACAATGGTGCAAGTAAAAGATCTAATTTTTGGTATCAGTATTCAGTATACTAACACAGAGACAATCTTTGATGCTATTTCCTCAAACAATGGTGCAAGTAAAAGATCTAATTTTTGGTATCAGTATTCAGTATACTAACACACAGACGATCTTTGATGCTATTTCCTCAAACAATGGTGCAAGTAAAAGATCTAATTTTTGGTATCAGTATTCAGTAGACTCCAACACAACTTTTGGACAATTTAATATTTTTAAAAAGTGAAAAATCGACCTACCCTACTGTGCATCTTTTAAGATGAACTAAATTGATTTTTATTGTTGAAAGAATGATTACATGCCTCAACTGTAGAGTTCAATGGCTGGTGGGTTGGATTTTACGGCATGTCAATTCATGTTGGGTTATTTTATGCTGGCGGTACCTCCAACAATTTGCTTTCTAATAAGAAACCTCATCGATGCCGTGAGTGGCAACCCATGATGCTTAAGGATGGAACCCAGGTGGCTGAGCAGTCCATGACCTGCAACACTCCACTTTGGCCCTTACTTGTGCTAGACGGGCGGTAAGAGAGGCCCTCTCCAATTAAACGGCTGGTCACGTCAAATCCTAAACCTATTGTCCCAACCCTATTGCCTTTATGGCAAGCCCAACCCTTTTTTATCATTATTATTACTAGCAAATATATGCACCCTCCGGTTGCAAGTATTTAAGTTTTAATGTAATAAAATATTATATTAAATTAGAAAGGCTAATGAAACTAAATAAGAATGCAGATAAAAAGATTTGAAACAGAGGTGGGTATAATCGAAAATTAGAACAGCTGAAACTTACTCTTTAATCACTCTTGTCTTTCATTGTTATTTTTTCTAATTTAAGTATTTAGTTAAAAGAGGAAGTAAAGAATAAAATGACAGTTATTTTTTCTTGTTAATGGATTTCATTTAAGATTCATTGAAGAGATTTTTGCTTATATTCATTAAAATAAAACCAAACAGTTAGAAATCAATAATACTAAGCACATATTTATTAAATTTGATTTTTTAATATTAATATGCAAATTAGCCTTCCCGTTCACACTGTAAACCGATATTTTGTTGTATATATAAATACAATTGCATGTTGTCAGTATGTAGTCATAGTTAACAGTATTAATAATGTAAGACAATTTTATCAATAATTGAGGTTTAGATAAAAATAAAGTCATTGAGAATGTGATGTCAATAACTAAGGGAATTATGAGTTGAGTAGTGATATAGTTTCGGTTACAGACAGAAAAAAACACAATTTCCATTATAATAAGATATATATATATGTGCTAGAAGACAATGGTTGAGGGTCTTGGTGTCCTGGGTATGATGTTAAAGTGCATCTAATAGTGAAGTTCCAATTCTAGAGCTCTGGGGAGTGTAGATTACTCCTTCATTGCCATTACTTCTAAGTCCACTCTGACTTGGAGTGGTAGTACCTGTTAGGGTCCCATCTATGGGTTAAATAGAAAAAAAAAAGTTTTAAAAAAATGTTAAAAAATTGAGTTTAAAAAAAAAGAATTTTCAATACCCATCATGAATAGATAAAACAAAATGTATGGAGGCGTGTGGCATTTCACATAGTGCTAATACCCTTGGGAAAGGTATGAATCCATATGTTCTCCCTCCAGTTATGGGTTAAATAGTAGGGCAGACTGTGCTTTTTTGGGTAGGTAACCAGTCTAGGAGAGAAAAAATAACCCATTAATAGCTAAACTACTCACCAAATTCAATAATATCAACCAAAAAGAAATTATACTTTGCTGGATACCAAGTCACATCGGAATCCAAGGAAACGAAATAGCAGACTCAGCAGCAAAAACAGCTAAAAATAACCCACTTGATACAAACTTTAAAATACCTTTTACAGACTTAAAAAGAACCATAAACATTTACACAAAACAAAAATGGCAAAATTATTGGAATAACTTCCAAAACAACAAACTACATGAAATAATGCCACAAATAGGAAAACTTCAAATAAATCAAACCAAAATATCCAGAAAAGAAGAAGTAATATTATCCAGACTAAGAATAGGACACTTGTACATTACCCATTCATACCTCCTCAAAAATGAAGCAGCCCCATATTGCATACCATGCCAAAAACCCTACACAATCAAACACATGCTAACAGAATGTAGCAACCTAAAACAAATACGAAAAAAATACTACCAAACAACAAATCTAAAACAGACATTCTACCAAATAAACCCAGAAAAACTACTTGGATACATAAAAGAAGCACACATCTACAACAAAATCTAAAACAGATATTCTACCAAATAAACCCAGAAAAACTACTTGGATACATAAAAGAAGCATACATCTACAACAAAATCTAAAAATCTTCCAAAAAAATGAAAACACAAAAATATAAGTTAACAAAAACATTTAAAAGTTTCATTCACAAAAGAAAATATGTCAAAAAAAAAAAAAAAAAAAAAACCTTTAGAAAATTAAACATTATCACCAATTCATTTCAAAAACATAGTCGGCATTAAATGACCCATTGAGGTTGATATGCCGTAAAACAAGAACAAAAAAAACAAAAAATATGGTCAAATCATAAGGTTTGGGGAACTGGACACATAGTGGTGAATTAATTCAGTTGTGAGGATTGCAGTGATGAGAGAGCCACTGTGAGTGGTTTAAAGTAGGCCTCTTTTTAGGCCAGCCTAAATTATTTTTTATTACCTTTTCAATTGAACTGATCATTGTGTGGGGGTCCAGACGAATCTAACTTTAAATCTCCAACCTCGTCAAGCGATAGTCCTTGTTTATCAGTCTGTTAAAAATTTGAAATTTGAAGAAAGGATGCTGGAAAGGTGGACGGTTTGATTTTATCACCTTTCCTAATACCAACAAATGCCCTGAAGAAGATCTAATTAATAGATCGAAACACTGCAGCGTCGGCTAATAAACTTACCACTCAACTTATTTAAACCTGTGTTTTTTCAATTTTCTTAATATACTACACATATATATATATATATATATATATATATATATATGTGTGTGTGTGTGTGTGTGTGTGTGTGTGTGTGAGTATTTAATTGTTGATAAGCATTGTCCACCTAATTGGGAGGATTTCTTTTACTTTTATTTCTTTTTACCAGAAAAAAAAGGAAAAAAATAATCAGAAGATTGTAATATCACATTTAATAAATATCCTTATATTATGATTCTGTGATTCATGACTGTTTTCCTCATTTTATTGGGATATAGATATACTGTGTCTTCTAGTAGCAGTAACTTCACACTCACAGTCTTTCTTCGTGCTTAGATTGCTGCCGCTCTGGCAAAGAAATGAGCTCCTTTTATACTGTCGGCATAATTTGCATGGGCGACGCTATACACACGCCATGAATGAGACAGAACAAGACCACACCTTATAAATCTGCTCATCAATGGCGACTATGCTTCTTTAGCTTAGTTCAGGCAAAACCTGACAAGCTAAGCAGATGCGTTTCTCCGGAGGTAAGTAAGCTTGTTCATCACACTCCCCTCTGATCGCATGATCACACAGATGGCAGTGAGGGGGCGACCACCTTCGACGAGTACTTCTTCGGACAGGAGGGCGCTCCTCAGGTGGCAACATTTCCACGTCTATATCGTGCGGATCAATCATTCCCGGTGTCCTCACCGCTGTTGTCTGGGTCTGTCCCTGCATCTTCTGATACAGGAAGCGAGTCTTCCGACCGCCTCATGTATAGCATCGGTGTCTCTGATTCACTACTAGATGACATCTCTTCTTGATAGCTTTCTCCCGAAGCAGTCGATTCTTGCTGTGGGCGAAAATCCCTCACATGGCGTGGCACGCAATTGACCTGGATGGTGTGGGAGCTGATCATTCCGTCAAATCGTCCTCTACCGAATCTGGTGGTACACCGTACGTTTGAGGGTTTGACCCAGACGAGATCACCTATCTTATACGGTTCTTTCGTATCTCTCGGAATCTCCAACACTTGGTTTATCTGCTGCTCAATGATTGTGATACCTTTTAAATTAATTTAAAGTGTGGAAATATTGGGTTGGCCAAAAAGTTTGTTCGTTTTTTGAATGTCATCTTTCCGACCTACTAAAGATCGTTTTATATTCCTATTCTTCAAATCCTGTATTTGGTGTAGCGAGTGTAGTTGACGTCAGTGTGTAATAAGCCTCCAATCAGAGGAGTTCTTACATTTATATATATATGTATTGCCTACGAGCAATCTGTGGACTCACCCTCGAAGACAGAATGTCTAATGCTGACCTTTTCACCATATATAACATTGACGGAATGGAGAGCTTCGTCATAAAATCACAATTGCGCTGGGCTGGTCATGTTTTGCAAATGCATGATGACAGAATACCCAAGATTCTCATGTATAGAGTCAGCTTGACAGTGGTCAAAGAAACGTGGGTCGACCATTGCTCAGGTTTAAGGACAAGTTGAAAAGTAACCTCTCAGCTGCAAATATAGATCACGCTGCTTTTGAGAGCACAACACTCGATTGTAAAACGTGGAGGACATTGTGTTATGATGGTATCAAGAATTTTGCGGCATCGGAGGTCACAAAGCTGCGTCAAGCTAAAGAAAGGACTAGAGCATTGGCTAGTGTCCCAGCAATACATTCTAATAATTCACACTCTTGTTCCATCTGTGGACTTCTTTGCAAATGTATTTCAGGCGTTGAAATGGAAGATCAAGCAGATCACTATCGACATCTGACGCTTTTTTACTATCGAAAAAGAAAAAAGCTACAGAAACCTGCAAAAAGATATGTCATGTGTATGGGGAGAATGCTGTTACAGAACGGGTGTGCCAGAAATTGTTTGCTCGATTCCGAAAAGGAAATTTTTCAATGAGAGATGCTCCTCACTGTGGCCAGTCGAAGATGATCGACAGTGACCAAGTGAAAGCTGTAGTTGAACACTATACAAGTTGTTAAATATCAACAGATTTTAATAAGAGAGAAATGGTGAAACAGAATAAATTCAATCTTTCTAGAAATTTCTTCACAAAAATGTATGACTTTTTACTTAATATGCATATACTTACCTGACATAGAAGGGAGGATCAAAGTGTAGTATCTGTTCCAGTTACTATGCTTTGCTATACTTACCTTCTATACCCGGCCTCGGCTGGGGGTCCAGTGTGCTTCGGCCTCTGGACCGGTAAAGTACAATTAATAGCGTCGATTCAGGGGGACCATCCCTCTGGATCGACGCAATTTTTATGTGCCCACGTAAAAACGAGACCTTGTGTCCAGCCCTCATAAGTGGGATGAGCAGGCAAATACCCTTACCTTCTATACCCGGCCTCGGCTGGGGGTCCAGTGTGCTTCGGCCTCTGGACTGGTAGAGTACAATTATTAGCGTCGATCCCAGGGCAACACCTGCCCCCTTAACTTAAAGGGGCAGGGCTGGGTTTATTGCCCAGCGCCCGAGACGCCCCCTTGAGGGGAATGCCGAGGGGATCGACACAATTTTTGTTTTTTCCCACCCATGAGCTTCAGCTTGTGGCTGGGCCCACGTTAAAACGAGGCCTTGTGCCCAGCCCATACAAGTGGGGTATGAGGCAAATACCCCCCCCCCTACTTAATATGCATTTTCAGATAATTCTAAAGGGTGTAGAAAAAGAATTATTTTAGCAACAATCAGAATAATCATCCCCACCCCTATCCTTAACATTTATGAAATTTATCAGCCTAGTTAATGGGAAATTATTTCTAGGCAGCAGCACCTCCCCCCTAAGCTAAAGGGGGTAAGGGCTTGGTTTATTGCCTGGTACCTGAAGCACCCAGTAGGTGGAATGACATCAGAACTGACCAATTCTTAATCTCCCTCCCTTGCCCTATAGGAAGCTGTGTTACATAATTATTGGATCCCTAATGCTTTTATAAGGTATTGTAGAAATCATAATGACGATTAGTACAGCTGATGGCCTTGAGGGTGAGTGACATCGCTTGACCTCACTCTGACCTTGCCTTGCGGGGATGGATCGTGAGAACCGGAAGGCAATAGAAGGCCCTCTTCCGGTTTAAGGAGTAAGCAACTCAGTTAGTCAGAAGTTAGAAGCCAAGTTAGGAACATGTAAGCCTCATCTGCGCAGATTGTCTGGGTTGGGGATTTGGAATAAAGTAACATCAATGTAAATCAAAGTCTTGTGTTTATTACCTAAAAACTAACAATAACACAGGGCTTCTGATAAGGAGTGATCCCTAACAGAAACCAGACCCGAAGTCCCCAAGAAAGTCAACACCAGACGCAAGATGATAGACGATCAGAACAGCAAGCCGGCCAGAAGAATAGACGACCAGAGTAAGAAGTAAGAAAGGTATATAACGTTATATAGATTTGGTACGGTGAAAAGACCAATATATAACAGCTGCGGGGTCTCCACTTTAAACAACTTTTTTTCCATTGCTGCATATAAATACCCCCTCCCAATGCATACAGAGAGAACATAATAATATCCACTTTAAAAAAAAACAAACAAACTTTTTGGCCAACCCAATACAATGACGTCTTTATTTAAAGTTGATCATCTACTAACCACATAGTGTCCAGTTAGTCAAACCTAACTACTAAATCTACTGATCATCATAAATTCATCAACACTTTGTTTACACATCAGTAAAATATTCAAAATGATTTCCCAAGTTAAAACATTGCTATGCTCAGATAGTATCGGAAATCCGATAGAGAATTATCTCCCCCTGCCGCTAGGGGACGAATCGCCAACAGAAGGTTGGCGGGAGAATCAAACCCCATTACTTGTCAGAAGGCTGTCGACCTGAATAGTCACCTTGAAAAGAGTCCCATCTACCGCTCATCTAAAAGAGCAGTTACCCAGGTGAGTAGCTTCTAAAAAGCACTACCTACACGGACTCGTCGCAAAGCAATTCCCAACACTTGATTTCCTAAGAACTTCTAAGAGAAACATCTAACAGCATTCTTCAACCACATCAACCAGAATCCATTGCTAGTGCCACTTCATCTACGAACTGTAATTTCACCTCTCAGATAAGTCTCGTAGCAAATGCCATCAAAATTTGCAACAATATTTTGTGTACCCTTTGTCAATATACGTGTTTAATTTCCATTGTGTTGTTTGTCTTCTTTCGTCCGAATAATTGCCTAAAACTGGGAGAATAAGAGCTCCCTAAAGACCGTAATTCCTCTTACTTCTTGATATATCCGGGTTAAGGGATATATTCTTGAAGTTGGTAGTTGGTATATTATCGCAGTTGTAATCCGTCTGTCGTGGAGTCATGGTGTCGTCTAGCGAGTAAGTTAGCTTGTAAGGCATAAGGTATAGTACCAACACAGTGTCGACTATTTATACATGACACTGTCATTGGCGGGAGAATCAAACCCCATCACTTGTCTGAAGGCTGTCGACCGGGATGGAGGCGTCTCAACAGCATACTTGTCAGAAGGCTGTCATCCTGAATAGTCACCTTGAAAAGGGTCCCATCCACCGCTCATTTAAAGGAGCAGTTACCCAGGTGAGTAGCTTCTAAAAAGCACTACCTACACTTTTTACTTGGAGAAGCCCTCTCTGATCAATCGGCTGGTCACGTCAAGCCCTAGCGCCTATATGATTGCCCCAACCCTATTGCCCTTATGGCAAGCCCCAACCCTTTTTATCATATGGGTGCTAGAAGGCGGTGACTGCGGGTCTACATGTCCTGGGAATGACGTTAAACTCTATCTGATAGTGAGATTCCAATTTTGGAGGTTTGGGGAATGTGGAGCACCCCTTGATCACCATTGCTTCCTGGTCCAGAGTGGTATTACCTGTTAGGGTCCCATCTATGGGTTAAATAGAAAACATGAGTTTATAAACAAAATTGTATTATTCATTAAAAATGAAATTATTTCAACTTTGTTAGCATTAAACATTTTTTTACCAATAGAAGTATTCGGCATAAAATAACCCAAGGGGTTGACATGCCGTAAAACCCAACTAACCAAACTTTTTACTTATCGCATGAGAACTGGCTGGCACAGACGCATCGCAAAGCAATTCCCAACACTTGACTTCCTAAGAACTTCTAAGAGAAACGTATAACAGCACTCTACAAACTACAGCGACCAGAATTCCCTTTCTAGTGCCACTTCATCTACGAACTGTAATTTCACCTCTCAGATAAGTCTCGTAGCAAATGCCATCAAAATTTGCAACAATATTTTTTGTACCCTTTGTCAATATACGTGTTTAATTTCCATTGTGTTGTTTGTCTTCTTTCGTCCAAATAATTGCATACCACTGGGAGAATAAGAGCTCCCTAAAGACCGTAACTCCTCTTACTTCTTGATATATCCGGGTTAAGGGATATATTCTTGAAGTTGGTAGTTGGTATATTATCGCAGTAGTAATCCGTCTGTCGTGGAGTCATGGTGTCGTCTAGCGAGTAAGTTAGCTTGTAAGGCATAAGGTATAGTACCAACACAGTGTCGACTATTTATACATGACACTGTCCAATCAGATTTTAGTGAGGGGGCACCAAGGTATTTACATATTCATTATATCACTTCTCTTAAATCTTGGGAACCTTCTTGTTGTAATTGGGAGCCTTCACGGAACTCTGAACTCAACCGTTTATTCAATCCACGGGGGTATCCTGTTCTCATTTCACCAACCATGATTGTGTACAAGTATTAAGCTGTGTTAATTATCATTCTATGTTACTGTCACCCTTGACCAGGATTTGAAGGCTGAAGGGCACAATATTAGAATTAATATAGGAATCATTGTGAAATGATGAAATGATTAATTAAAATTGTATTCATTTATCTTACAGAGACCCAAATGAATTGAAGCGTACAGCAAAATTTGCAACAATATTTTTTGTACCTTTTGTCAATATACATGTTTAATTTCCATTGTGTTGTTTGTCTTCTTTCGTCCAAATAATTGCATAGCACTGGGAGAATAAGAGCTCCCTACGAGACCGTAATTCCTCTTAATAGACATCTTGACACTTGCAGCAGTGTAAAACCAGTCTGTCTCAATTATTTTATTACCTTTTCAATTGAACGGACTGTTGTATGTGTGTCCAGAAAAATCTAACTTTAAACCCCCAACCACTTAGGTCAGGAGATTGTAATATTATGACACTTAATAAATGTGCTTATATTACATTTTTAGAAAATTATGAAGCTGTAAGATTCTGATATATAAAACCTTTGACTTCCAAAACTTCGACAAAATAAACTCAAAATAAATGAGAGAAAAAAAATATTTTTGTGATTCCTCATTCCAATATTCTAACACCCAGAATTATCATCTGATTTTCTCGGCTGAACATTTTTTTCTAAAAAAAGATTTTATGAATCTGATTTGAAAGGAGCAGAAGATAAAATAATAATAATAATAATAATAATAATAATAATAATAATTAGTTACTATTATTAGTTTATTATTATTATTTTATTATTATCATTATTATATGTTGTATAGTCAAAATTATCATTATTATTATTATCATTATTATATGTTGTATGGTCAAAATTATTATTATTATTATTATCATTATTATATTTTGTATGGTCAAAATTATTATTATCATTATTTTATTATTATCATTATTATATGTTGTATGGTCAAAATTATTATTATTATTATCATTATTATATGTTGTATGGTCAAAATTATTATTATTATTATTTTATTATTATCATTATTATATGTTGTATGGTTTAAATTATTATTATTATTATTTTATTATTATCATTATTATATGTTGTATAGTCAAAATTATTATTATTATTATTATCATTATTATATGTTGTATGGTCAAAATTATTATTTTATTATTATCATTATTATATGTTGTATGGTCAAAATTATTATTATCATTATTTTATTATTATCATTATTATATGTTGTATAGTCAAAATTATTATTATTATTATTATCATTATTATATGTTGTATGGTCAATATTATTATTATTATTATTTTATTATTATCATTATTATATGTTGTATGTGTTGTATGGTCAATATTATTTATTATTATTTTATTATTATCATTATTATATGTTGTATGGTCAAAATTATTATTATCATTATTTCATTATTATCATTATTATATGTTGTATAGTCAAATTATTATTATTATTATTATCATTATTATATGTTGTATGGTCAATATTATTATTATTATTATTTTATTATTATCATTATTATATGTTGTATGGTTTAAATTATTATTATTATTATTTTATTATTATCATTATTATATGTTGTATGGTCAAAATTATTATTATTATTATTATTATTATTATTATCATTATTATTATTTTATTATTATCATTATTATATGTTGTATGGTCAAAATTATTATTATGATTATTATTATTTTATTATTATCATTATTATGTTGTATGGTCAAAATTATTATTATTATTATTATTATTATTATTATTATTATTATTATTATCATTATTATATGTTGTATGGTCAAAATTATTATTATTATTATTATTATTATCATTATTATTATTTTATTATTATCATTATTATATGTTGTATGGTCAAAATTATTATTATGATTATTATTATTTTATTATTATCATTATTATATGTTGTATGGTCAAAATTATTATTATTATTATTATTATTATTATTTGCTTATACTATTTTTTTTTAAATTATGAAGCTGTAAGATTCTTATATTTAAGACCTTTGACTGCCAATACTTTGACAAAAATAAATTATAGATAAATGAGAAAATAAAATCATGTCACCTTCAATTTTATGATTTATCTTTCCAATATTCAAACACTCATCTAATTTTCTTAGCTGAACCTTTTTTTCTTCTAAAAATAGATTTTATGAATATGATTTGAAAGGAGCAGAAGATTAAAAAAATTAAAAATAATAATAATAATTGATTATTGGTTTATTAATAGTTATTATTATTATTATTATTATTATTATTATTATTATTATTATTATTATTATTATAAACATATTATTATTATTATTTTATTATTATTATTATATGTTGTATGGTCAAAATTATTATTATTATTATTATTATTATTATTATTATTATTATTATAAACATATTATTATTATTATTTTATTATTATTATTATTATTATATGTTGTATGGTCAAAATTATTATTATTATTATTAGTTATTATTATTATAAACATATTATTATTATTATTATTATGAGTTATTATTATTATTATTATTATAAACATATTATTATTATTATTTTATCATTATTATTATATGTTGTATGGTCAAAATTATTATTATTAGTTATTATTATTATTATTATAATTATAAACATATTATTATTATTATTTTATTATTATTATATGTTGTATGGTCAAAATTATTATTATTATTATTATTAGTTATTTTTATTATTATAAACATATTATTATTATCATTATTATTTTATTATTATTATTAATATATGTTGTATGGTCAAAATTATTATTATTATTATTATTATTATTATTATTATTATTAGTAGTAGTAGTAGTAGTAGTAGTAGTGTTATTATATGCTTATATATTTTTAGAAAATTATGAAGCTATAAGATTCTGATATAAAAGACATTCGATTGCCAATATTTCGACAAAAATAAACTCAAGATAAATGAGAGAAAAAAAAATCATGTCACCTTCAATTTTGTAATTTATCATTCCAATATTCCAACACTCAGAATTATCATCCGATTTTCTCAGCTGAAATTCTAAAAATAGATTTTATGAATCTGATTTGAAAGGAGCAGAAGATAAATAAAAATGGCTGATTGTTTGAAATCTGTCTGGCTTGAAAAATAAAATTCAAACAATTCAGATATATTTCAATATTTTTTAAAAAATAATCCAGTTTGATATATTATATATATTATAATTTAAATTTTCATTTTTTGAGAATTACTCTGAAATATTAAGAAAAAATAAAAATTCAGTATAATAATAATAATAATCATAATAATAATAATAATAATAATCTTGATAATAATAATTAAAATTTTGCCAGAGAATTGAAAAAGCTGTGGAATATGAGGGTGAAAGTGATATCAACTGTAGTTGGTACTCTAGGAACGATCCCAAAATGCTTGGAAAAAAGACTGGAGAAACTGGAAATGAGAGGAAGAATTGAGACCATCCAGACAATAGCATTGCTGAAATTGGCTAGAATACTCAGAAGAGTCCTGGAGACCTGAGGAGACTAGTTGTCACTCAGACTCTAGTGAAAGACCATCAGCTAACGCTGGTGTGAAAGACTCATAATAATAGTAGGCATATTATTATTTTTTAATTTATATTTTACTTTATGTTGTATCGCGAGGTGGAAAGATCCACAAATAAATGTTGTGCTTAACACATTTATTAAGCACCAGCATCCAGTGCTAAACGGATACATACAAACACAGAACAAATAAGTACAAACAATTAACAAGACAAAACTTACTGTAAATAGAGGAGGGTCAATTTGGTATAGCCAATGCAGTAAAGTCAGTCTGAATATTATTCAGCTTGTTAATCCACTGTAATCATAGGCTATGAGCCAGTCTATCTGGTAGATTGTTGAAGGGGTGTTAGCTACTCTACACTTTATTATCAATACTAGTACAAAATAAAAAACACCCTCCGGGCGATGTAAAAATAGATTTTTGAAACATATTGTCTGAAGGGTGGGAGTAAAAAATTCAATGTCAGCAAGTTTGTACCCTAAGTAAGTAAAATCATCAAATTCATTAAAGGATTAAAAAAATAAAACAATTTGAAATATAAACTTTAAATATGTATTAAAATAAAACAAACTATATATAGATATATAATACCAGTCATGTATATATTAAAACTTGTTTTAAAAAACAATAAGGACTGTTGCATGTTCAAATTTTAAGTGTATTTATTCTATATTATGATGATTTTGGGTAATGTGACCTAAGCAGTGACATAATTTTTGTTACAGACAAAAACCGGAAGCAAATCTCCATTATTAATAGATATTGTGCTGCATTTTTATTTTTTTCTTAATATTTCAGAGTAATTCTCAAAAAATGAAAATTTAAATTATAATATTTATAATTTATCAAACCGGATTATTTTTTTACAAAATATTGAAATATATCTGAATTGTTTGAATATCATTTTTCAAGCCAGACAGATTTCAAACAATCAGACCGGTGGCCATTTTTATTTATCTTCTGCTCCTTTCAAATCAGATTCATAAAATCTATTTTTAGAAAAATGTTAAGCTGATAGAATAATGTCTGGTGTGGCTTGTATTTCTATGACAACAACAATGAGGAAAAACAATTTGCATTTGGATCATTTTATTTTTTCTTCAGACTATACATATGGTCGTGCATTTTTGATGCAAATAGATTTATATATATATATATATATATATATATATATATATATATAGCTATGAATATGATATAAAATATTTTCATTTTATAAAATATTTTCATTTTAACAGCATTGTGTGTTTTCATATCCTTATATTATATATATATATATATATATATATATATGATCATATATCTATACCTCTATATCAGTCTGATCATACCTATCTATCTATCTATCTATCTATCTATCTATCTGTCTCAGTCTAACCATATATCTACACATCTATCTCAATCTAATTCTATCTATCTATCTATCTATCTCAGTATGATCTAATCTATCTTTCTATCTATCTATTTGAATCTGATCATATCTATCTATCTCAGTAGGATCTAATCTATCTATCTATCTATCTATCTATGTATGATCTAATCTATCTATCTATCTATCTATCTATCTCAGTATGATCTAATCTATCTATCTATCTATTTATCTCAGTATGATCTAACCTATCTATCTATCTATCTATCTATCTATCTATCTCAGTATGATCTAATCTATCTATCTATCTATCTATCTCAGTATCTATCTATCTATCTAATCTCTATCTATCTATCTATCTATCTATATCTCAGTATGATCTATCTATCTATCTATCTATCTATCTATCTATCTATCTATCTATCTATCTATCTATCTATCTATCTATGTATGTCTATTATCTATCTATCTATCTATCTATCTCAGTATGATCTAATCTATCTATATCTATCTATCTATCTATCTCAGTATGATCTATCTATCTATCTATCTATCTATCTATCTCAGTATGATCTATTTATCTATCAGTATGTCTATCTATCTATCTATCTATCTATCTATTTATCTGAATCTATCATATCTATCTATCTATCTATCTATCTATCTATCTATCTATCTATCTATCTTCAGTATGATCTAATCTATCTATCTATCTATCTATCTATCTATCAATCTATTCAGTATGATCTAATCTCTATCTATCTATATCTATCTATCTGAATCTGATCATATCTATCTTTCTATCTATCTATCTATCATGCTATTTAAAGACAGATTCTGTATAAATAGGTACATATATATGTGTATAAATGTGAACATATGTTTCAAAAATATATTTCTTTCTCTTGATAAATACATATATATGTATATAGTTAACAAACTCACTGATATCATATATATGTATGTGTGTAGTATAGTAAGAAATTTGAAAAAACACAGGTTTAAATAAAATGAGTGGTAAGTTTATTAGCCAATGCTGCAGTGTTTCGATCTGTTGAGTAGATCTTCTTCAGGGCATTTGTTGATATAAGGAAAAATAATTTTTTATCACAGCATAACGAGAAAAACTGTGATAGTCCTTGTTTATCAATCTGTTCAAAATTTGAAGTTTGAAGAAGGAACGCTGGAAAGGTGGACGGTTTGAAATATGATGTCAAATATTATTCTTTTATGGTGTGTGTGTGTGTGTGTGTGTGTGTATCGTAAAATGACATTAGGCATTTTTTAGGTGTTTTGCACGTGTGTGTGTATATATTTACGATAAACGACATCAAAACAAACCTCAAAGTTGTGTGTGTGTGTGTGTAGGGTGAGGTGTAGACACAAATGTCTAACTCATGTCATTATAAAATCCCTCATGCTTTGATAATTTAGAATTCCACAAAACTCCTCTCCGCGTCAAAATCTGTTCGCTTGCGATTTGATGTCATTAACGGTCTTTCTCGGTCGCGTCTTTTTTTTTTTAAAGTTATTTTTTGAACATTTCAAAAATTCTCCGTTTTTCCAACGAATTTCATTTCATATAAGGATTTACTCTGATGAAGGTCAAATTTTCTTTGTATGCGGAACATTTCTACATTTTTTCTATTATTATTATTTCATTTCATTTGGTTATTTAAAAATAATAATAGTTTGAATAATGTACACATGAATAAACTCCTGACCGAAACATGAGTAAGTAATATTGATTAAAATATCCTATGTCATCCATTCTATACTTTCTTTCCTTTATTCATTTTTTCAACATATATATATATATATATATGTGTGTGTGTGCGTGTGTGTGTGTGTGTGTGTATGTTTGCATGTGAATATAGGTTTGTATGAATATGATTCAATAGAGAGACACATCTCTGCATATTATTAACTGGAATACACAGACTCCCTCATTACACACACACACACACACACACACATATATATTTATATATATATATATATATATATTTAAGGGGCCGGGTTAGCTCAGTCGGTAGAGCGTTCGGCTAGAAACCACAAGGTTCCTAGTTCGATACCGGTCCCCGCTAACTCAGCGTATGAGTAGCACAGGGATCTGTGCGGTAAAGTAAGGAGCTGATGGTAGGTGTGGCGCTCCACCTCAGATGCTAAAAAAAACAATCTCCTTAGTCTAGCGCCATTGAAAAGGGGATAGACTCCCTTGCCGACTAGCTGATACCGACTTTAGGTCGCCCCCGTCGACTTATATATATATATATATATATCTGTGTGTGAGAGTGTTTTTTTTTTCTTCTCCAGACAAAGACCTACACATATTCATTGTTGATTGAGCCCTATTCAACTATTGTCTGTCAAGTAATCTTCATGAATATCCATTTATATTAACAATAGACAAACACCCAGTTCCTCTGTTTAGAATATTCTCAAAGAGATTCCAAGACATCTGCAGCAACACAACGTCTACAATTGAAAAAGCCAATCTACATCTCGATTCATAGCAATTCTTTGGATTTTTCCATTTCCATGGCGGTCTCCGCAATTATGCAGACAACTGCTCGGAATAATTTAGAGTTTGCTATTTCCAAGATCTAAACGTATCTCGACGCAAAGAACGTCTGTACACAAGCAATTATATCTGTTCGCTAATGCATTATAGTCATGTGCTCTGTTGGCTCGGCCTTGAATATGCCGATTGCAACCCTTGCAGAGGGTAGTTCCCCTCCCCAAAGAAGTCTGTTCTGGATAGGATACTAAAATATATACGGCGGTGAGGCTCCAATTCTGGAGCTTTGGCAATTGTTAAATCACTCTTTATACTCACTGTATATATGTGTGTATTGTTAACACAGTGATATCATATATATATATATAACATGAAAATTTCTTTTCATGACATCTCTCCCTACCTCTTACCAATATACACACACACCTCTCCCCTACCTCTTACCAATATACACACACACACACACACACACACACACACACACACAACCTTAAGTTTCACTTCCGCTGTCGTTTATCGCAACAGAAAAAATTTATACACACACACACACAACCACATACCTAAAAAAATGCACAATGTTTCCTTTCGATACACACACTTACAGCGCTACATACTCACACCATAAAATAGAATATTTGATGTCATATTTCAAAACCGTCTCCTTTTTTCAAACTTCAGAAATTTTTTAAACAGACTGAATGACAAGGATTACCACTCGCTTTTCTCATTATTCTGTGATAAATAATTTCTTATCTTATGCCCTGAAGATGATCTAATTAATAGATGAAACACTGCAGCGTCGGGCAAATAAACTCACCACTTAACCCATTTAAACCTGTGTTTTTTCATTTTTCTTGATATATTACATATATATATGTGTTTTGTATGTGTGTGTGTGTGTGTGTGTGTGTGTGTGTGTGTGTGTGTGTTTGTGTGTGTGTGTGTGTGTGTGTTTGCATGTGAATATAGGTTTGTATGAATATGATTCAATAGATAAACACATCTATATGCATATTATAAACTGGAATACACAGACTCCCTCATTACACACACACACACACACACACACACACACACACACACACACACACACACAGGGTAGTACCTCTCCCCCAAAGAAGTCTGTTTTGGATATGATACTAAAATATATCCAGTGGTGAGTCTCCCATTCCAGTGCTTTGGCAATTGTTATTTTTTTATTTAATCCTTATTATTATTATTATTTCATTTCATTTTGTTATTTAAAAATAATAATAGATGGAATAATGTACACATGAATAAACTCCTGAACGAAAGTTAAATTAATTAAAATATCCTATTTTATCCATTCAATACTTTCTTTCCTTTATTTTTTTTCAACATATATATATATATGTGTGTGTGTGTGTGTGTGTGTGTGTGTACTAGCAAATATATGCACCCTCTGGTGCAAGTATTTAAGTTTTAATGTAAAAGATGTAAAAAGTAAAGTCGTCGGGGTGGCCTTAAGTCGGTATCAGCCAATCAGCGAGGGAGTCTATCCCCTTTTCACTTGTGCTAGACCAAGGAGATTATTTTAGCGTCTGAAGTGGAGTGCCACACCTACCGTCAGCTCCTTACTTTACCGCACAGATCCCTGTGCTACTCATAACGCTGAATTGGCGAGGACCGGTATCGAACTAGGAACCTTTTGGTTTCTAGCCGAACGCTCTACCGACTGAGCTAAATGTAATAAGATATTATATTGAATCAAATTAGAAAATCTAATGAAACTAAATAAGAACTCAAATAAAATGATTTGAAACGGGGGGGGGTTAATAAAAACAAAATAAAATAAAATAAAATTGTTGAAAAACAATTTTGCTTCACTTATTGTTGATATCAATCAATTAATAATTAAAAAGAAAAAAAAAGGAAAAATTATGACAAAAAAAAAAACTAAAAAAAAAACTAAAAAATGCTTCATCGATTTCCCCACATAATTATTACAGTCGATTTTTCCTTGTACGTGAAATCAAAAATCAAATTTTTAGAAATTAAGAAAAAAAAAACAACAAAAAAAAAAACAAATAAAAAAAACAAATAAAGTTTATTGGAAAATTCCATTTATAAATTAGAAATATGACAATACTTTTTCTTTTTTCTTTTAAATATTTTCTTTTTTTTAAAAAACAAAACATCAATTCTATTTAAGAAAATAATGGATCCGAAAGACAGGTGGTTGAAATCTTTTTGTTTCTGTCAAAGACTTGGAGGGTGGGGTATTTCTTCAGAATTAGAAAATGGTGAAGTGGGGGTAGGGAAGCGGATGTTTAGAGAAGCATTTCAAAATTTGTGGGTGGAATTATGAAAGGAATCCCGGAAAATTTCTGATTAGCGTTCATGATCGTTTTTTGGTGTTTTTTTTTCAACCTTGGGAGAAAGATTCAACTCGTTTAAAATATTAAACACTTATTAATTCATAACTAGCAGGGACCAGTGGACATACTATAAAGAAACAGGACATGAAAACTACATTACTCTAAGTTTGAAGTATGGAGGTAACCACGAGTGTGGCAGACAGGTTAAGAGTTAAAGAAATAACCAAACAACTAGAAATAGGAATAAAAGATGTGTATTACATATAACAATAAGGATTGCAAACTTTTAGTTCGTCTGCACAAATGTTTATAATTTGTCACTTATCTGAGTCCTGAGATAGGGTATTATCGGAGCCCTTGCTACGGCCTTCTGATAGTTTGAATATGATAGACGTTCTGTTTGATGTCCGATTCTGGTTGATGAGGAAGTGATAGAGCGACCTGTTTTAGGTCTGTCCCCAGTGAAAGCTGGATCAGAAGAGGGCGAGTTTGCTTATTCGGTTTTGCCGCCAAAGCATGCTGGCTCGTGATTGGTTGGTTTGAAACAGAGGCTTGTAGACAAGGACGATAACTCCCATACCCCAGAATTCTCAATAATACTACAGTATGATAATTTAATCATTACGACGTTTGATTGTTCCTGTTGTTGCATAATTTACGAGCAGTTATAAATTATGAGCGTACCTGTAGTTAGAATTTTGAATTAGGTTAGTTAATGTAGAATGAGTCCATGGAAAATTACCCGACAGTTATGAACGGGTCATAAACTTTTTATTTGACCCCTTAAAAACCCGCCATTACAGATGCGTGGGAATAAGTTTTAGTTTAGTTAGTCTGATGCGAGCCAGCGCCCATCAGAGAGGATGCCTATAAGGGTTTGCAACTCACCCGCGGCAGAATCAAATGGGCAGGGTTGAAAATAAAAGCTTGATCAAGAAACAATAAAATCTTGTTGAATATTAAAGATAATGACCAGCCCAGCACGAAGAAGAAGACCAGCCCTTAACAGAAACCCGCTATTATTTAAGGTTAAACTTTGTCTAAATCGATAAGTAGTAGCATACTAACCATCATTAAAAAAAGAAAAATATAACTACATATGCAGTTTATTTTTAAAAGATTTAAAACTATTTGTTTTTGGTCAATTTCGACGATATCCGCCATTTTGGCTGTTTTTCAATGTTTTTAGGCTCTTGTTTACAATATTTACAATAATTTACGTTAAACGTAACATTTGGGATGGAAAAAATTTTTACCAAAAATCTGGTAATTATCCGATTTTAATGAAATTTTCAGTATTGATTTATCAATTAATGAATTTTATAATGCATCAGTTATTTTATTTCAAAACTTTAATCTAGTATTTTTGCCATGAAAAATGAATATATAAAATTCATTTAAAATATGAAAATCCCGATGTTAAATTTAAAATGTTATATTTTTAGATTCTAAAAATAAATATCTACTTAATGCAAACCTTATTTTAGGCGCCAAAAGTAATAAGTTTTTGAAGAAAAACTCGATTTTATAAAAGAAAAAATTATACATCGATGTTTTTTCTGCTTAAAAAGGGGAGGGCCCTTTTTAGGCAAAAAACATCGATGTATACTTTTTTCTTTTATAAAATAATAGCCAATTAAATAATTATCGAAATGAGTAAAAAGAAATCTCCAAAAAATTAATTATTTATTATTTTTTACACTTTATTTTTCGATTTTCGGTACTTATTTTCTCATAGAAAGCAACCGTAAAAAAAATCGTTTCTATTCATAAGTTCGGTCTTTGATCTCATATTTATACTGTAATTAGTACAAAAATGATCAACTTGCAAAACATTTTACGCCCCAACATAAGGGGGTCAAAATTAAGCGACCTAAAAAAAATGAGAAAGTTTTGAAATAAAATAAATAATGCATTATAAAGATCATTTATTGATACATAAACACTGAAAATTTCATTAAAATCCGATAATTTCCTGATTCTTGGTAAATTATTTTCTGTAGGGGGTGGGGGCTAAAGTCATTTTGTCAAAAACGCATTTTAGGCTCAGTTTGCCAGTCCCTAAATTACAGTATAAATAAAGAGATAAAAGTCCGAAGTTATGAATAGAAAAAACTTTTTTTTTTAACGGTTGCTGTTCTATGAAAAAATAAGTACTGAAAATCGGAAAATAAAATGTAAAAAAAAAAATTAAAACATAAATTTTAGGAGATTTCTTTTTTTACTCATTTCTATAATTATTTAATTGGCTATGCTATTATCTTATGAAAAAAAATTGTACATCGATATTTTTTCTGCTTTAAAAGGGGGGGCTAAATTTTTAATAGAGTTTTTCTTCAAAACGTATTACTTTATGTGTTTAAAATAAGGTTTCTATTAAATAGATATTTATTTCTAGAAACTAAAAATATAACATTTTAAACCTAATATCAAGATTCGCATATTTTAAAACAATTAAATTGATTTTCCATATAATCTTAATATAATGGAGATGTTTTTCTGTCTGTAACCGAAACTATATTACTACTCAAGTCGAAATTTCCTTAGTTATTTACGTCACATTCACCGTGATTTTATTTTTATTCAAACCCCAATTATCGATAAGTTGGTCATATCTACATACGGATAACATGAAATTGTATCTATATATACAACAAAATAGCGGTTTACAGTGTGAACGGAAAGGCTTATTTGCATATTGATATTGAAATTGTTATTTTAATAAATATGTGCTTAGTATTATTCATTTCTAATTATTTGGTTTTAACTTAATGAATATGACCCAAAATCTCGGGGAAACATCTTAAAAGAAATCCATTAACAAGAAGACATAATTGTAATTTATTATTTACTTCCTATTTTAACTGAATAGTTAAATTAGATAAATTTCTAGATACATTTTATCTGCATCCTTATTTAGTTTCATTAGCCTTTCTAATTTAATATAACATTTTATTACATTAAAACTTGAAATACTTGCACCCGGAGGGTGCATATATTTGCTAGTTCACATAATGTTCGAAAATTAATTGTATTGAAGCAAATACTTAAAATGTGAATTACCTCCCTTAGGTTAGAAGAGGAAAAATTCGGACACATTTTAATGTAAAAAATGCCTTGAGGAGGAATGCCGATGGAATCAACATATTTTTTGCACCTGCCACCCACGAGTCACGGCTTGTGGGTGATCCCATATTAATAGGTATTGTGCCTAACTCGTACACGTGGGGTACGTGGTAAATAACCAATCTTATTTTTAGTGAAATTCTGTCGTGTGCGGTAAAAAAGAACAGTTTTCTCGTTTATTCCTACCATAAAATAAACTGAACCCCCATTTTATGTCCTTGTTTTTGCAATAGATGTTTTAATTTTCTTGCACCCGTTATTTTACAATACTAAATATATTTTTATTTATTTATTCTAATATTCACTTCAATATGTATATTCTAAAAGTGTTTATTTTGTGAGAATGGTTAGTTTTAAAGTGGGGCTCGTTTTACAATTTAGGCATAAATTGGATCCTCCTTTTATTACCATAATTTTGTTTTTTCGTCGACGATGATTAAAATCTGACGTTTTTATTTTAGAGTACCAAAGCCAAAAAGAAAAGAAATAACAACAACATTTTTACTCGTAAATTCCTACCATAAAATTAGGCTTGGACATTTTATGGTAGGAATTTACGAGTAAAAAGTTGAAGTGTAAAAACGAACCCCCACTTTAAAACTAACCATTCTCACAAAATAAACACTTTTAGAATATACACATTGAAGTGAATATTAGAATAAATAAAGAAAATATATTTAGTATTGTAAAATAACGGGTGCAAGAAAAATAAAACATTTATTGCAAAAACACGGACATAAAATGAGGGTTCAGTTTATTTTATGGTAGGAATAAACGAGAAAACTGTTCTTCTTTACCTCGTATGCAGTGTAGCGTCTTTTTTTGTATTGAAACATTTTAGAGAAACTGACAAATGATGTTTTGTTTATATATTTCTCAATTTACATGTTGTCTTTATTGGTTAAATAAATGTTACTTAATGTAAAAAAAAAAAAAAAGAATAAAAAAAAGAAGAATCAGATGATCCTATTAATAAACAAAAAAGTTTATGCTTAGAGGGTGAGCCAGATCTGGAATAACAACCAGACACTGTTGAACAGGCACACACACACACCACACACACACATAAACACCCCCCCCCACACACACACACAGGCAGAGAGTTTGGAAGGCATGAGACAGAACCAAATGGACAGTCACCAGCAACAGCTTCAGTTTTGGAAATCTTCTGTAGAAGAGATTTTTATCTCGAAATATTAAGAATAAATCACAGGTTAACAAACAACACCATAGTTACCTTATTTTTCTTTACACTTGCATTGTGATAGTCTTCAAAACCAACCACCAAACCAAATGTTACTTTGTATCGGACAAGACTTTCGTTCCAATCCTATATTGCTGCTTGTTTTGTACATTGTTTCTACCCAATTTGTATATACTTTGCATTATTCTATACAGTTATTTTCCTGTTGTAGCAAACGGTTGTTTCCTTTCTTCAAAAGCTTCGCCTTTTTTCTCTGCGCAATTACGTACGGTTTATACCCCCACAAAACGTAGGCTTTTAAACAGTACTCCTTTCGGGGATAAAATTCCCTACATAATTGCTGATACTTGAAACTTACTTGGAGATATCGGCTGCATACAAAATAAGAAGATGAGTATAATAATAATAAGAATGAGCGATGTAACACAAAGACAGGTGTTGCCCTCTGGCGTCAAAGTCTTGTCAAGGGCAAAAAATTAAATATTTTTACTTAGTATATTTAGAATGGAACTTTTTGCTTTAACTCTTTGCCTACCAAATTTCCCCCACGGCAATCGTATTTTTACCTGTACGATGGGATATCGTGGGGATTAAAATTAGAATTAAATTAAATTTAAAAAAAAAAAAACCTCCCATGAGCCTTCACCGGAAGAACGCTCCGCGCATTTGCGAGAAAAGGGACCGACTTCCGACCCCCAAGAGAATATCTCGGCCATTCGAGCCTAGGCCTTAACTGTGTGTAGTCGCTTCATCGGCCAGGGAGTGTCCCCTTGCCACGGGCGACTATGACCGGGAATAAAGCCTAAGCCATAATACCACCTTCTGCCTTTGTCTCTTTCTTTTAAGTTCCTTGAGTTCCTTCGACTACCAAATGAGATGGGATTAAAAAGTAAAACCCAAAGAACACACACCGAGGATACCCAGCTACCTTTAAAACACCCCCAAACCTCTTGTAACCCCATAATATTTCAAAGTTTACTATCTATTCACCTCAGAACTCATTCTATTCAAATAAAGTCCTATTATTATTGTAATCTGAGTCTTTTTTCTCAGTTATAACGAACTAACCGTCAGCAGTTTATGGTAGAATTGCAGTGGTGGAAGAACTGAACTACTATGAGCAGCTTAAGGTAGGCAAAGAGTTAACATTTGTATAGTAACCAGTCTAGGAGAAGGTAAACTGAATTCTAACCTGTAAAAAGTCCGTTTAAAAATTATACATCCTGCTTGTGCGGAGGGGTTGGGTAAATACATATAAACTTTGCAGATAATTTATCAGTATAGACATTTCTTGGTATTTTTTATACCTGTGTGATGGGATATTTCAAAGTCCACTACCTATTCACCTCACAACTCACTCTATTCAAATAAAGTCCAATTATATTTTTCAGTGTAAACAAGTCACACATGCCAGAGTCGCTGTCAACGGTTTACGGTAGGATCGCAGTGGTGGGAGAGCCGCGGTGAGTGGTTTAAAGTAAGCAAAGAGTTAAAACCTAATTCTTAATAATAAGAACATAGGAAGCGCGTGGTGTAATGGTTAAAGTCATGGGAAATGGGCTCGTCGCCCCGAGTTCAAATCCTGGACGTGGTAATTGCATTTCACTTAGTACTAATACCCTTGGGAAAGGTATGCATCCTGCTCTCCCACCAGCTATGGGTAAATAGTAGGGCAGACTGGGCTCTTTAACCTTGGTTAGGCAACTGGTCTAGGAGAAGGAAAACTCTGAATTCAAACCTGTTGAACTCCGCTTAAGAAATTGACCTTGTGTCACATCCAGCTCATGCGGAGGGGTTGGTATATATATATATATATATATATATATATATATATATATATATATGGGAGTAAATATGGAAAATAAATCCGACAATATAAAGAAAATTTGAAAAAACAAGTGTTCCGAAAATGGGATGAATTTAATTATCGATGTTTAAAACATTTCGGTTTCATTGAACCTTCATCAGGATGTATTCTGGGGTGAAGAAAATGATGGATGTTTTTATCATCTCATGTCACATATAAAAACATCCATCATTTTCTTCACCCCAGAATACATCCTGATGAAGGTTCAATGAAACCGAAATGTTTTAAACATCGATAATTAAATTCATCACATTTTCGGAACACTTGTTTTTTCAAATTTTCTTTATATATATATATATATATATATATATATATATATATATATATATATATATATATAATGAATCAATCTGAGTTCAAAACTGAACCCACATAGGACATTATAAGATGAGAAATCAGGAAACAAAGGTTTACAAGACTTTTATGTTAACCTTCAATCTAAAACAGATGCTCTCATTTTTTTTTAAATTCTGTGATATTCTGTTATATCCCAAAATGTAGGAATAACAAATTGATAATAAAAACATGAAATATGTTTAACATATAACAATATTTGTTTTATTTCATTCTTTCTCTAATTTCTTTTCCTTCTCTGCTTTGTCTTTTTTATCATTTATTTTCTTTCTTTTCTTTCATTCTTTTCTTTTTCTTTTACTTTCTTCTGCTTTTTCTTTTTGCTTTCTTTCTTTTCTTCACTTTATATTGTTATATCCGAGATGTAGGAATAACAAATTGATCTTGTGTCGCATCCTGCTCGTGCGGAGGGGTTGGTAATATATAAATAAGAAGAATTAACTATGCAACACAAAGACAGGTGTTGCCCTCTAGTGTCAAAATCGTGGCAAGGGTAGAAATATGAAATATTTTCCTACTCGGTATATTTAGGAATGGAACGTTTTTGCTTTAAGGAAAAAAAAATAAAATAAAAATAAATTATTTAAAAAAAAAACAATTTCAAAATTGAATTTCTAAAACTTACTTGACCTTGATATTTTCTTGGGTAGGGAGGGGGGCTGTCAGGGGGTAGGGGTCGATCTCGAGCAGTCACCCAGTAAAAGAAAAAAAAATATGACTACATTTTTTTTTTTTTAGCTTTATTGTTTTTAACATCGTTTTTCTTGCTGACGAGCCTTTGCTTATTATAATCATTGTTTTCTTCTTATTATTTTTTCTTCCTCACTTTTATTCTGTCATCATCGAAGCCATACATAAAACCAATCAATTCTTACAGTTAATTAATTTGCCACTGGATCCCGACAACAAAACACACATAATTAAGAATCAATATTCTTTTTAAAATGTTGTTTTTTCTTTTTCTTTTCTTTTTTACTTATAAATTCAACCTATTTCCTTTATATCTGCCAATTAGTGCTCTCCAATAAAAGTCGATATATTGAAGAAGCAAGTATTGTAGTCAGTGAAAGAGTTGTTAAATCTGAGGTCACTGGGATAAAGACAATAACCAAGAAGAATTATCATCCTGAGGTGTACATAGGGCTTTTTTTTTTGTTGAAAGACATCATTTGATTGTGTGTTCAATCACAAGCGATATATCTGCAAAAAAGTCAGATGCTGGTCCCAGCCAAAATGCTATAAATGTGTTTTCTAGACGATTTCGGCCATTTCGTCTGATTCTGTGTCCTGCTACAAGCGACTAAGAAACTGCATCTGCAAACAAGTCAGATACTGGTCTAAGCTATAATGACCAGACGCAGAATCAGATGAAATGATCGAAATAGTCTAGAAAGCGCGCGCGCACACACACACACACACACACACACCACACACACATATATATATATATATATATATTATATAGAGAGAGAGAGAGAGAGGAGAGAGAGAGAGAGAGAGAGAGAGAGAGAGAGAGAGAGAGAGTCAGATCTTAGCCCTGAAGAGCATTAAGCGAAACTTTTAGTAGTTCGTCTGACTCATTAGATTTATCTTTATTATTTGCTCTACTTAGGTATTGGGCACTTTTTACTTATTAGCTTTAATCTCCTGGCAGTTTTATATGAATATATATATCTTATATATATATATATATATGCATATAAATTGTTTTTTCTTTTGGCCAAAATATTGTACTAATAGATTATTTTTTGTTGGTACGATTATCTTGGTCTTTTCTTTTTTACAAAATTTTTTTTCTTCCCGGTTGATGTTTGGTAGTATATTTTTACAATCAAACTATTTGCTGGATTTTTTCTCACTGCGAGGATTTACCAAAAAGTTTGGTATATTAAATTATATTATATATATATATATATATATATATATATATATATATATATATATATATTCAACCTATTTCCTTTATATCTGCCAATTAGTGCTCTCCAACAAAAGTCGATATATTGAAGAAGCAAGTATTGTAGTCAGTGAAAGAGTTGTTAAATCTGAGGTCACTGGGATAAAGACAATAACCAAGAAGAATTATCATCATGAGGTGTACATAGGGCATTTTTTTATGTGAAAAAGATCGCCTGATTCTGTGTTCTGTCAAAAGCGACAATTTAAGAAACTTCATCTGCAACCTAATCAGATGCTGGTCTAAGCCAAAATGCTACAAATGTGTTTTCTAGACGATTTCGGCTATTTCATCTGATTCTGTGCCTAGTCACAAAGGATGATCTAAGAGGCTGCATCTGCAAACCAGTCAGATACTAGTCTAAGCCACAATGGCTGGACGCAAAATCAGATGAAATGGCCGAAATCGTGTAGAAAACACACGTTGTGAAGAAATGTCTATAGTAAATATATTTTGGTGAGGTTGAATTTTTTTCTGGTAGTCCGGAATGAATTTGGATAATATCACTGGTTACTGGTTGAGCTCAAGTCGGCCTGGGACTGAGTTGAAATGTGAGCCGAATATCAAAAGTTTTTATACTTTCTTTGGTGACATTCTTTTAGGAGCTCTTGAAAATGGGTCTGTTTGCTAGCGATGCCACTGTAAAAGAGAATGAGTCTTATATTTGAGAATCAGTGCTCTCCAATAAAAGCCAATAAATTGAGACAACATGTATAGCAGTCAGTGAAATAGTTATAATATATTAAGGATTTGAAGGCAATTACAATGCGTTTACAAATAAAAACAAAAATATGTTATTTTTGTCTTATCGATTTCAAAGTAGAGAACTTTATCTTCAGGGATTAATATCAGAAACGATTCTGCTTAAGTTTTTTTTGTGTGGTTATATTTTTTTTTCTTATTGTTTTTCCTCTTCTTTTTTTCTTCTTTCTCCTCCTTTCTTTTTTCTTTATGTTATGAATGAAATGGGCGAATAACTGTAATTTCTTTTTTTTAAATATCTGTTGAGAACGAATGTTTGAACCCTGCCTTGTATATGTATCCAATATTGTCTGTTTGTCTTCCGGTGAAACATTGCAACAATGTAGCCATGTTGAATTCAAAATAAAAACCGTCACATAGAAAATTTCATATATTTAGCTTTTCTTTTCTTTTCTTTTTCTCTTTTTCTTTTTTCTTTTTTCTCTAATTTTTTCTTTTTTTTATTATTTTATTTTATTAGTGAGAGTTGTAAATCTGAGGTCACTGGGATGAAGACAATAACCAAGAAGAATTATCATCCTGAGGTGTACATAGGGCATTTTTTAAGGAAAAAAGATCGCCTGATTCTGTGTTCTGTCACAAGCGACAATCTAAGAAACTGCATCAGCAACCTAATCAGATGCTGGTCTAAGCCAAAATGCTACAAATGTGTTTTCTAGACGATTTCGGCTATTTCATCTGATTCTGTGCCTAGTCACAAAGGATGATCTAAGAGGCTGCATCAGCAACCTAATCAGATGCTGGTCTAAGCCAAAATGCTACAAATGTGTTTTCTAGACGATTTCGGCTATTTCATCTGATTCTGTGCCTAGTCACAAAGGATGATCTAAGAGGCTGCATCAGCAACCTAATCAGATGCTGGTCTAAGCCAAAATGCTACAAATGTGTTTTCTAGACGATTTCGGCTATTTCATCTGATTCTGTGTCCAGCCACAAATGATGATCTCGGAAGTTGCATCTGTAAACTAAACAGATGCTGTTCTATGCCACAATGGCTGGATGTAGAATCAGATGAAATGGCCGAAATCGTCTAGAAAACACGCATTGTGAAGAAAATGTCTCTGACCACCTATTATAGTGAATATATTTTGGCGAGGTTAAAATTCTTTCTAATAGTCCGGAATAAATTTGGATAATATCATAAAGAATGTAGTTACTGATTGAGATCTTCAGTGTGGCTACAACTACCTCTGACCAGGAGCGAAATCCAATTGACTTTTCGTCCGCCCGATTCGTTAACCTCTCGGCCATTTGACAGCTGCCATAAAGGGGTGATGTTTAAACTATTAAATACATACATTTGTTTATATATTTTATGATCACCAGAGAGATCCAGTCTGTAAACAGACGATCATTGCTTTATAAATGCTGGCAGTGAAAATTAATTTAAGTCACCCCTAGAGAGCTCTACTGAGTTTTTGGAAGAGGTAAAAATTCTTAACTTAATAAACAAAGAAGCAAGTATTGTATGCAAAGATAGCCGATATATATATATATATATATTATATATATATATATATATATATATATATATATATATATATAATGTTGTTCTGGTTCCAACGGGAGAAAATTCAATATTTTATAAAAAAGGAAGGTCCGCAAAATGTATTTTGTTTAATTACATGTAAAACAAAAAGAATAAAAAAAATTTTTTCTGAGAACAAAATACATTTTGCGGACCTTCCTTTTTTATAATATATATATATATATATATATATATATATATATATATTATATATGTATGTGTGTGTGTGTGTGTGTGTGTGTGTGTGTGTGTGTGTGTGTGTGTGTGTGTGTGTGTTTATGTGTGTGTGTGTGAAGTATCCAAAACTTGGTAATAAGGGATGATTCTATATGTGATTTCTAAGACACACTGTATTATTATTGTATGATCCAGTATGTATAAAGACAGTGAATCTTTAAATCACTAAAAAGAGCTCAATGTATAATAATCTTTTTAGATTATATACAGAGCAATATTTATCTTAGAAAGGAAGGAAAAACTCAACACCGTAATTCCATAATAAATTGGGACCTTTATAAACCTAAGTTGATTTACTGCCCCTAAAAAGCTTGGCCCTGAAAAATGTTCTTTTTTCTCATTTGCAATGACTTCCTGTCACCATAGTGACAGACTTTTAATGTATACATTTTGTAAAAAAATTTTTGAGGGGGAAGAAGATTCTACATTGAGAAAATTTTTCTGTTATGCAATTCAAATTATTAGTGACTATCCATCTGATGAGACTTGATTTTGGGAAGCTTTGTTAAATCAACTTAGATTTATAAAGGCTCCAATTTATTATGGAATAATAGTGTTGAGTTTTTCCTTCCTTTCAAAGACATATATATCTTATTATAATGGAGATTGTGTGTTTTTCTGTCTGTAACCGAAACTATATTACTAATCGAGTCATAATTCACATAGTTATTTACATCACATTCTCCATGATTTTATTCATATCTAAACCTCAACAAATAATAAAATTGTTTTACATTATTAATATTGTTGACCATATCCATATACTAATAACATGCAAGTGTATTTATATATACAAAAAATGGCGGTTTTCAGTGTGAATGGGAAGGTTAATTTGCATATTGATATCAAAAATTTGATTTTAATAAATATGTGCTCAGTATTATTGATTTCTAATTGTTTGGTTTTATCTTAATGAATATGAGCAAAAATCTCGGGGATAAATCTTAAAAGAAATCAATTAACAATATTAACAGTAATTCTATTCTTTACTTCCTAATTTAACTAAATTGTTAAATTATGAAAAATTAGCAATGAAAGACGGGAGTGAAGAAAAAGCAAGTTTTAGTTGTTCCCCCTCTATTTCAAATCGTTTTATCGGCATCTTATTTAGTTTCATTAGCTTTCCTAAGTTAACATAATATTTTATTACAATAAAATATATTTGCTAGTATATATAATATATTTGTTGATATCAACGTTATCAACGTCACCTGATGAATGCATGCGATTTTTGCATGTATGAAACATAAGGTTGTGACTGTTCTATTGCCATCAAATAAATAGATATGTAATACCTTTATATATTTATTTTATTATATTATATAATAGCTGTTATATAATATAATAAAATAAATATATAAAGGTTTTATATCTTTACATCTTCACCTGGCGTTTTTATATCTTTACATCTTCACCTGACGATTGCTATCGCATGAAACCAATATGGTCGTGAATGTTCCTTTGTCACCAAATAAATAGATATGTAAAACTTTATATATTAATTTTATCAAATATATATATATCATATATATATATAATTATATTATAATTCTGATTATTGAATTAACAGTAACTCTAACAAATTACTGACAAGCGGTCAGATGTCTTGGTTTTATTATTATTGTTACTATATTTGTATTTTTATTCCTATTTTTATTACTCTACAGCTGAGCAGGGCAGGACAATTTAAAAGGAAGGGGAAAAAATCTGTTTTCAAATGCCTTAAAAATAAGAATTCATCATTCGCATCTGATGAGTGGGAGAAATTAGACACTTTGTCTAAGATCCTGAAATAGTCTATAATGCAAGATCTCAAGTCTTTTGTTTTTATTTAAATATAAATTTGTTCTGTGACTCTAACAATAAGGCACACATTGAGCTCTCAAACTGCGACAAGTTGTTTAAAAAAAACCTATGTCGTAAGGAAGATTCTTCCTCTGGACTTTTGGATTATATATATATATATATATATATATATATATATATATTATATATATCATCGCCTAGCTCAGCGTACAATATTTGCTTGTTTGCTTATTAAGTTGAGAACTTTCACCTTTTCATTTAAGGAACACTTTATGGTTTCCTTCTGGCATATCCGAGTTGCCAATATAGAAATCTTGTGATTTGCGGCCATTATTGAACAAAACTCTGTGAAATGTTATTTATGGCATTGGCGCTGGAAATTGAACCGCCGAAGGCTAAACCGCGGATATGAGGGACAATTATTATTCTGTTAACTACGCATATAGTCAAAACATTGCCTGACCCCTGAGTCATCATTTTTTTTTTTGTTTTTTTGTTTTTTTTAAGGGAGGTTGTATGGATGATAGATAGATAGATAGATAGATAGGTTTGTAATATAATGAAAATTGAAAAAAACACAAGTTCGTATAACGAGTGATGTTTATTTCGCCTACGCTGCAGTGTCTTCGATCTGTTTCAATAGATCTTCATCAGGGCTGTTGTTAATTTGAGGAAAAAGAAATTTACAGAGAATAGAAAATTGTGATAGTCTTTTGCTTTGTCTGTCAGTCTATTTAAAAATTATTGAATGAAAGACGAGCGTTCTTGGTGTTTGAAAAATTCAACCGTGGTGTTATCTTCACATTTGCCTGAAGAGTTATCTTCCCGCTGGGTTACGCTTGGTTCTCACCAGGGGCTAGAGTATTTAGCGGCTGATTCAAATGCTTCTCCCTCTTTTCTACTTCTCCTCGTAGGCACACACATGGTTCAGACCATTGCCACACCCTTCTTGTTGGGTCTTCGGCCTCCCCCTATCACTAGTAAGTGATTCCTACTACAGTCCTTTTATGTATGTATGTTTATGTACACTATTCTATTGTTTATGTATCTTGTCTTATTCCTGTGCTGTATTATATAAAATGTTTTGTCCCACAACGTGTCGGAGGTTGTTATGTCATTATAACAATGAAACCTTACACAACGACCGCTGAAACAACGGTTGTAAAATGTAAACAGACACAGAACGCTCACTTACGTTGTGTGTGTGTGTGTGTGTGGCTGTGTGTTGTGTGTGTGTAAACATGGTATGTATTAAAATAAAATATATAATGAAAAAAAATATCCTCTTTAGTAAAAGAAACGGCAAATCCCTAGATTAAGTAACACTGTGTAGATTTTATTTAGTGTTTATTTTGGTAACCAGTATACTTTTTTAACACTACATATACTAGCTACGGGCAAACTGAGCCAAATGCGTTTTGGACAAAACTTAGCCCCCACCCCCTACAGAAATAATTTACGCAAAATCAGCGGAATTATCGGATTTTAATGAATTTTCAGTGTTTTATTTATCAAATTGAATGACGTTTATAACATATTTTATTTTTTCAAAACTTTTGCTTTTTTTTTTCAGGTCACTTAATTTTGGGACACCCACCCCCCCCACCTATGTTGGGGGCGTAACATCTTTCGAGTTACGTCTTAATGTTTCCTAATTACGTATAAAATTAAAGAGCTAAAAGACGCGAAGTTATTGAAGTTTAGGCAACCGGTCTAGAGAAGGAAAACTCTGAATTCAACACTGCTGAACTNAAAAAAGAGGAGATGACCTTATAAACCTAAGTGATTTACTGCCCCTAAACACGCTTGGCCCTGAAAAATGTTCTTTTTTCTCATTTGCAATGACTTCCTGTCACCATAGTGACAGACTTTTAATGTATACATTTTGTAAAAAGATTTTTGAGGGGGAAGAAGATTCTACATTGAGAAAATTTTTCTGTCATGCAATTCAAAATTATTGGTGACTATCCATGAATAGAATTAATTGGGAAGTTTTGTAAATCAACTTAGATTTATAAAGGCAATTTTTAATGGAATAATAGTGTTGAGTTTTTCCTTCCTTTCAAAAGACATATATATCTTATTATAATGGAGATTGTGTGTTTTCTGTCTGTAACCGAAACTATATATTATCGATGCATAATTCACATAGTTATTTACATCACATTCTCCATGATTTTATTCATATCTAAACCTCAACAATTAATAAATTGTTTACATTATATATTATGTTGACCATATCCATATACTAATAACATGCAAGTGTATTTATAATACAAAAAATGGCGGTTTGCAGTGTGAATGAAAAGTTATTTGCATATTGATATCAAAAATTGATTTTAATAAATATGTGCTTGGTATTATTGATTTCTAATTGTTTGGTTTTATCTTAATGAATAATGAGCAAAAATCTCGGAGAAAATCTTAAAAGAAATCAATTAACAATATTAACAGTAATTCTATTCTTTACTTCCTAATTTAACTAAATAGTTAAATTATGAAAATTTAGCAATGAAAGACGGGAGTGAAGAAAAAGCAAGTTTTAGTTGTTCCCCCTCTATTTCAAATCGTTTTATCGGCATCTTATTTAGTTTCATTAGCCTTCCTAAGTTAACATAATATTTTATTACATTAAAACTTAAATACTTGCACCCGGAGGGTGCATATATTTGCTAGTATATATAATATAATAAAATAAATATATAAAGGTATTACATATCTATTTATTTGATGGCAATAGAACAGTCACAACCTTAGGTTTCATACATGCAAAAATCGCATGCATTCATCAAGTGACGTTATCAACGTCACCTGATGAATGCATGCGATTTTTGCATGTATGAAACCTAAGGTTGTGACTGTTCTATTGCCATCAAATAAATAGATATGTAATACCTTTATATATTTATTTTATTATATTATATAATAGCTGTTATATAATATAATAAAATAAATATATAAAGGTTTTATATCTTTACATCTTCACCTGACGATTGCTATCGCATGAAACCAATATGGTCGTGAATGTTCCTTTGTCACCAAATAAATAGATATGTAAAACTTTTATATATTTATTTTATCATATATATATATATATATATATATATATATATGTGCTTAATTGGAGTCAGACCTAATTTTGAAAATTAATTAATTAATAATGAATTAGGCGGGAATACCTATTAAATGTATGGCTAAACAAATCGAGAAAAATCAACCTCTGTATGTACATTTCGGCCTATTAGGCCTCATCAGCAGAGCTATAGATCGGAAGACCGCCCTGTGCGTGATTTGAAACCGGACTGCCAAGCTGACAGGCCGATCCCATAACCTCTACACTAAACGGACCTCTTAGATTTTATGATTTGTTTAGAGTAGGTTAATATTCCTCTTCTAGTGACTTTTATTACACGACGATATGATAAGTTGTAAACAAGGTTTGTTTAGAATGGCTTTTTGACTCCAATTAAGCACTTATTCTCCCAAAAATTATCGGCAAAAAGCCATTCTAAACAAACCTTGTTTACAATATATATATATATATATATATATATATATATATATATATATATATATATATATATATCGGCTAGCTGAGCATACAATATTTGCTTGTTTGCTTATTAAGTTGAGAACTTTCACCTTTTCATTTAAAGGAAACACTTTATGGTTTTCCTTCTGGCATATCCGTGTTGCCAATATTAGAAATCTTGTGATTTGCGGCCATTATTGAACAAAACTTGTGAAATGTTTATTTATGGCGTTGGCCGCAGGAAATTGAAACCGCCGAAGGCTAAACCGCGGATATGAAGGGACAATTATTATTCTGTAACTACGCATATAGTCAAAACATTGCCTGACCCCTGGGTCATCATTTTTTTTTTTTTTTTTTTTTAAGGGGAGGTTTGTATAGATAGATAGATAGATAGATAGGTTTGTAATATAATGAAAATTTGAAAAAAAAACACAAGTTCGTAAAACGAGTGATGTTTATTTCGCCTACGCTGCAGTGTTTCGATCTGTTTCAATAGATCTTCATCAGGGCTGTTGTTAATTTGAGGAAAAATAAATTGATCACAGAGAATAAGAAAACTGTGAGAGTCTTTTGCTTTGTCGGTCAGTCTATTTAAAAATTGTTGAATGAAAGACGAGCGTTCTTGGATGTTTGAAAAATACAACTGTGGGGATTATCTTCACATTTGCCTGGAAGAGTTATCTTCCCGCTGGGTTGCTGATAGTTCTCCCCAGGGGCTAGAGTATTTAAGCGGCTGATTCAAATGCTTCTCCCTCTTTTCTACTTCTCCTCGTAGGCACACACATGGGTTAGACCATTGCCACACCCTTCTCGTGGGGGCTTCGGCCTCCCCCCTATCACTAGTAAGTTATTCCTATCTACAGTCCTTTTATGTATGTATGTTTATGTACACTATTCTATTGTTTATGTATCTTGTCTTATTCCTGTGCTGTATTATATAAGATGTTTTGTCCCACAAACGTGTCGGAGGTTGTTATGTTCAATTATAACAATGAACCTTACACAACGAACGCTGAAACAACGGTTGTAAAATGTAAACAGACACAGACGCTCACTTACGTTGTGTGTGTGTGTGTGTGTGTGTGTGTGTGTATAAGTGGGTGACTTTGAAAGAAAATAAAAATGAAATAGAATGAAATAAAAATAAATTAAGGTAAATAGGAAGATATGAAGAAGAAATAAACTACTAAATAAATGAATTCTAAATGAACTGGGGTGGTCCATTTAGTTAAAATCTGGAATAGATTGATTTAACAGAAATTCCTAACAAATTACTAACAAGTGGTCAGATGTCTTTTTTATTACCCTACAGCTTGTTACATAATAATTGGATCCCTAATACACTTTTAAGGTATTGTAGAAATCATTATGGCGATCAGTACAGCTGATGGCCTTGAGAGTGAGTGACGGCGCTTGACCTCGATCTCACCTTGCGTTCTGCGAATGGAACGTGAGAACCGGAAGGCAATAGAAGGCCCCCTTCCGGTTTAAGGATACTAAGTAAGTAACTTAGTCAGTTAGAACTTAGAAGCCGAGCTAGCAAGATGTAAGGATCCGCGCGCATTGTCTGGTCTGGGGATTTATGAATAAAGTAATATCAACATAAATCCAAGTCTTGTGTTTATTACTAAAAACTAACAATGACACAAGGCTTCTGATAACAAGAAACCCCAACAGAAACCAGACCCGGAATCCTCAATAGAAGACCAGACGAGACCTTAGAAGATATACCAGACCAAGATAGAAGATAGACGGCCAGAACCAAGCCGGCCAGAAGAATAGACGACCAGAGTAAGAAGAAGTAAGAGAAGTATATAACATATACCTATTTAGTGCCGGTAAAGAAAGCGCTATGCAACAAGCTGAGCAGACAGGACAATATAAAAGAAAAACAAATCTGTTTTCAAATGCCTTAAAATTAATAAAGAATTCATCATTCGCATCTGATGAGCTGGGAGAAATAGTCTATAATGCAAAATCTCTAAGTCTTTTGTTATTTCTTTACTTATAAATTGTGACTCTAACAATAAGAGTGACTCTAACAATAAGAGCACACATTGAGCTCTCAAACTGCGACATATTGTTTAAAAAAAACTCCTATGTCGTAAGGAAGATTTCTTCTCTGGACTTTTGAATTATATATATATATATATATATATATATATATATATATATATATATATATAGGGAGAATATGTGCTTAATTGAAGTCAGACCTAATTTTTTTGAAAGTTAATTCATTAATGATTAATTAAAACTTTCAAAAAAATTAGGTCTGACTTCAATTAAGCACATATTCTCCCAAATACTGTCGGCTGAAAATAGCTAGATGTGTTTATATATATATATATATATATATATATATATTATATAATTTGTCATTAATTATTTTATTTTCGTAGTTTGCTCCATACATACATACTGTTACGTTTTTATGGGCCATCCTTTGGGCTTCAATCAAGAGCGCTTGTCCAACGGAAATCCTTGGTAAATAACCATTTGGCTGTAAGTTCCTTCGTCAATGATTGCAAATGAACGTCTGTTCAGTATCAGTGATTAAGTAGTCAACCAGCCACACATTATGTCTGTTGATTGGCGGAGGAATAGACCGCGTGACCTCGCCCAGTTTATAAATTTATATGGTGAATTGTAGCACGGCTTATATCATTCAAATCCTGGACGTGGTAATTGCATTTCACTTAGCGTTAATACCCTTGTGAAAGGTATAAATCCTACTCTCCCTCCAGCTATGGGTAAATAGTAGGGCAGACTGGGCTCTTTAACCTTGGTTAGGCAACCGGTCTAGGAGAAGGAAAACTCTGAATTCAAACCTGTTGAATTCCGCTTAAGAAATTGACCTTGTGTCACATCCTGCTCGTGCGGAGGGGTTGGTATATATATATATCATTCAAATAATCCAACATACATACACACATACACAACTGTCCTTTATATGTGTATTGATAGATAACAGATGAGGATCCGATCTATAGGACAAATAGATCTGTTTAAAAATCATTCGTATTCGATAGGACCGTGTGCAAAAAAAGAAAAATATTAATTAATTGTAACATCTACCTGAAGAAGGCCGGGGGTATATCGGCCGAAACGTTGTACAAATAACAATGAAGATGGGGACAATAGTCCGAATAACACTAATAATACTAATTGTAATATATTAATGATTTGAAGGCCAATACAATGCGTATGAAAAATAAAAACAAAAAGATGTTATTTTTGTCTTATCGATTTCGAAATCGATAAGACAAAAATAACATCTTTTTGTTTTTATTTTTCATAGTATTGTATTGGCCTTCAAATCATTAATACATTATAACATACTTAACAATGCTTCAAGCAAATTACCAATTGCTTTTATTAATTAATTAATTTACTAAAACAATAAAAAAGATAAAAAATACTCTTGAGAAACGGCTGCTCAAAAAATGTAAACAGGAACGTACGATTAAGACGACTTCTTAACCTCTTGGAATAAAATAACCCTAGGATGGTTGGATTTATAGAATACAATTCTATATTTATATCAAAATAAGAATAAACACACGAACACATTTCTTTTTCCAAACTTAAGGAAAAGAAATTAAAACAAACACATGAACACAATCTTTTTCCCAAACTTAAGGAAAAGAAATTAAAACAAACACATGAACACAATCTTTTTCCCAAACTTAAGGAAAAGAAATTAAAACAAATGTTTGTATATTGGTCAAAGTTTGATTGGACGAATCAGTGTGCTTTCAACTACGTACGCGCGTTTTTACAGATTTTACAGCATATCAACCCTTGTTGGGTTATTTTATGCCAAAGCCGTTTTGTTTTATTTATTCTTGATGTGTATTCAATTTTTTCAAACTCAATTTTTAAAGCATATTTTTTAAAACTCATTTTTAAAAAATTTAGACCATAGATGGGACCCTAACAGGTACTACCACTCTGGGTCAGGGAGGAACTTGGAGTAATGGCAATGAAAGGATACTCCACACTCCCCAGAGCTCCAAAATTGGAACTTCACCGTTAGATGCAGTTTAACGTCATACCCAGTACACAAAGACCCTCAGCCACTGCTTTGTAGCACATATATGATAGTAAGAGCTTGGCGTTTGCCATAAGGGCAATAGGGTTGGGACAATCATATTGGTGCTGGGGCTTGACGTGACCAGCCGATTGATCAGGTGAAACCTAACTGACCGCCCGTTTTGCCTAAGTAAGGGCCAATGTAGAGTGTTGCATGTCATGAACTGTTCAGCCACCAGGATCCGTCCTTAAGCATCACAGGTCGCCAGTCACGGTCAACAGGTGACCCCATTTGTTGAATTTTACTCCTCTGCCGAAGTGCAGTCGGCTATTCTACGGCCCCAACCGACAGTGGTTTTTACTCCTCTGAAAGGGTGTAGTCGGCGTATTCTACGGTCCCAGTCGTCAGTGCGGTCTTACCCCTCTGCAGAGGTGCATTTGCCGTATTCCACATCCCCAGCCAACAAGGCGGAAAATAACCCAAGATGGATTGACATGCCGTTAAAATCAGTCGATAAATCGGTCATTTCAATGCCGGGAATTTCTAACACCGCACACGAAAACTCCTGCTATGCCGTCAATTCTCCATTCCTAAATTTAGCTTGTCTTCCAGAATTGTCCCGCCAAAGGAAGTAATCAGAAGGTAGGAATCAATATGGCTTTTATTCCAGCGTTTCCTGTGAGCAGAAACTATCCAGTTTGGGATGGACAGGATGAAGAAACGTGGAACATCCTCTCCTTCCAGTTACTGATATATCCCAGACCCTTTAACCTATTGGACAGATTTAGCCAGATTAACAGCACCCTTCACTTCTCCCTTATATAACATTTTTCTTAACTCCTTTTTCTACCTCGCCATTTTCTTTGATTTCGTTTTCTCTTCATTATCTACGACTCTTTTCTTTTTCTTTCTAATTCAACATTTCTTTTTCTTTTTTCTTTTAAACAATTTTTTTTTTTACTATTTTGTGTATTTTTAAATCTATTTCGTCTTCCTTTATGTTATTAGTCTTCTTCTTCTTCTTCTTCTTCTTCTTCTTCTTCTTCTTTCTTTCTTTCTTTCTTTCTTTTCTTCTTCTTCTTCTTCTCTTCTTCTTCTTCTTCTTTCTTTTCTTTCTTTCTTTCTTTCTTTCTTTGTACATTTCTTCTCTTCTTTCTTCTTCTTCTTCTTTCTTCTTTCTTTCTTTCTTTCTTTCTTTCTTCTTCTTCTTCTTCTTCTTCTTCTTCTTCTTCTTCTTCTTCTTTTCTTTCTTTCTTTCTTCTTTCTTATACTATCTTCTTCTTCTTCTTCTTCTTCTTCTTCTTTTCTTCTTCTTCTTCTTCTTCTTTCTTCTTCTTTCTTTCTTTCTTTTTATACATGTCTCTTCTTCTCTTCTCTTTCTTCTTCTTCTTCTTCTTCTTCTTCTCCCGTATTTTCAAATCTCTTTACCGTTCTCCTTCTTTCTCTGCTCAAAGTAATCTAACATTCGATTTCTATTCCCACCCCAACTCCCTAACATCCGACTCCGTTCCCAGTCAGCAGATCTTTTTCTGTAATAGAAAGTTTAGAGTTAAAAGTCCACGGCTACTGTTGTTAGCCTGGCGGCTTTCGAAAATATATTTTGGGGATAATTCATTCCAACCAAATAATTAGAAATCCAAGTTACCTGCCCTTAGTAAACAAAAAAATGTTTCAGAATTAAAGAGGGCGCAGCAGAGGTAACAGCCGGAGGCATGATTTTACCAAATTGCTTTTTCGACATCCCGTTTTCTAAAAATAGAATCGGTATTCTCGTTTATTCTACAGTAATTGGTTGGTTAATTGGTTGGACGTTACGGCATGTCAATCCTTGTTGGGTTATTTTATGCCGAAGATTCATTTTTGTTGGTTATTCAATTTGTTATTTTCAATTTGATTTTTTAAAAACATTTTAACTCATTTTTTTTCTATTGAACCCATAGAAGGGACCCTATATAAGAAATATTATCTTAATCAATTATCTCCCTTTGACCATTGCCAAAATACGGAGATCGTAGGTTCCTTGGCCATCACCTGATGAGAACCCTCGTGTGATTGGCTAGGGGCCTTTGTCAGCAACCAATCAGAGTCTATATTACAAGGCCTAGATTACCCGCCAATTTCGAGGGATGATACCATGAATCTCGCGCTTTCCCCAGCAACAGAGGTCGAGATAAGACGTGCTTTTGAAGCCTGCCAGCTACTGACGTCGAGAATGACATATTTGAAATCTGCCCAGGGGAGGAGCCGTAGATTTCGTAAAAGTCAAGACTTCAGATACAAGAGACAGATAAGTTTCGCAAAAGCATTATTTTGCAAACCATTATACACCATTATACAATACACTTTGTAAACCTTGCATACACTTTGTATCCCAACTCACGTATTGTATTTTGTATGTTACATGTTCTTGTGATTGATAAACGCATTGTTTTGTTGTAAAGCCTTGAGTTGTGTTCATTACCTGTTATCTTTATCCTTGTCTTTATCTTGTCTTTATAATTGTCAACACTAACATGTACTACCACTCTACCCATTGGCTGGTTCTCGAATGTGTAAGTGTAGTAGGGACCATGAAAAAGCGGTCACTGTCAGATATTTGGTGGGTACTCAATTTTTTTAACTCATTTTTTTTAAAAACACATTTTTATAAAACTAATTTTGTTCTATTTAACCCATAGATGGGACTCTAACAGGTACTACCAATTCAGGTCAGAGTGGACCTGGGAGTAATGGTGATGAAGGGGTACTCCATATTCCCCAGAGGTCCACAACTGGAACTTCTCCATCAGATAGAGTTTAACATCATCCCCAGGACATTAAGACCCTCAAAGTGGATCTGGGAGTAATGGTGATGAAGGGGTACTCCATATTCCCCAGAGGTCCACAACTGGAACTTCTCCATCAGATAGAGTTTAACATCATACCCAGACATTAAGACCCTCAAAGTGGATCTGGGAGTAATGGTGATGAAGGGGTACTCCATATTCCCCAGAGGTCCACACTGGAACTTCTCCATCAGATAGAGTTTAACATCATACCCAGGACATTAAGACCTCCACCTTCTAGCACATATATGATAAAAAGGGTTGGGGCTTTCCATAAGGTTAATAGGGTTAGGTCAATTATACAGGTGCTAGGGTTTGACGTGAGCAGCCCATTGATCGGAGGGGGGCCACTCCGACCGCCCGTCTAGTCTAATTAAGGACTTAAGGGGAGGCTTAATTATCATGGACTGCTTATCCACCAGGATTCTGTCCTTAAGCATCACGGGTTGCCACCCATGGCCAACAGGTGGCCCCATTGGGGGAGTTTTACCCCACAACAGAGGTGCAGTCGATGTATTCTAAAGCCCCAGCCGACAGTCTAATAACAATATATAAAACAGTAAACGTTTGGTAATTTTCACCTTTAGTTGGCTAAATTCCTAGCAAATAAGGCAATTAGAGTAACCTCCCTTGATTTTCACTTTGAAACAAGCCGGTAGCTATTTTGAAAGTCTCCGTGCGAAATAAACAAACTTTTTCGAAAACAATACAACTGAATGCTTTAACACAAAAATATCATAAAATGTGTTCTTAATAACAATTAAGTTCATTTCAGATAATGCGCACGCACAATTTGATGCTAGGAATTTTAACAACTAAAGATGAAAATTACCAAAAATTTTCCTCAGATTTAATAAGTTAAACTGCATCTAGTGATGAGGTTTCAATCTCCAGGGTGTGGAGTACCGCTTCGTTACCATTACTCCCATGTCCACTCTGACCAAGTTAAATTATCGGTTATAATAATACGTCCATTTGCACTCATTGACGAAGGACCTGCAAGACCGAGGAGCACCAAAGAACAACCAAAGGATCATACCCAATATTAAGGGACACTAAGGAGGAGCGCAAGGACTCTTCACTAAGGATCGCGCTCTGCTTAATACAAAGGATCTCCACTGGACAGTGCCCTTTCTTGAAGCCTAAAGGAGGGCCACAAAAATCGTAACATAATAAAAAAACGGAATGGTCCATTATTTAGCTGAGGTGAGGACACTGATAAGAAATAAGAATTCATCGGATATGAGGAGACTTGTTGTCACTCAGTCAACAATGAAAGACCATCAGCTTACGCTGGTGTAAAAAAAACTTACAAGGATCTGGCAGGCTCAATCGGTAGAACAAGAGAATATTTATCTACGAAAACAACCCCCCCCAAAAAAAAAAAAACTTAAAAAACAAACAAACAAGAAAAACAAATACTTATAAGTGATTCTCTCGTCTAAGTCAGACACAAGGCTAGAGGTATGAGGGTTACTTAGTGAGAGTTGATACTCACAATATTTTGAGATTCATAATCTCACCTCCCCCCCCCAAAAAAAAGCAGTTTTTTTCTTTCTTTCCTTCTTTTCATCATCGATTGAAACAGATTAGCGTTATTGTTTTCGCGTTCTCACCCCCTCTCTCTATCTTCCTTCTCTCTTTCTTTTTTCTTATTATGTTTTTTTTCTTCTGTATAGCATGTCCTTTCTTTCTTTGTAATAAAAAGTGAATGGTCCATTATTTAGTTGAGGTGACGACACAAATAAGAAATAAGAATTCATCGGATATGAGGAGACTTGTTGTCACTCAGTCAACAATGAAAGACCATCAGCTTACGCTGGTGTAAAAAAAAACTCACAGGGAGTGAAATGATAATGATGAGCAGGACCTGTGGATATACCACAGTATGATAATTTAATTATTACAACCTTTGATATGTTTAATTAATAGCAATGGCTAAATTAAAAAGTGTTAAAAAAATCTTGACTAGCAGGACCTGTGGATATACCACAGTATGATAATCTAATTATTACGATCTTTGATATGTTTACTTAAAAGTATGAGGTAGTAAGTAGTTTGGGTGTTTTAAAGATTTAAAGGTAGTTGGATATTCTCGGTGCGTGTTCTTAGGTTAGCTTTGCTCACTACTACGTCCGCGTGTCCGCCCCCCCCCAAAAAAAAAATTAATTACTTTTTGATCTCATCTTGTAATTATAAAAGACAGAGAAGAAATCAGCAATGACACATACTTCATTTCGCCGTCAAACAGGACACACAACCGACGATAACAAACACACAGATCCCATCTCGCGGCCAGATAGAACACGACCAAGAAACAGGTGTCCGAACGAACGATTCCACCACCTCAATACAACTAAAAACGCTTCTACTACTACAATTCATTCAACATCAGGAATCCGTTTCAGCAGGTCGTATGGACAAACTTTAATTCTCTTTTCTAGCACACGAATCCGAACTTTTGACTACATAAACATTTCACATTTACCATTACACATTTCTTGACGAACTTTTACATTTTATATTTCGTAGCAAACCTTTCCACATCATATCTACACTATTTCTTTTGAACATTCAATTTTGTTGATTATCGCAAATTTATTCTTATTTTCTTAGTGATTTAATTAAGATCATTTTCAAATGTAATTCATGAATCATTAATATGTTTGTGTGTGTATGTATATATATATATATATATATATATATATATATATATTAGTTTAGATAATTATTTTTGGCAATATTTATATTTTTGGCTAAATTATTTGATAAATTCTTGAGGATTTTTAATCTTGTTTAGCCTGGGTCTATTTTATCTTTTCAAACAGGAAGTCTGAGTTTTGTAGATCTGAACTTCCTGTTGAAATCTTATTTATTCATTTATTTATTTATCAATTCGGGTTTTTTTAATTGTTTTAATAATCGATAATTATTATTTGTTTTCTATATTTCTTTCTTTAGATATCAGTTTCTAATTGATTATATCAATATTATTTATCTCTAATAATAAATATTTGCGAACCTCTACGACAAGGCCTCTACAGAACATTCATCATAACACTACCTGTTGTAACCCCACTTTAATGTGCCTTTTATTATTAAACCTGTTGCATTCATTTATTGTTGTATTGCTTGTTTCTTGACTTCATGTTCCCACGTATTATCTCTGCTCTTTAATTTTTATCAAACCTATTTCATTACATTTCACGGTAAATTTACTAAGGTACTAGTTTAGAATTGCTGTTTGTTTAGGAATGCGAATAATGTACGCATCAAATAATGACCTCACATAGAATTGTTTACGATATGAAAACTTTGTTAAGTTTGGAAAAATACCCAGTTCATTATAATTATAATGGAGCGAATGAGGTATTTGGTGAAAGGGAGCTGCGCAAGGAGAGAATGCAAGAATTTTATTTTTATTTTTGAATGAATCGGTCGGCGAGTGAGCCTAGCTAGATAGATCCGTGTAGTGATATGACCAGTTTTATCACCCCTCCCCCCAAACCAAATTTCCGGCTACATGCCGAGTTGTGTGCACATACGTTGTATCTCATTTCCAAATAAAGAAAAAGTTTATTTGGAGTGAGTGCACGTATGTGCTCACTTCAAATAATCAGTTCATTATAATGAATCAATAGACATTGTTGAATTCGCTACGAGTTACGGTAAATTGGTTACGGCACTAGTTTAGGAATCGGTGTCTGTTTAGGAAGGCATCAAATAATGACGTCATATAGAACTGTGTACAATATGAAAACTTATTCAAGTTTGGAAAAAAATACCCAGTTCATTTTAATGAATCAATAGACATTGTTGAATTCGCTACGAGTTACGGTAAATTGGCTACGGCACTAGTTTAGGAATCGGTGTATGTTTAGGAAGGAGAATAATGTACGCATCAAATAACATCAGAATATTTTTTTGTCTGAGGCAAGAATGTGAATAGGTGTTTTTTACTAATTTGGGTGTGCTGAATTCAAATTTATAAACAGTTTTCCTATATCAACTCTAGTTTTCTCTCTTTTAAATAGTCTATAGAATACAATTCTATATTTTTAAATAGATACACGTACACATTTATTTTCCCAAACTTAAGGAAAAGAAATTAAAACGAAACACACAACACAATCCTTTTCCCAAACTTAAGGAAAAGAAATTAAAACAAACACACAACAATCCTTTTCCCAAACTTAAGGAAAAGAGATTAAAACAAACACACAACACAATCCTTTTTCCCAAACTTAAGGAAAAGAGATTAAAACAACACACAACACAATCCTTTTCCCAAACTTAAGGAAAAGAAATTAAAACAAACACACAACACAATCCTTTTCCCAAACTTAAGGAAAAGAGATTAAAACAACACACAACACAATCCTTTTCCCAAACTTAAGGAAAAGAGATTAAAACAAACACACAACACAATCCTTTTCCCAAACTTAAGGAAAAGATTAAAACGAAACACACAACACAATCCTTTTCCAAACTTAAGGAAAAGAGATTAAAACGAACACACAACACAATCCTTTTCCCAAACTTAAGGAAAAGAAATTAAAACAAACACATAACACAATCCTTTTCCCAAACTTAAGGAAAAGAGATTAAAACAAACACACAACACAATCCTTTTCCCAAACTTAAGGAAAAGAAATTAAAACAAACACATAACACAATCCTTTTCCCAAACTTAAGGAAAAGAATTAAAACAAACACACAACACAATCCTTTTCCCAAACTTAAGGAAAAGAAATTAAAACAAACACACAACACAATCCTTTTCCCAAACTTAAGGAAAAGAGATTAAAACAAACACACAACACAATCCTTTTCCCAAACTTAAGGAAAAAGAGATTAAAACGAACACACAACACAATCCTTTTCCCAAACTTAAGGAAAAGAAATTAAAACAAACACACAACACAATCCTTTTCCCAAACTTAAGGAAAAGAGATTAAAACAAACACACAACACAATCCTTTTCCCAAGGAAAAGAAATTAAAACAAACACACAACACAATCCTTTTCCCAAACTTAAGGAAAAGAATTAAAACAAACACACAACACAATCCTTTTCCCAAACTTAAGGAAAAGAGATTAAAACACACACACATCCTTTTCCCAAACTTAAGGAAAAGAAATTAAAACAAACACACAACACAATCCTTTTCCCAAACTTAAGGAAAAGAGATTAAAACGAACACACAACACAATCCTTTTCCAAACTTAAGGAAAAGAAATTAAAACAACACACAACACAATCCTTTTCCCAAACTTAAGGAAAAGACACACAACACAATCCTTTTCCCAAACTTAAGGAAAAGAATTAAAACGAACACACAACACAATCCTTTTAAGGAAAGAATTAAAACAAACACAAACACAATCCTTTTCCCAAAAGGAAAAGAAATTAAAACAAACACACAACACAATCCTTTTCCCAAACTTAAGGAAAAGAGATTAAAACCACACACACAATCCTTTTCCCAAACTTAAGGAAAAGAGATTAAAACAAACACAACACAATCCTTTTCCCAAACTTAAGGAAAAGAAATTAAAACAAACACACAACACAATCCTTTTCCCAAACTTAAGGAAATTAAAACAAACACACAACACAATCCTTTTCCCAAACTTAAGGAAAAGAGATTAAAACGAACACACACACACAAAACTTAAGGAAATGAGATTAAAACAAACACACAACACAATTCTTTTCCCAAACTTAAGGAAAAGAAATTAAACAAACACACAACACAATCCTTTTCCCAAACTTAAGGAAAAAGATTAAAACAAACACACAACACAATCCTTTCCCAAACTTAAGGAAAAGAGATTAAAACGAACACACAACACAATCCTTTTCCCAAACTTAAGAAAAGAAATTAAACAAACACACAACACAATCCTTTCCCAAACTTAAGGAAAAGAGATTAAAACGAACACACAACACAATCCTTTTCCCAAACTTAAGGAAAAGAAATTAAAACAAACACACAACACTATCCTTTTCCCAAACTTAAGGAAAAGAGATTAAAACAAACACACGAAAACAAATCCTTTTCCTAAAGTTAAGGAAAAGTGATTAAAATAAATGTTTACACAAAAATCAAAATCGAATGGCTAGGTTAGTATTGCTCTCAACTACGTCCGCGTGTTGCGCCAAAAAGTTAATTACTTTTCGATCCTATCTTCTAATTATAAAAAACGGAGAAGAAATCAACAAACAGACAGACTTCATCTCACGTTCAAACCGGACACATCCAACGACCACAAACAAGCATACAGATCTCGTCTCGCTGCCAGATAGAACAACGACCAAGAAATAGGTGGTCGAATGAACGACTCCACTGCCTCAACACAATTACTACTATTACCAGTATTCTTACCACTTCGTTCTACCTACATCAAGAATTCGTTTCAGCAGGTCATATATACAAACTTGATTCTCATTTCTGCCCACATCTAAACAAACTTTTCCAAACTTAACACAAGAACTTTTACATTTTACATTACACGTATCATATCTACACTATTCCTTTTGAACATTTCACATATTATTGCAAATTTATTCTCTGAATAAATTTATTTGTTATTTTATGATTATATGCATTTGTTTTATCATTTCTCCGTATTTTCTACCTAAACTGTGTCATATTTTAATTCGTCATTCCTAATATTATTGAACACATACTCATAATCCTCTACAAGTCTCATTTTAGTATATACAGAGTATATACGTGCTTATTTCAACAGTTGCAGCAGCTTATTACAGATAAAACAGGATAGATAAAGAACATTGACGGAATAAATATACTTGGATGACACAATGTACACAATTCAGAAAGAATTGGCCTTGTTGGGGTATCCTCGATGTTTTGACGAGCTTGAAGCCATTGGAGAATATGAAAAAAAACAAAAACAAAGTAAAATTAAATCATATGTAAGGCAATAAAATGTGCGTCGTTGGAAATTGTAATACAAATATATACCCAAAAGATTGTGTAACACAATTGTCGAGGGACACCTTCTTCCTGCGCTGCGAGGGACAACAGCCTCCTGCGCTGACTGCCAGTGCACTATTGGCTGTTGATTGAGACGTGTTGGCTATGCTTAACTCCCAAAATCCGTCTTGATATATATATATATATATATATATATATATTATATATATATATATATAATAATATGTAATGCTATCACTTACATTTATTGCATAATAACTAAAAAAGAAGACATAAGTGACACAATATTAGAAATTAACCCTGAATGCATATACGCCTTTATGTACAGTATGTGTACAAAATGTACAGTATGCATATCTAAAAAACTAGAGGTGATGAGTAAAAACGGATTTCAAATCTGAATTCAGCTGCACCCCCAAATTAGGTTAAAACAGCTATTTTTGTACTTGCCTCAATTTCTTTGTAAACCAGTGTAATTAGCCTTTGAGATGCTAGGGTTATGATTAGGGTAAGCATTAGGATTAGTGTTACGGTTAGGGTTAGGATTATTCTTAGGGTTAGGGTTGTGTTAGTGTTAGGGTTAGATATAGACTACTTCGGGAGTTTCTGACATCTAATGCTATTTATACGTGAAATGAGATTCTAATGATATTATCTCTTGCGCGCTATTGTGCATTTGTACAAAAAACCTTTTTATGATGTTTTATAAAGTTCTTTTGATTTCATTCAAGTCCAAAAAGTAGGTTTTCACATTGTACACAATTCTGTGTGACGTCATTATTTGATGCGTACATTATTCGTATTCCTGAACAGATACCGATTCTAAACTAGTGTCGTAGCCAATATAACGGGACTCGTAGCGAATTCAACGGTTTCTCTTGGTTCATTATAATGAGCTGTTTTTTTTTTTCTAAACTTAAATAAGTTTTCATATTGTACACAATTCTATATGACGTCATTATTTGATGCCTTCCTAAACAGACACCGATTCCTAAACTAGTGCCGTAGCCAATTTACCGAAACTCGTAGCGAATTCAACAGTGTCTATTGATTCATTATAATGAACTGGGTATTTTTTCCAAACTTAACAAAGTTTTCATATCGTAAACAATTCTATGTGACGTCATTATTTGATGCGTACATTATTCGGATTTTTAACAGACAGCAATTCTAAACTAGTGCCTTTACCAATTTACCGGATTTCGTAGCGAATTCAACAATATCTATTGATTCATTATAATGAACTAGGTATTTTTTCCAAACTTAGATATTATAATTTTCTTTTAAATAGAATTAGTGTTGACCATTGTTTAAAAAAAAAATCAGAATGATAGGTCATAATATTGATGACGACATAATTTTTAACTCATTCTGACGTCTATCTTAGTGTTCTATTTATTTCCTTCCAGCTACAAGCAGTGAGTGTAGTGATGGTTGATCAGCGGTTTGATACTCTTGGATTTCTACGTTCATCTGATATAGAAAGGGATAATCGCCGACAAAGGTGTATAGGCTCGCGCTGGGTTCGTTGTTTTTCTCCCTGCAAAGGAAATGAGACGAACCTGGATGAAAGTACGGACCGAGCGTCCAGTATGGCGTCAGGGATGGAGAAAAGACAGATCAAAATGGCCGCTCCATCCAGGGATTACGAATCGAGCACATCAGACGATGAACCGTATTTGACAGCAGCGGGGAGTTCTGACCATTTCCAGACGGTCGACAAGTCAGACGATCAAGATACGGGGGTCGGGTCTAATCCTCGAGCTGGTTCCTTACCCCGGCACGACGTTCAAAATTGTGATGGAACGTCTGATACGTCTGAGGTTGAGAGCGAACACACAATGGATCATGGCGTTTCGGATTATGAAGGAAATAAAGAAGAGGTTGCTAAAAAATGGTCAGTCATAGTTGAAGGGGGCAGATTCGGTAGAAGCAGGCCCTCGGTGAACGCTATGCATCGGGTTAACGCCGACCTAGACCGCTACGAAAAGGGCGCTGGGGTTATAAATTACAAAATAACCGTGAGAAAAATAATGAAGACGGAGAGCTACCGTAAATTTTCGTCGGATCTGAGACAGACAAGAAGATCTCTACAGGCAACCAGTACCCCAAAAAGTACCCCCGGGAAAATACCCTGGAGATCATCTTCATGGAAACCCCCTTCGGGAAAGAGGGGCTCGTACCGAGAAACTTCAATAAGAGAATCATCACTCTCACCCCGGAGAAGCGGTGGACGACGGAGTTTTACAAATTCGGTTCGTTTCAGTGGCGTCGAGAATCCGAATTTTTCACCTTACAGAGGAAGGTCGCCATCACTGCGCCATTCGAACTCTAGAAAAGAACCACCACAACTGAGCCCTAGGCCGGGTGGACGCCGATTCTCTTCGCCTCCGTTGCGTCGTTCGCGGTCCAGTGGCAGCTATCAAGCGCCCTTAAGATCTGCTCGCAGTGATAGTAGCTTTCGTAGGGTAACCTTTGCCGACGATTCGATGGGTTCGTACAGTGCATCGCTCACACGGAGTCAAGACTATATGGACGCGAATATCAGCGGTCGATATACGACTGAATCGCTTCCGCGACGCTCCGTTCCACGGTTTTCAAACGGACGCGGGCGTTCACGATCATCAAGCCGAAGTTACGGTGAGAGGCAACACGAGGAAGACACTGAATCGGGTAAACCCTGGAACTTTAAGAATTTCAACGATCACCGGGAATTTATGGCCCAGGATATCAACCCATCGGAATCGTTCACCGAACAGATGAGAAGGGTTCAATTAGAAGGTCAGGAGGCCGAGAACCCCTTTTCAGTCTGGGATCCGGACTCGAGTCGTTGGTCCCGGGATTTTGATAAAAGTTTTGATGAGTTTATGGGACCCGGGCCGAGCAGTTCCGGAAAGGACGAAGATGCGTCTTCCGGTTCGCTGTTCTCGGATGAAATGGAGATTAACCTGCGCAGGAGACTGACACCCAGAGAGAAAAAACTTCTCTTTCACACTTGGAACCCGGTCTTTTATTGCAACCAGAATCCTGGATATATAAGAAATATCAACACTGCGAAAACCACTATGACTGATCCACGATATCGAGTGTTCTATTGATGCGTCAAAACTAGAGAAAAGATTATCTACAATTAACAATTTCAGCTTCTCTCTGTGTATTCTTTACAGGAAAAAAATATGGTGAGATCTTATTGTATTCAAGTTAAGTTTTTCAAGGGTTCAACTTCTTTTGATTAAATATCTACTACTTTTGAGACCTTATTTATTTATTTATTCATTTATAGTGTAGGGACTAGAACTCTCCTGTGCCTTCAGGGACGGGAAGTAGTAAAGATAACGTCCCTTGTCAGGTCGTGTGAAGAACCCTCTTTTACGGTTTGGCACCAACCAGGAAGCCTCGTAGAAACGAGCGCTCATCTCAGACTTTATGGCTGAAAGAACTTCCCCCCTCAGTGAGGGAGTAACTTCTGAAAACGTATCTTTTGTTCTCTTTAGACTGTAGACAACCATTCCTACACTGGGTCACGTCGGGGTCACCAGGTTCAACTTCTTTTGATTAAATATCTACTACTTTTGGGACCTTATTTATTTATTTATTTATAGTGTAAGGATGGTTTAAAGTTGAACATGCTTTAAATACAAATAACTCCGACAAAGGTTAATAGACAAACATTTAATACAACAGCACATGGATAACGGTAGAATACACGTTCATAATAAGGTAAACAGAGTTACACAAATAAAGATAGACACGTTCATGAAAGATACAAATATACAATAAAAGGCACAGACAGGAGACTAGGAATAGTCCATGCTGTAAAGAACTTACAGTAATGTAAGGGGGCGGAGCCCCACGAGAGGGTTTAGATAGAATCTACCCCATGTGGCTCGTAGTTGCTGAAACTATCAAGAGAGAGCGAAGGTTTTTAAACCGGCGCTTTTATACTGGTGCCCTAGCGGGCATCATCAAACTAAAAGGGGCAGACAACTCCACCCGGCGAACACAAACTAACGCCACAATAGCTTTAAGGTACTAGGGGGCATTTTCTCTAATTGCACCATTCGCTTGTGTTGCCAAGGAGACGATATAAAAAGGTACATTATCTCCCACTTACTAAAAAAATATCGACTTTTACGCGAGTACATACGGTACTTTGCGTAACAATTATCGTCGTATAAAATGGACACGGCGAACGGAGTTCAAATCCTGGGCACGGTTTTTGCATTTTACAGAGCGCTAATATCCTTGGGAAACAGAAGACATTCTGTTCTTTTTAAATTAAATAAAATTATACCATAGACTATAGACATGAACTTAATCAATACCACACAACACGATCCCCAATGATGCTAACACATTGTTAAAACCAATTACTACAAAAGTGTAAATATAGATACATAAGTATTATCTGTCCCCATCATTGTTATTTGTACGTTTCGGCCGATATGTCCTCCGGCCTTCTTCAGGTATTTCTTGTCGGACTCGGGAGCCTTCTCGGCCGAAACGTTGTACAAATAACAATAAAGATGGGGACAATAGTCCGAATAACGCAGATAATACTAATCATCAAGCCTCATCTCAAACATTTAGAAAAATAATAGATACATAACATAACCGCCAGGCATGACATAACCCCAGACGGGTTGATATGCCGTTAAAATCAATCAACTAGCCAACCAACCTTGGGAAAAGTATGAATCGAACTATTCCCCGTTTAGCTAAGAGTAAATAGTGGGACAGAAGTGGACAATTTAATCTTAGTATGTCAACCAGTCTAGGAGAAGGAAGATTCTGAATTATGTCATATCCTGCTCGTGTCGGAAGATTTGGGTAAATACGTATTTAGATTCATATCTAATTTTCTTTGTTCCAATACAACAAAAAAATAAATAAATAAATAAATAAATAAAAAGTAGGTGATACAGT
>CM042175.1:42002614-42009770 GCA_023376005.1 Doryteuthis pealeii
CTGGAAGAATTGTCGCTTTAACTTGAAGAATTGTCGCTTTAAATAGCTTTATATATATATATATATATATATATATATATATATTATATATATATATCAATCATCTCAAAACTTATTGGTAAATCCTCGCGTTGAAAAAAAAACCCAGCAAATAGTTTGATTGTAAACATATACTACCAAACATCAACCGGGAAGAAAAAAAAATTTGGAAAAAAAGAAAAGACCAAGATAATCGTACCAACCAAAAATAATCTATTAGTACAATATTTTGGCCAAAAGAAAAAAACAATTTATATGCATATATATAATATATATATATATATATATATATATATATATATATTGTAAACACGGTTTTGTTTGGAATGGCTTTTTGCCGATAATTTTTGGGAGAATAAGTGCTTAATTGGAGTCGTACCTAATTTTGAAAATTAATTAATTAATAATGAATTAGGCGGGAATACCTATTAAATGTATGGCTAAACAAATCGAGAAAAATCAATCTCTGTATGTACATTTCGGCCTATTAGGCCTCATCAGCAGAGCTATAGATCGGAAGACCGCCCTGTGCGTGATTTGAAACCGGACTGCCAAGCTGACAGGCCGATCCCATAACCCCTACACCTTAGGTACGACTCCAATTAAGCATATATATATATATATATATATATATATATATATATATATATATATATAAAACCGCCAGGAGACTAAAGCTAATAAGTAAAAAGTGCTCAATACCTAAGTAGAGCAAATAATAAAGATAAATCCAATGAGTCAGACGAACCTACTTAAAAGTTTCGCTTAATGCTCTTCAGGGCTAAGATCTGATTAAAGAGACTAGCAGCAAACGCATTAAATATAGTACTTTATTGGTCGTTTTAGTTTATGCTAATTTAAATGATTTATTTGAATCACGGTGATAAGTACTATATTTAATGCGTTTGCTGCTAGTCTCTTTAATCAGATCTTAGCCCTGAAGAGCATTAAGCGAAACTTTTAGTAGGTTCGTCTGACTCATTAGATTTATCTTTATATATATATATATATATATATATATATATATATATATATATATATAACCTAGTCCAGTCATAGGTAGATTTTAAATGTGTACAAGAAATAATATTTAGGATAAAGGTCTATAAAAATGGAAACAAAATAAATACACGATATGCATATGCCGGGTAATGCTGGAAAAGCAAGACCAACTCATAAGTGACGTTCTCCAGTGAACACTTACACATGGACACACCAGTGTAGGCCGACTGGCAAAAAGCTCAATCAATCTGCTCTATACGGATTCTGGATGCTGCGCGGAGGACCTACCAGAGAAGGGTGATGACCAATAGGGGCGGTTGGCGAGAGTGGGTCGTGGGTATACGTACTGTCAGCGTGACCTGATGATGAGGATGAAGATAATATGTAAAGGACCTGGGAATAATAGTGATGAAGGGGTACTCTCCCCTTCCCAAAGCAAAACTTCACCATTAAATGCAGTTTAACGTCATACCCAGGGCACTAAAGACCCTCAGCCACTGCCTTCTAGCACATATATGATAAAACGCGAGTTCAATTCTTGGACGAAGCCGTTGGCATTTCACATAGCGCTAATACCCTTGGGAAAGGTATGAATCCAATTCTCCCTCCAGCTATGGATAAATAGCAGGGCAGACTGGACTCTTTACCCATGGCTAGGTAACCAGTCTAGGAGAAGGAAAACTCTGAATTCAAACCTGTTAAACTCCGCTTAAGAAATTGACCTTGTGTCGCATCCTGCTCGTGTGGAGGGGTTGGTAAATATATATATATGATAAAAGGGGTTGTGGTTTGCCATAAGGACAATAAGGTCGGGACAATCATATAGGTGCTAGGGCTTAGCGTGACTAGCCTATTGATCGGAAGACGTTTCTCCAACCGCCTGTCTAGCCTAAGTAAGGGCCAAAGTGGATTGTTGCTTATCCTGAACTAATCAGTCACCAGGATTCCGTCCTTAAGCATCACGGATCACCACCTAAGGCCAACAGGTGGCCCCATTGGGGGGGGATTTTACGCCTCTACGCCTGAGAAATCATTTTGAATAGATTGTTGAATCATTTCTATGCTCGGACGGGCAATGGCACCTGAGAAGGCCGGAGAGTACAACGGTCGAAACGTTGAGTTTTTATATATCACAATAAAGGATTTGTACTCGGGTAGCCGTGTCCACTTCCTCGGACGATAACCGTTAAAAATCGAGCGCCTCCCAATATTATATATGCATGGGCACCTAACAACAACAGTCCGAAAAATCAAAAAAATAATGTGAATTCTTTTTTTTTAGTCGGTACGAACCGAATAAAAAAAAATAATGAACAAAAAATGTTAGTGCGTATTATACACGATTTTTTTTCAGACTTTCAATATCCAAGGGAGCGTGTTATACACGAATAATTACGGTTCTTTTTAACCCCCTTTTAAAAATGTCTTTCATAAATCAGAAGTTATGACTCAGATAATGAATGCATAAAATCTATTAATAATGGAGATTCGCTTCTGGTTTTTGTCTGTAACAAAATTACGTCACTGCTTACGTCACATTACCCAAAATCGTCATAACAAAGAATAAATACACTCAAAATTTGAACATGCAACATTAGACAGTCCTCATTGTTTTTTAAAACAAGTTTTAATAAATACATGACTGGTATTATATATCTATATATAGTTTGTTTTATTTTAATACATATTTAAAGTTTACATTTGAAATTGTTTTATTTTTTAATCCTTTAATGAATTTGATGATTTTACTTACTTAGGGTAAAAACTCGCTGACATTGAATTTTTTACTCCCACCCCTCAGGCAATATGTTTCAAAAATCTATTTTTACATCGCCCGGAGGGTGTTTTTTGTTTCGTAATTGTATACTTAATATAGAATGAATAGAGAATGAAGAGAAAAGTAAAGGTGCTCAATGCTAATATAGCAGAGCAGATTTATAATCAATAATATATTATATCATGGATATTATTATCTTGTTACTATTAGTTTCATGCTTACGCAATCCTCAGTCATCCTGAGGATTGCGTAAGCATGAAACTAATAGTAACAAGATAATAATATCCATGATATATTATATTATTGATTGTAGAATATACTTATATATATTTATATATAAATCATAAAATATACTTATATATATATATTGACCTTGTGTCGATCCTGCTCGTGCGGAGGAGTGGTAATATATATATATATATATATATTACCAACTACTCCTCGCACGAGTAGCGATACGACACAAGGTCAATTTCTTAAGTGGAGTTTAACAGTTTGAATTCAGAGTTTTCCTTCTCCTAGACCGGTTGCCTAACCAAGGTTAAAGAGCCCAGTCTGCCCTACTATTTACCCATTGCTGGAGGGAGAGTAGAATTCATACCTTTCTCAAGGGTATTAGCGCTAAGTGAAATGCAATTACCACGTCCAGGATTTGAACTTTGAATATTATATATATATATATATTATATATATATATATATGTATATATATATATATATATATAATATATATATATATATATATATATATATACCAACTCCTCCGCACGAGCAGGATACGACACAAGTCAATATAATATATATATATAATATATATATATATATATATATATATATATACCTTGTGTCGTATCCAGGAGTTGGTATATATATACATATATATATATATATATATATATATATATATATACCAATATATATATATTATATATATATATATATATAATATATTCTCATCATCATGTCGCGCAATTAGCACGGATATTCATGACAATCTCTTTTTCTCTATCATTCATTGTCCCAATGAGGTCCTCTGCGCAGCATCCAGTATCATCGCAGAGTTGGTCAATGTAGGTCCTTGGTGGGCGGCCCACATTAGCATGTCCATGTGTTGGCTTCCACAGGAGAACGTCACTTATGAGCTCGTCCTTGCTCCTCCAGCAGTGTACTAGTCCATCTCACTTGGATGGTTTGTGAGATGGGGGGGCAGGTGGCCATACAGCTGCTTCCTTGTAGGTTGCTGCTTCCACGACTTATTCAAGACTGCACGCAGCATTCTTGTGCAGCTCCTATCTAGCTTATTTCTAGGCGCCTCGTTAGGGTCCAAGTGGTGCAGTCATACAGCAGCACTGATACAACCACAGCCTGGAAGAACTGTCGCTTCAACTTGTCAGTGAGATCGGATTTCCATATGACTGAATAATCTGTTTATAGCCGACCATGCCTTTTCTATGCGTGTATTAACATCGCTTTCTGTGGATGAGATATTACTACCTATATAAATCTACATAAAATACACATTCATAATCTGAGATTTTCTATCTTTTCTTTTCCAGATTTGTCTTGCAACACCTGCCAATTTGCAATTAAAGGTAAGATATATTACTAGGACCGTAACAGACGGGGTGTCCTTGCCCCCCCCCTCCCCTGGAAATTTTTACCATTTGTAATATTTTTACAGGGTTTTATTTCAACAAAATACAATAAAGAAAGTGATACAACAAAGAAAAAAAGCTATCAAACCGATGAAAAATAGGTCTCTTCCATGGTCTGTCTGTCTGTCTGTCTGTCTATCTGTTTGTCTGTCTGTCTGTCTCTCTCTCTTTCTCTTTCTCTTTCTCTCTCTCTTTCTCTCCACTGTCACTCTTTCGATGACTTTTTATGTCTTTCTCTCTCTCTCTCTCTCTCTCTCTCTCTATCTCTCTCTCTCCTCTCTCTCTCTCTCTCTCTCTCTCTCTTTGTGCACTCTTCCATCCATTGCTACTCTTGATAACCCCCCCTCTCTCTCTCTTCATTGTCACTCTTTCGATGACTTTTTATCTATATCTATTTCTCTATCACTCTCCCTCCCTCTTCCCCCTCTTTCTCCCCCCCTCTCTCTCTCTCCCTTCTTCTTATATTCCCCCCCCATCACCATTCTTTCGATAACTTTTTTTTATCTATCTCTATCTCTAAACCCACTCTCTCTGTCTATCTCCCTCAACCCCCTCTCTCTATATATCCATCGCTACTCTTTTGATAACTTTATAAAGAGTCTCTCTCTCCCCCTCTCTCCCTCCCTCTCCCTCTCTCTCTCTGTCTTCCCACCGCTACTCTTTGATAACTTTATAAAAGAGCCTCTCTCTCCTCTTCCTCTCCCTCCTCCCTCCCCTCTCTCTCTCTTTCCCACCGCTACTCTTTTGATAACTTTATAAAGAGCATCTCTCTCTCCTCTTCCTCTCCCTCTCTCTCCCTCCCCTCTCTCTCTTCCCACCGCTACTCTTTTTATAACTTTATAAAAGAGCCTCTCTCTCTCTCCTTTCCTCTCTCTCCCCCCCCTCTCTCTCTCTTTCCCACCGCTACTCTTTTGATAACTTTATAAAAGAGCCTCTCCTCTCCTCTCCCTCTCTCCCCCTCTCTCTCTTCCCACCGCTACTCTTTTGATAACTTTATAAAAGAGCCTCTCTCTACTCCTCTTCCTCTTCCCTCTCCCCCTCTCTCTCTCTTCTCTCTCTTCTTCCCACCGCTACTCTTTCGATGATTTCAGCTTTCAGTACATTTCAATAATGAATCGTCTTACCAGACGACTATGAAAGCCACTTTCCAGTCCTTTCTCTAAAATGCATCAACAGACGTCTGCATTCAATATTTCTCTACCGTCCGATTCACAATCTACTAATTATTTTCCACACACAATGGACACCGATTATTCTATTGTTCTACACAGAGAATATGATTCTCTTCTTCTTGTCATTCGGGATGATTATGTTCGTAATCCCTATTTTCATCGTTTCCAAAGAAGCGGGAAACTTCGAGCCGATAATTGAATCACACAGAGACATTTTTTTTCTTTTCCCTGTTCGTACAAATAATTGTGTACGAACAGTGGATGGAATGAAAAAAAAAAGACTCAGTGGTAAAAAAAAAAAAAAAAGCCTGAGTAGAAATAATGAAACATATGGATTACGAAGATAATCCCCAAATGATAAGAAGAGAATTATACCCCCTGCCAAGAAAAGGATCCTATTTTAATATTGATAAGTCATGAATGCTTTGGTCCCGAAATCATGCCTGACCCAGTATCATCATTTTGACGAAGACTGCACAGCTTTTTTTCTTTTCGTTTCTTTTCTTTTTTTTCTTTTTTTTTTTAAGCATGCGTATTTACTAAGTTCACCTTAGATGTGACGCCCATGACGTGTATTTGGAGTCGCTCATGGTATTATGGTAATAGGTAGGGCAGTTTGATGTCAGTATTCAATAAAAGTGTTCAAACATTTAAAGACCATAAATAAATCAAGCACAATGGCATAGAAGACAAAACTCTGGATTAAACAAACAAAATTGTATTAACAAAATGTATACAAAAAGATAGCATTGAATACTGGGCAAGGTTCAGCCAAAAGTTCTTTTTTTAAAGTTCAAATGTAAAATGTAAGCTGGTATTTCACAGTTCAAAAGTGAGAAAGAAAAGGTGAAAGTTTAAAGTCAACTCAAAAGCAGTCAGGCATAAGTTGAATGAATATAAGATTTATCTCCGAAAGCGTATGTTATTCAAAGAGAGAGATAGATAGATAGATACCTTCAGCGTGTAAACGAAATGTTCTTAAAAAGGGTGACGTGAATTCCCTTAGGCAAATGAGATCTTTCTGGTTAGGATCCGAAAGGCTGGCTTATTTATAGTCCAGCATAGGCTCCAAAAGGGCTCTATTTGATAAATTTTCTTATTAGGTGGGAACGCCTCTGATTGGTTGAATTTTACGAATTTTATTTTAAATTTTATTTTTACTAAGGTTGCGCGATCCCATGCGCAAACTACCTATTTTTGTCATTCGACTTCTGTCCGTTGAAGTAAGAACTTCCGGGCCTCACCACAGTATAAAGGCCATCGTCTTGGGAAGCGGACTCGGCTACTCTAGTTCAAATACCCCAATGGGCCCACCTATGCGCTATGCGGTAGCGACCCGTGATGCCAAGGATGGAACGCTGGTGGGTGAGAAGTCCATGACATGCAAGACTCCACTTTGATCCTTACTGAGGCTAGACGAGCAGTCGGATAACCCCTCTTCCGATTGGAAAATGTTCTAAGAAAAAGAGTCTTTGTTAAATAGTCTTGAGCTATTATATAATCTCTCTCTGG
>CM042175.1:42009870-42020549 GCA_023376005.1 Doryteuthis pealeii
TTATCCTATCTCCTCTAACCTTCTCCCTCTCTTCATCTTCCCACCGCCTACTCTTTGATAACTCTTATCAAAGAGCTCCTCTCTTTCCTCTTCCTCTCCCTCTCTCCTCCCTACTCCCTCCCTCTACCCTCTCTCTTCCCACCGCTACTCTTTTGGACTTAACTTTAAAAAGAGCCTCTCTCTCCTCTTCCCTCTCCCTCTCTCTACCACCCCCCCTCTCTCTCTCTTCTCTCTCTCTCTCTTCCCACCACGCTACTCTTTTGATAACTTTATAAAAGAGCCTCTCTCTCTCTCCTCTCCTCTCCCTCTCTCTTACCCCCCTCTCTTCTCTCTCTTCCCACCGCTACTCTTTTGATAACTTTATAAAAGAGCCTCTCTCTCCTCTTCCTCCCCCTCTCTCTCCCCCTCTCTCTTCTCCCCTCTCCCTCTCTCTCTCTCTCTCTCTCTCTTCCCACCGCTACTCTTTTGATAACTTTATAAAAGAGCCTCTCTCTCTCCTCTTCCTCTCCCTCCCCCCCTCTCTCTCTTCCCACCGCTACTCTTTCGATGATTTCAGCTTTCAGTACATTTCAATAATGAATCATCTCACCAGACGACTATGAAAGCCACTTTCCAGTCCTTTCTCTAAAATGCATCAACAGACGTCTCCATTCAATATTTCTCTACCGTCCGATCCACAATCTACTAATTATTTTCCACACACAATGGACACCGATTATTCTATTGTTCTACACAGAGAATATGATTCTCTTCTTCTTGTCATTCGGGATGATTATGTTCGTAATCCCTATTTTCATCGTTTCCAAAGAAGCGGGAAACTTCGAGCCGGTAATTGAATCACACAGAGACTTTTTTTTTTCTTTCCCTGTTTCGTACAAATAATTGTGTACGAAACAGTGGAATGAAAAAAAAAAGACTCAGTGTAAAAAAAAAAAAAAAAAAAGCCTGAGTAGGAAATAATGAAACATATGGATTACGAAGATAATCCCCCAAATGATAAGAAGAGAATTATACCCCTGCCAAGAAAAGGATCCTATTTTAATATTTGATAAGTCATGAATGCTTTGGTCCCGAAATCATGCCTGACCCAGTATCATCATTTTGACGAAGACTGCACAGCTTTTTTTCTTTTCGTTTCTTTTTTTTCTTTCTTTTTTTTCTTTTATTTATTTATTTATTTTTTTAAGCATGCGTATTTACTAAGTTCAACTTAGATGTGACGCCCATGACGGTATTATGGTAATAGGTAGGGCAGTTTGATGTCAATATTCAATAAAAGTGTTCAAACATTTAAAGACCATAAATAAATCAAGCACAATGGCATAGAAGACAAAACTCTTGATTAAACAAACAAAATTGTATTAACAGAAGTTTACAAAAGGTAGCATTGAATACTGGGCAAGGTTCAACCAAAAAATCTTTTTTTAAAGTTCAAATGTAAAATGTAAGCTGGTATTTCACAGTTCAAAAGTGAGAAAGAAAAGGTGAAAGTTTAAAGTCAACTCAAAAGCAGTCAGGCATAAGTTGAATGAATATAAGGTTTATCTCCGAAAGCGTAGGTTATTCAAAGAGAGAGATAGATAGAGAGATACCTTCAGCGTGTAAACGAAATGTTCTTAAAAAGGGTGACGTGAATTCCCTTATCAAATGAGATCTTTCTGGTTAGGATCCGAAAGGCTGGCTTATTTATAGTCCAGCATATTAAAAGGGCTCTATTTGATAAATTTTCTTATTAGGTGGGAACGCCTCTGATTGGTTGAATTTTACGAATTTTATTTTAAATTTTATTTTTACTAAGGTTGCGCGATCCCATGCGCAAACTACCTATTTTTGTCATTCGACTTCTGTCCGTTGAAGTAAGAACTTCCGGCCTCGCCACAGTATAAAGGCCATCGTCTTGGGAAGCGGACTCGGCTACTCTAGTTCAAATACCCCCAATGGGCCCACCTATTGGCTATGGGTAGCGACCCGTGATGCCTAAGGATGGAACGCTGGTGGGTGAGAAGTCCATGACATGCAAGACTCCACTTTGATCCTTACTGAGGCTAGACGAGCAGTCGGATAACCCCTCTTCCGATTGGAAAAATGTTCTAAGAAAAAGAGTCTTTGTAAATAGTCTTGGGCTATTATATGGAGAATACATTTTGTTTCTTACTGTGTAGAAAAACCATCGCGTAACAGGTACGCACAAAAGATGAAACTGGAGCGTGGAGCGTTTGTGAAACCATAGGGTAACAGGTATATGGAATGCCTGTGGCTGGGGACCAGAGACACAACTAGTCTGGGAGAAGCACTGGCGGGAAATTATAGGAATTTGAGAATATGTTAACTAGTTTCGAAGTTGATCTTGTTTTCTTTTTTTTTTTCTTCTTTTTTTAATGTATAGGGCTTCGAGTATTTGAAGTTTTTCTTTGTGTAGTATATGTGTGTTTTTAGTTAGAATTTTCGGTAATAAGAGGGGGGCACGAATGTAATTTTGAGTGTTGCATGATGGAGCTTATATCATTTAAATCTAGTGATAACTGGCGTGTCAAAGTCGACGTTGTGTGACCAATGTACGCGCTTTCAATTTTAGAGAGGTAGTCACAGCTGGACATTTAAATTTATACACAAGATTGGTCTCGTTAAGAAGAGTAGTTTTTGGGAATGAGGTTGGTGGTGTGACAAGGTTGGTGGTTTTAAACTTTGGGTAATAAATCATGAGTTATATATATATATATATATATATATATATATATATATATATATATATATCGCAGTTGACCTCTGCGACGCTTGTATGAGTAGTAGTGAAGGTCTTCATTGAGTGCATGCTTCATGGTAGAGGCTAAAACATTCAATTCACGTGACAAAGCCCGAATTCCAATGCCAGGGTCCTTCAACACATTTTCTGCAGATTTTCGAGGAATTCTGCCGTACGAACGCAATCCGATCGTCTGTTATGTTGCTTTCTTCTAGCCACAGCCGAGTAGTCTCCATTGCAATTCTCCAGTTCATGCCTGATTGTTTTTAAAGTGTTCAGGAAGCATTGGGCAGCAACCATAATCTCCTTATTTTGATGACCGGCGCAGATCATCATGATACAAGTTATTCTCTTCCATGATTCACGTGGGTTCCAGTCATCCATCTATCTGCCATCAAGTATATGAATGAAGAAGGGTCCAAGCTTTTAAATGATGTGTAGTGTGCGTCAATACCTCCAACCCACGGAGAAAAATAACCAAAATTAAATATATCAAATTTATCCCGTACACCATATATATATATATATATATATATATATATATATATGGTTTTGAAGACTATCACAATGCAAGTGTAAAGAAAAATAAGGTAACTATCACTAGCAGTTCGGAGATATTTTGTAGAAGAGATTTTTATCTCGAAATACAGGTTAACAAACAACACCGTAGTTACCTTATGTTTCTTTACACTTGTATTGTGATAGCCTTCAGTTGGAAAGGCTTCAGAGAAACCTCCCAACGTAAGTGAATACATAGATAATGAAATCCAAACAAAGAGCACAAATATAACAACAATACAGGCTTTATTGTCTGAGCACACGGAACATGACATATAAGAGTAAGTAAAAAGGGTTCTTACTGAATATGAGATGGACAGTCACTAGCAGTTTCGGAGATATTCTGTAGAAGAGATTTTTATTTCGAAATATCAAGAATTAAAAAATTACAGGTTTACAAACAACACCATAGTTACCTTATTTTTCTTTACACTTGCATTGGGATAGCCTTCAAAACCAACCAATATATATATATATATATATATATATATATATATATATATATATATATAATCCAAAAGTCCAGAGAAGAAATCTTCCTTACGACACAAGAGTTTTATTTAAAAAACCTGTTGCAGTTTGAGAGCTCAATGTGTGCTCTTAATGTTAGAGTCACAGAGCAAATATATAAGTAAAGAAATAACAAAAGACTTAGAGATTTAGCTTTATAGTCTATTTCAGGGAGCTTAGACAAAGTGTCTAATTCTCCCAACTCATCAGATGCGAATGATGAATTCTTTATTACTTTAAAGGCATTTGAAAACAGATTTTTATTTTTTTTATTTTTAAAATTTTATAGTCCTGTGATATGAATTCCAAACGAAATCCTTGATGTTGCAAAAAAAAATGTATGTTGTAGTTTCAAATATGAGCACTTCCGCCACAAAAATCTCGGTCAACAATAAATGTATCTCTTAATGTATCTATTATTGTGACAGATTCAGAAAAAGAAAGACATATACAAAATTCGTCACCAGACGAATTCACCTATTCAAACAATGAGTCGGGAGAGTTACACTTTGTCTAAGCTCCCTGAAATAGACTATAATGCAAAATCTCTAAGTCTTTTGTTATTTCTTTACTTATATATATATATATATATATATATAATATATATATATATGAATGATCTATTTTCATTTTCTTGCAGAGCTTGATTATTGGCTACGCATGACAGGTAAGAAAGGGCATTACAGTCTGGAAGCCGCCATTGCCAAATCTTTTGAGTCGGTTTGCGAAAAGAAAGAATCCGAAGATGAAGAAATTAGAATGAAATCAATTCAATGCCGGGAACTTTTAGGTGAGTCAGATTAATACTTTGCATTTTGATTCGTGTTGACACCAGTGACAAAACAATGGGATCAAGAGAGGGGCATGGCCCCGGGACGCAGCATCGGGGGGGGGGGGTGTGGCACGTTTTGTATTTTGGTGACAAAACAATGGATCCATGTACACATCGGGGGGGTGACAATTTGATTCGTCTTGACACCAGTGACAAACAATGGGATCAAGGGAGGGCATGTGCCCTGGGACGCAGCATCGGGGGGGTGACTTTGCATTTTGATTCATGTTGACACCAGTGACAAAACAATGGGATCAAGGGAGGGCATGTGCCCCGGGACGCAGCATCGGGGGGGACACTTTGTATTTTGATTCATGTTAACACCAGTGACAAAACAATGGGATCAAGGGAGGGGCATGTGCCCTGGGACGCAGCATCGGGGGGGGACACTTTGTATTTTGAACACCAGTGACAAAACAATGGATCAAGGGAGGGGCATGTGCCCCAGGAGGAGCATCGGGGGCGGGGTGACACTTTGTATTAGATTCGTCTTGACACCAGTGACAAAACAATGGGATCAAGAGAGGTGCATGTGCCCCGGGACACAGCCACGAAAATCGTTCTAACTCAAAGGCCTTTGCGTTGCTACGCCTGTGGTTAGCATCGTAGGAAATGGTCGTCGATGCGAGTTCAAAATACTAGACGAGGCTGTTTGCATTTCACATAGCGCTATAAGAATTGAATGTGTGGTTTTGGCCATAGTGGCCAAAACTGGTTCTTATAATACGTTGGAAAGGCTTCAGAGAAACCTCCCAACGTAAGTGAATACATAGATAATGAAATCCAAACAAAGAGGTACAAATATAACAACAATACAGGCTTTATTGTCTGAGCACACGGAACATGACATATAACAAGACACAACAATGAGGACGAAAGTCCTTGGGAAGTAAGAAAGGGTTCTTACTGAATATGAGTCATTTGTGCATAGCCCACATGATAGGGTCTCTACAGGGCTACGTACACGCATAGGTACAAGCCTAAAAGTTAATGGACAGAGACACCACTCGTCTAGTCCATCTTAGTGGATGCCAGCCAAAGAGGTACAAATATAACAACAATACAGACTTTATTGTCTGAGCACATGGAACATGACATATATAACAAGATACAACAGTTAGAACGAAAGTCTTTGGAAAGTAGAAAAGAGTTCTTACTGAACATAAGAGTCACTTACTTGTGCATGGTAGGGTATCTACAGAGCTACGTACACACATAGGTACGATCTTAAAAGTGTGTGTGTGGGGGGGGCAAGACCCAACATTAATGGACAGAAACACCACTAGTCTAGTCCATCTTTGTGGATGTCAGACCAGAGAGAGAGAGAGAGAGAGAGAGAGAGAGAGAGAGAGAGAGAGAGAGAGAGAGAGAGAGAGAGAGGAGCTGAGTTTAAATACTAGGTAGTGTCCACCTAGTGGCGAAACTCTGGCAACAAGGAAAGATAACCCTTTTGGACCCTAGTTAATCTCAGCAAGGACAGACGATCGCTAATATCCTTGGGAAAGGTATGGATCAACCTACTCTCCCTTCAGCTATAGGTAAATAGTAAGGCGAGCTGGGCTCTTTAAGCTTGGTTTGGCAACTAGTCTAGGAGAAGGAAAAGTCTGAATACAAACCTGTTAAACTCCGCTTAAGAAATTGACCTTGTGTCACATCCTGCTTGTTTAGAGGGTCTGGTAAATATGTATAACATTGAAATACATTGCTTAACTTTTGCTTCTATACTCCTGGAATTGTAACTAGCTTATTATGATGTCGCAGTCCAGCACGGTAGTGACTACGCCACGGAGACTCATCTTACTAGAACTGTCACGCCTCCTAATCTGACTTGCTTATGTCCCACCAGGGTGCGTGAAGCAGTCTAGTTACGTGCAGTTAAACCTCTCCAACGATAAAACACAAATAACCATGGGTGTAGTTAAAAGGGTCTTTATTCAGAAGGAAAAGGTGAAAAGCGTGTTGTCTAGGATAATCTTCTGATATAGATAGGGCTTAGAGGTTGGCAAACACGTCTGTTGCGTTCGGGCAGAAGTGGAAAAGAGACTTGAAATTTCTCGCTGACTCACAACCCGGAAATGACCGGTGTAAAGCGAAAATGTATACTATTTACGAAAATACATTAAGAGGTCTATTCAGTAAAAATCTTTCCTACTTTCCAAAGACTTTCGTTCTAACTGTTGTATCTTGTCATGTTCCATGTGCTCGGACAATAAAGTCTGTATTGTTGTTATATTTGTACCTCTTTGGCTGGCATCCACTAAGATGGACTAGACGAACGGTGTCACTGTCCATTAACTTTTAGGCTGCTCTTACGGCAGAATCGTACTTACTAGCCGAGACAAGAACAGGGATAGCTGGTATTCAGATCCACTAACTTTTGGCGTCAAAATGGGGAAAATGTTATTTCTTTGGAAACTGTGACTCACGTGGGTCTTCTATTTTTTAGATTTGAGGAAACACTTTAGTTAGGGATCATTGTATCTGTATTGTCCACAAATTACGAAACCTTTAATCAAAATTATCTTAATAAAAAAATATCTTGTTTTACAGACGAGCACGGTTTGTTGATAAAGGAAGCATTGGTGGAACACTATGAGAGCGGCCAACCCGGAAGTTATCTCAAACTCATCCAGGAAGTGTGTCTCGAAAAGCTGGATCTGTGCAGTCCGGGGAAACAATCCGCGGAAGATAAAGTAAGTTTATTTATCGCATCTTCTCTAATAATTTCTTGTCCCAACCCTGTTGCCCTTATGGCAACCCCAACCCTTTTTATCATATGGGTGCTAGAAGGCGGTGGCTGAGGGTCTACATGTCCTGGGAATGACGTTAAACTCTATTTATTACAGACGTTTCGGTCATATACCTTCCGGTTTTCTTCAGGGTTTCACCGGTAACAACGGGTGTCAAATGTTAATCATGAAACTTATATTAGAAAACACCCGATGAGAGCCACCCTGTCGGCTGGGGCGTTAGAATGCACCGATTGCACCTCTGCAGTGGGGTAAGACTCCCCTAAATAGGGCCACTTGTTGGCCGTGGGTGTTGACCCGTGATGTTTAAGGATAGAACCCAGGTGCTCGAGCAGTCCATGACTTGCAATACTCCACTTAAGCCCTTTTCTCGGGCTAGACGGGTGGTCGGAGAGGCCCCCTTTGATCAATCGGTTGGTCACGTCAAGCCCTAGCAACTATATGATTGCCCCAATCTTATTGCCCTTATGACAGGCCCCAACCCCATTTTATCATATGGGTGCTAGAAGGCGGTGGCTGCGGGTCTACATGTCCCGGGAATGACGTTAAACTCTATCTGATGGTGAGGTTCCAGTTCTAGAGGTTTGGGGAATGCGGAGCACCCCTTCATCATCATGACTCCCTGGTCCACTCTGACCCGGAGTGGTAGTACCTGTTAGGGTCCCATATATGGGTTTAATAAAATCGTGTTTATAAAAAACATTGAGTATCCATTAAGAATGATTTCAAAATTTTATCGGCATTAAATAACCCACTGAGGTTGATATGCCGTAAAACAAACCAAACCAAACCTAATAATTTCCTTCAGGCGAATGTAACTATCAGAGCCGGACTGATAGGGACCACCCCCCATATATATATATATATATATATATATATATAATAATATATATATATATATATATAGTTAAGAATTAATGAAAAAATAAATGAATGAATGAGATAAAAAGAATGAATGAAATAAATGAAAAAATATTTTCCAAAGAAAAAAATAAATTTTAAAGAGAAATCCTCAATGGCAAAACCTTTTCATTTTTACTGCGCTTTTTAAAGCATTAAATTGATATAATTAATATATATATATATTTACCAACCCCTCCGCACGAGCAGGATACGACACAAGCGGAGTTCAACAGGTTTGAATTCAGAGTTTTCCTTCTCCTAGACTGGTTACCTAGCCAAGGTTAAAGAACCCAGTCTGCCCTGCTATTTACCCATAGCTGGAGGGAGAGTAGGGTTCATACCTTTCCCGAGGGTATTAGCGCTTAGTGAAATGAAATTACCACGTCCAGGATTTGAACTCGCGGCGACGAGTCCATTTCCCATGACTTTAACCATTACACCACGCGCTTCCTATAATAGTAATATCTTATATAATCAATACATAAGATATTGGAGAAGATAATGAGAAATTTAAAACTTAAAAATCAAAACTGAATATGTTACATAATTATTAGATACCTAATATTTATGTGCAATAGTGTAGAAATCAAAATGACGGTTATAAGTTCAGCCGGCGGCCTTGAAGAATGAATGACAAGGTTTGACCTGTCCTGATCCTTCCTTCCGGTGGATACCGTGAGAACCGGTAGAGAGGACCCTCTGTTCCGGTTTAGATAGTAAGTTTCAGTGAGTTAGAAGGTAGGAGCCGAGCTCTAGGTTGTAAGTCGCGTATTACGCGCCGCCGTTCTCATCTGCGCAGATTGTCTGGTTGGGGGTTTAAAAATAAAATAAGATCAAGTAAATCGAAGTCTTGTGTTTATTACCTAAAAACTAACAATGACACAGGGCTTCTGATAAAGAGAAATCCCCAATAGAAGATCAGACACAAAGTCCCCAAGAAAGTCCAGACCTTAGAAGATTCCAGACCAAGACAAGATGTTATAAGATTCCAAAGACGCTAGAAGAATAGAGTAAGAAAGAAGTAAGTAATGAGAAGGGTATGCAACAAATAGAATTAAATAGATGTCTTACCTCTGTGAAGTTCTGTTGAGAAATGAATTGAATTTTTTTTTATTGTAGCTAATGTTGTCTATTTCATGTCCGGTTTTATATTTGAATTTAAGATAAAAACGGGAAGATTTTAAACAACTTTTTCAGTTGTAAGATAAATATATATATATATATATATATATATTATATATATATATATATATATATATATATATTCAATATTTATATTTTTGCTTGAAGGCAATTACAATGCGTATATCGCATAAAATTCGATAATTATAGAAGATAATAATGACAAGTGAATTTCTCAAAGAATTATTCGGTGTGTAGAACATCGTACAGACTGTTTCAACTTTATTAAGTCTCATCATGAGACTTAATCATGAGACTTAATAAAGTTGAAACAGTCTGTACGATGTTCTACACACCGAATAAGTCTTTGCGAAATTCACTTATCTTCTATAATTATCGAATTTTATGCGATATGCGCATTGTAATTGCTAGTGGCTAGTTTTAAGAGAAAACGGGTCTTAAAAAGTTAATGGTCTGAAAATTGGAGCCATAAGGTCTGGCCGACAAAGTAATATCCATCGTTTCAGGGGAATTTGCAGCCATGAAGTCTGGCCGAAAAAGTACCAATTTCTGGGTGGTCGGATACACAGGGTTGTGGATGGGAGAATTCTGTATATATTCAGCTGGCTCGAGCCTCAAAACAGCAGATCCAGACCAGCGTTCGGAGGAATTAGACATAACAATCATGTAACATGCGCAGTATGATACCAGATATCCTTAATTTCCCTCTCTGGCGGAGAAGGAGAAAAGGATATGTTGTATCTTTTGGTAGGTCTCTCAAACGTGACTCTTTATATACGACGGTCCTTTATATTGTTAGTCATGTTTTGTTGTATAATGAACCTTTAGAATTGAACTAAGTTTTAGTGCATTCATTTATTGCTGTTAATCTTAGAATAAATGCCATACTGTTATAGGTGATACACCCTATAAGAATGCGCCGACGGGTTACTATAAGTAACAGGGAAATTGTGGCTTGAGAGGAAGCCAATGCGAGTCAGCTCACAATTCTATTTGTCGGACGTAATTCCAACTTCTCTGTATTGTATTTGTCTACTTTTTGTTAATACATATTCCTACATTTGTTACCCGTCGTTTTGTTCTTATTTGAGCCCCTAAAATCACAACAGTCAAAAGAAAACTCTGAATTCAACCTGTTGAACTCCGCTTAAGAATTGACCTTGTTGTCGGCATCCTGCTGCGTGGCGGAGGGGTTGGTAAATTATATATATATAGTATATAGTATATATATATATATAAA
>CM042175.1:42020649-42153611 GCA_023376005.1 Doryteuthis pealeii
GGAGAGAGGATCAGTTCCTATATTAAAAATCCTCCCTCGTTGAGGTGGTTGTCAGGTGGGTCTACAGTTGTTACTCCCTCACTGATGGGAAAGTTCCTTCAGTCACAAGAGACTGAGACAAGAGCTTGTTTCTACGAGGCTCACACGTTGGTACTAAAACCGTAAAGAGAATTCTTTCCCCAACCTGACAAGGGACGTTACCTTTTCTACTTCCTGTCCCCGAAGGCACAGGAGAGTTCTAGTCCCTACAAAATTAACTATTAAAGAAAAAATTAAAATTATTTTTTTAATTATTTATATATACGGTTAATATTTAAGGGAATCTTATAATAAAATTACAAACATCTATTTGTGAAAGGGCCTTGTAAGATTCAAAAGGTTATGACAAAGTCATAACTCGTTGGAACGCAAACAAACTCCGACACAGGTTGAGGGACAAAACATTTTATATAACAGCACAATAATTAACAGGGTACATAATACATACATACATATACAAGAGTAGAAATAATGACACATTCATGAATGGTAAAATACAAAATATTTAGGTATCAAAGAGATACCTAAATGTACATAAAAACGTAGTTACGGATACATGACTAAAGGATAGTCATATATCGTATGAGAGACTTACTAGCAGTGAGTGGCCAGTGTTAAGGGTCGAAGCCCCAAGGAGAAGGGGGTAGACAGAGTCTAACCCATAGTGTCACGTAGGTCGAGCAGCAGGGAAAGAGAGAGAGAGAGAGAAGTTCAAATCAGCCGCTTAAATACACCCGAGGCCCCTAGTGGGAACCAGCGAAACTAAACGGGCAGACAACTCTCCAGGCAAATACGAAAATAACCCCACAGTCTCTTTTTTCTTTTCTTTCTCAATTTAATCAAAAATTCGAAATTCGAGTTTTTATCAATTTGAAACAATCTAAATGTAAAATACTTTTAGAAAAAAATAATGAATTTAAATGGAAGGGGGTAATAATACAGGAAGTGGCGTCCTAGTAGTAGTAGTAAACAAATATATATATGAATATAGACAAGAGATTTATTAACTTATTAAATCATTAAATAATATAGCTGTGGGGTTATTTTTGTATTTGCCTGGAGAGTTGTCTGCCCGTATAGTGTCGCTGGTTCCCGCTAGGGGCCTGGTCTATTTAAGCGGCTGATTTGAACTTCTTTTTCCCTCTTTTCCTACTGCTCGACCTACGAGACACACTGAGGTAGACACGGTCCACCCCTTTCTCGTTGGGGCTTCGGCCCTTAACACTGGCCACTCACTGCTAGTAAATCTCTCTTACGATATGTGACTATCCTTTAGTCATGTATCCGTAAGCACGTTTTTATGTACATTTAGGTATCTCTTTGATACCTAAATATCTCGTATTTTACCATTAATGAATGTGTCATTATCTCTACTCTTGTATATGTATTTATATTACTTTTGTATGTATGTTTATGTACACTTTATCTACTTTATGTATCTCGTTATATCCATGTGCTGTACCATATTAAATGTTTTGTCCCTCAACCTGTGTCGGAGTTTGTTTGCGTTCCAACGAGTTATGAGTTTGTCATAACCTTTAAATCTTACATAGCTATATTTCTGTGGACGAAATACATAGTTGTTTATTTCTTTTTATTTCTTTGATTTTAAATATCTATTTTTATTTTCAGGAAAGTTCCATGAAACTCAACCCAGAAACCAACAAAATGGAGGTTACCTTCAGCGGAACAATAAAAACTGTAAATCCGGTGAAAGAAAGTGACTAAATTTGTAAATATATCATCAAATCCGTAGAAACCCCAGCAGTCGGTTTCCTGACCATCAACTTGTTACTGTCTACGAATTGGTTGCTAGGCAACTTTTCAGTGACTTCGATACATCTCCGGCCGACATAAAGCAACGTGGGCAGACCGTCATTAGTGAGTAATTCTCACTAGGTGCTCCATTTTTACGGCCTTATGCCACAACTAAGCTGAGCTTATTTAATAATTACCTAATGTATCTGGGCTCTAATGGATTCAAAATAAAAGTATCTGTATTTTAAAACAGAATTTTCAAATCTTCAAAAAATAAACCAACGTCAACAGGAACGCTTTTACACTGTTCTCTCTCTCTCTCTCTCTCTCTCTCTCTCTCTCATATATGTATATATATAGTTTTTTTCTAGTATTGGAGAATTGAAAATAAAGTGCTCCATTACAGGTGTAAGAGCTGTATCTATTTATTCATTATTGTGTGTAATAAATTTAAGGTACGATTGTTACCATTGGTTTCAAAGCAGAATGTTAGCTACTTATCGACAAGACAATGCGCCCGTTAAGAAATGTTGGGAACTTCAATTCATATATATATATATATTTGGGGGATATGTGCTTAATTGAAGTCATACCTAATTTTGAAAATTAATTAGTTAATAATTAATGAAACAAATCGAGAAAACATCAATCCCTGAATGTACATTTCGACATATTAGGTCTCATCAGCAAGGTTATAGACATGGGAAACTGCTCCGTGTGTGACTCGAAATAGGTCGAAATGTACATTCAGGGATTGACATTTTCTTGATTTGTTTAGCCTCTTCGGCGAAATGAATAAGATTTTTGGATGTTTGTTTTTTAGAAGCATTGTTGAATAAAGTATATATTATATTTTATGCAATACATGCATTGTAATTGCCTTCAAGCAAAAATATAATATATACTTTATTCAACAATGCTTCTAAAAAACAAACATCCAAAAATCTTATTCACTTCGCTGAAGAGCATAAGGCCTGGTTTGTTGTTATTATTCACTCAACGTCCCCTTACCTATTATGGTAGAGGCATGTAAGTATCATTTGACAAGGTTAATTTCACAGGGATTGTTCGCTGTGTACTGTGGCCGAGGCAATATGGTCTTTGACTATGCCTGCTGAGGTACTGGTTTCGATTTCTGTCGGAGGGAAGTCGTTAGTATACATCGCTAATGAGATTTAATAAAGTCGAAACAGTCTGTACGATGTTCTACACACCGAGCGATCCTTTGCCAGGATTACACTTGTCAAGTTCATTTTCTATAAAAAAGTATCAAATTTTATGCGATACATGCATTGTAATTGCCTTCAAGCAAAAATATAATATATACTTTATTCAACAATGCTTCTAAAAAAAAAACATCCAAAAATCTTATATATTTATATATACTAGCAAATATATGCACCCTCCGGGTGCAAGTATTTAAGTTTTAATATAATAAAATATCACATTAAATTAGAAAGGCTAATGAAACTGAATAAGAATGCAGAAAAAAATTGGAACAGAGGGGGTACGATTGAAAAATAGAACAACTTTGAAACTAACGCTTCCATCATTTTCCATTACTCCCGTTTTTCATTGGTAAATTTTCTTAATTTAACTATTTAGTTAAAATAGGAAGTAAAGAATAAAATGCAGTCAGTTTTCTGGCTAGCGATATTCGGTATTATGAACTATAAAGAAATTAGTCACGAACGGCAATACTCCAAGGTTTGAAGTATGGAGTTAACCACGAGTGTGCCAGACAGGTTGAGAGTTAAAGAAATAACCAAACAACTAGAAATATGAATAAAAGACGTGTATTACATGTAAGCGTTCGGCTAGAAACCACAAGGTTCCTAGTTCGATACCGGTCCTCGCCAACTCAGCGTATGAGTAGCACAGGGACCTGTGCGGTAAAGTAAGGAGCTGACGGTAGGTGTGGCACTCTGCTTCAGATGCTAAAACAATCTCCTTGGTCTAGCGCAAGTGAAAAGGGGATAGACTCCCTCACTGACTGGCTGATACCGACTTTAGGCCCCCCTGACGACTTTACTTTACTTTCATGTAACAATAAGGTTGCAAACCTTAGTTCGTCTGCACAAATATAATTTGTAATAAACTTATCTAAGTTCTGAGATAGGGTATTATTGGAGCCCTTGCTACGGCCTTCTGATAGTTCGGATATGATAGACTTTCTGTTTGATGTCCGACTCAGATTCTGGTTGTTGAGGAAGAGGAGCGACCCTTTTTTAGGTCTGTCCCCAGCGCAAGCTGGATCAGAAGAGGGGTGAGTTTGCTTATTCGGCTTTGCCACCAAAGTATGCTGGCTCGTGATTGGTTGGTTTGAAATAGAGGCTCGCAGACAAAGGACGATAACCTCCATACCCCAGAATTCTTAATAGAACCAGACCCCCTTTCAAGGTAGATATTTACCCAACCTATTCGCCACAGGTCGGATGACACAAGGTCGCTAGTCACCCAGCCAGGATTGAACTTTCTATTTAGTTAATGGATCTGCAAGACTAGCTTGCTAACCATTATGCCACAATATGTTGCCTTCCAAAGGAATAACTGTGAAATAGGCTAGTATACCATTGTTATTAAGTATGATACCAGGGGGCCCCCATCTCCCTAGGCCGCAGCAGCCCACTCATCTAAAAGGGACAGGTTTATTGCTTGAAAGGATTGTAAGATTCAAAGTTATAAGAAAGTCATAACTAGTTGAAACATAACAAACTCCGACACGTTTGTGAGACAAAACATTTTATATAGATAACAGCACATGGAAAACGATACATAAATTACAAGATAGTGTACATAAACATATATACATCAAAGGACTGGAGCGTCCGTACATAGAGATCACTTACTAAGAAGTGGGGGGGACTGTAGCCCTGCCGAGAAAGGGGTAGACAGTAGGCTAACCCATGTGTTCGTTCCGAAGATTTAGCTAAAAAAAAGGAAACAGCGTTTTTGAATGAATGCGCTTAACTACCAGAGGTCACCCTAGTGGGAACAAACAGCAACGCAGCGAAGAGATAACTCTTCCGGCAAAAGGAAGATAATTCCCTACAGGATCATGCACTTTTCGCACTGGCCACTGCACGATCTTCGGTTTGTGCATGGCTTCTCTTGTTAAAAAGTCCTTGTGTCAGTTCGGCCAGGAAGATACTTACCATTTTTACCGAGTTTGATTCTCACTGGGTGCCAAATACTTCTGACCTTGAACTGAAATATGCTTAGTAAATGACAAGATAGATAAATAGATAGATAGATAGATAGATAAACAAATACACCAACATGTTAGCATCGCTGTGGTGTCTGAACACAAAAACCTCCGATTCCGACTCCTCATGTAATTAAGTGATTATAGCCTACAATCTATATATTAATACTCTTGTTCTTTACTCTTCCGACCGCCCTGTCGGCTGGGGCGTTAGAATGCACCATCTGCAGAGGGGTAAGACTCCCCCAATGGGGCCACCTGTTGGCCGTGGGTAGCGACCTGTGATGCTTAAGGATAGAGCCAAGGTGGATGAGCAATTCATGACATGCAATACTCCACTTTGGCCCTATCTTGGGCTAGATGGGTGGTCGGAGAGGCCCCTCAGATCAATCGGCTGGTCATGTCAAGCCCTAGCACCTATATGATTTTCCCAACCCTATTGCCCTTATGGCAAGCCCCACCCCCTTTTTATCATATGAGTGCTAGAAGGTGGTGGCTGCAGGTCTACATGTCCTAGGAATGACGTTAAACTCTATCTGATGGTGAGGTTCCAGTTTTGGAGGTTTGGGGAATGTGGAGCACCCCTTCATCACCATTGCTGCCTGGTCCACTCTGACCCGGAGTGGTAGTACCTGTTAGGGTCCCATCTATGGGTTAAATAGAAAAATGTATTTATAAAAAAATTGTATTATCCATTAAGAATTGATTTATTTAAAAACTTTATCGGCATTAAATGACCCACTGAGGTTGATATGCCGTAAAACAAAACAAACTAAAAAAAACAAAAAAAAACTACTCTTCCGATTACCATCGTCTTGTAACACCCTTTAGTTGAAAATGAGACTGTCCAAATCGTCCAGGATGAAATGCAAGAATTTAAATCCTGATTACCTGCCGAATTCTTAAGAGTCATCACCACAGCTAAATAACAAACCATTCCGTTTTGGGTTTTTTAAAAATTTTTATTACAAAGAAAGGGAAGAAAAAAGATATGCTACATAAAAAAAGAGAGTTGGGTGAGCCTGCTTGCTAATCTGTTTCAATCAAACATAAAAGATGAAAAAGAGTGAGAAAGATTATACTTTTTTACATATTGAACTATTTGGCAATAGCTCTTAAGTAAACATATCAAACATTGTAATAATTAAATTATCATACTGTGGTATCTACTAGTAAGGCGAGTTAAATCAAGATTATTATACTTTTTTACATATTGAACTATTTGGCAATAGCTCTTAAGTAAACATATCAAACATTGTAATAATTAAATTATCATACTGTGGTATCTACTAGTAAGGCGAGTTAAATCAAGATTATTATACTTTTTTACATATTGAACTATTTGGCAATAGCTCTTAAGTAAACATATCAAACATTGTAATAATTAAATTATCATACTGTGGTATCTGCTAGTAAGGAGAGTTAAATCAAGATTATTAAACTTTTTACATATTGAACTATTTGGCAATAGCTCTTAAGTAAACATATCAAACATTGTAATAATTAAATTATCATACTGTGGTATCTGCTAGTAAGGAGAGTTAAATCAAGATTATTATACTTTTTTATATATTGAACTATTTGGCAATAGCTCTTAAGTAAACATATCAAACATTGTAATAATTAAATTATCATACTGTGGTATCTGCTAGTAAGGAGAGTTAAATCAAGATTATTAAACTTTTTACATATTGAACTATTTGGCAATAGCTCTTAAGTAAACATATCAAACATTGTAATAATTAAATTATCATACTGTGGTATCTGCTAGTAAGGAGAGTTAAATCAAGATTATTAAACTTTTTACATATTGAACTATTTGGCAATAGCTCTTAAGTAAACATATCAAACATTGTAATAATTAAATTATCATACTGTGGTATCTGCTAGTAAGGAGAGTTAAATCAAGATTATTATACTTTTTATATATTGAACTATTTGGCAATAGCTCTTAAGTAAACATATCAAACATTGTAATAATTAAATTATCATACTGTGGTATCTGCTAGTAAGGAGAGTTAAATCAAGATTATTAAACTTTTTACATATTGAACTATTTGGCAATAGCTCTTAAGTAAACATATCAAACATTGTAATAATTAAATTATCATACTGTGGTATCTGCTAGTAAGGAGAGTTAAATCAAGATTATTATACTTTTTTATATATTGAACTATTTGGCAATAGCTCTTAAGTAAACATATCAAACATTGTAATAATTAAATTATCATACTGTGGTATCTGCTAGTAAGGAGAGTTAAATCAAGATTATTAAACTTTTTACATATTGAACTATTTGGCAATAGCTCTTAAGTAAACATATCAAACATTGTAATAATTAAATTATCATACTGTGGTATCTGCTAGTAAGGAGAGTTAAATCAAGATTATTATACTTTTTTATATATTGAACTATTTGGCAATAGCTCTTAAGTAAACATATCAAACATTGTAATAATTAAATTATCATACTGTGGTATCTGCTAGTAAGGAGAGTTAAATCAAGATTATTAAACTTTTTACATATTGAACTATTTGGCAATAGCTCTTAAGTAAACATATCAAACATTGTAATAATTAAATTATCATACTGTGGTATCTGCTAGTAAGGAGAGTTAAATCAAGATTATTATACTTTTTTATATATTGAACTATTTGGCAATAGCTCTTAAGTAAACATATCAAACATTGTAATAATTAAATTATCATACTGTGGTATCTGCTAGTAAGGAGAGTTAAATCAAGATTATTATACTTTTTTATATATTGAACTATTTGGCAATAGCTCTTAAGTAAACATATCAAACATTGTAATAATTAAATTATCATACTGTGGTATCTGCTAGTAAGGAGAGTTAAATCAAGATTATTATACTTTTTATATATTGAACTATTTGGCAATAGCTCTTAAGTAAACATATCAAACATTGTAATAATTAAATTATCATACTGTGGTATCTGCTAGTAAGGAGAGTTAAATCAAGATTATTAAACTTTTTACATATTGAACTATTTGGCAATAGCTCTTAAGTAAACATATCAAACATTGTAATAATTAAATTATCATACTGTGGTATCTGCTAGTAAGGAGAGTTAAATCAAGATTATTATACTTTTTTATATATTGAACTATTTGGCAATAGCTCTTAAGTAAACATATCAAACATTGTAATAATTAAATTATCATACTGTGGTATATCCACAGGTCCTGCTAGTAAGGAGAGTTAAATCAAGATTATTATACTTTTTATATATTGAACTATTTGGCAATAGCTCTTAAGTAAACATATCAAACATTGTAATAATTAAATTATCATACTGTGGTATATCCACAGGTCCTGCTATTAAGGAGAGTTAAATCAAGATTATTAAACTTTTTACATATTGAACTATTTGGCAATAACTCTTAACATATCAAACATAATAATTAACATCTACCGCCCCTATTAGTTAAATATAAAACACGATTACCCCCCCCCAAAAAAAAAAAAAACCTATTTATAAAGAGTATAACTTTAGCAACAAAATTAGGGCCATATAAAGTATAAATTTAACTGGAATCAATCAGTAAAACTATACCAACTCTGACTCCAGAGACCCCTTAATTGCTTTTTGATTCTGACTGACTGCTCTAGGCTAGTCACCTAACCAACATTAAAGAGCTGTCTTTAAGAAGAGAGAATAGTTGGATTCATACCTTTCCCAAGGGTATTAGCATCCTGTGAAATGTTAACTGTATAACTTTACAGGCTAAGCTAGGCAAAGTATAAATTCAACTAGAGTCAGAGTTGGTTTAGTTTTACAGATTCTAGTGACCCCTTAATATGCTTCCGACTCTACAGCCCTAAATCTTCTTATTATAATGGAGATTGTGTGCTTTTTTGTCTGTAACCGAAACTATCACTACTCAAGTTACAATTCCCTTAGTTATTGACATCACATTCTCAATGATTTTATTTTTATTTTAACCTCTATTATTAATAAAATTGTTTTACATTAATACTGTTAACCATATCTACATACTAATAACATACAATTATGTTTATATTTACAACAAAATAGCGGTTTACAGTGTGAAGGGGAAGGCTAATTTGCATATTGATATTAAAAAAAATCGAATTTAATAAATATGTGCTTAGTATTATTGATTTCTAACTGTTTGGTTTTATTTTAATGAATATAAGAAAAAATCTCTTCAATTAATCTTAAATGAAATCCATTAACAAGAAAAGATAAGTGTCATTTTATTCTTTACTTCCTCTTATAACTAAATACTTAAATTAGAAAAAATAACAATGAAAGACGAGAGTGATGGAAGAGTAAGTTTCAGTTGTTCTATATTTCGATTATACCCCCCTCTGTTTCACATATTTTTATCTGCATTCTTATTTAGTTTCATTAGCCTTTCTAATTTAATATATTTTATTACATTAAAACTTAAATACTTGCACCCGGAGGGTGCATATACTTGCTAGTAAAAAGAAATGCTTTTTGTTTTTTTAATAAACAAGATTTATGCAATTTTTTTTGAAATAATAAGATTATATATATTCTCTATAATTACCTAGAATTTCAGGTTGTAAAAAAAAAAAAAAAAAAAAAAAACACCTTTTGTACATGTCTTGCAAATTCACAAGGTCAATTATTCAACCGAATTTTCAAAACCAAGAATAGTCAAAAGACTTTGAAAAACAACTGTGTATGGCCTTAATTTAAATTAAGTTATAGTGCACACTCCTTATAAATAATTTAAAAAATCATGGGTCTATATTTATTCAGAATTACTAATTTGCAAGGCTGTGGTGTCAGAAGCAATTATGGGGTTACAGGGTTCAGTAGAGACACCTTTAATTGCATCCAACTCCACAGCCCTGCAAATTGCTAACTTTTAAAAAATTTTATTTCCCATAAAAGAAATGGACTTTAAAAAAAAAGGGGGGGGGGCATTCAATTTGCAATAAGCTTTTCAGATTTTAAGACCATTTTATTTCAAGTGAACTTTTAAGCTGTAGCCATGTCAGTACTAATGTATGGTGGCACCACTTGAACTGTAATGAAACATCTAGAGAAAAAGCTAAAGGGAAACTTTTAAGAATGCTGTTTTAAACAAATCCCGATTACTGCCATTCTAGGCTCCCAAACTCCGGCAGATTAGTTGTAAGGCAGCCATGTCAGTACTATGGTATGGTTGCACCACTTGGACTCTAGTGAAAAAAAAAAAAAAAAAAAAAAAAAAAAAAAGAAGAAAAGAAAGAAAGAAGAGAGAGAGAAAAGAAAAAGAAAAAGAAAGAGAAAGAGAAAGAGAGAGAGAGAGAGAGAGAGAGAGAGAGAGAGAGAGAGAGAGAGAGAGAGAGAGAGAGAGAGAGAGAGAGAGAGAAGCTAAATGAGAGCTATCCAAGAATGCTGTGCTATTTTGAACAAATCCTGGAAATGGCCATTCTAGGTTCCCAAACTCTGTCAGTTAGTTTGTAAGTCAACTGGTTATCAGCACAAGACCCACAAGGATGAATGAGCTATTTTAGAGAAATTCCCCTTGCCATTGTTTTAAGACAACACAGTTTATTCTTTCGGTTAGGAATATCTATCAGAAATGGTTGCCTTTCTTTAAAAATAAACATGGATATCTTGTTTTTCTTTCAAAGAGTTTAACTACCATGGTAGCAATATCTCATCTACTGAAAGTGATGTCAAGACATGCCTAGGTAAAGCATGAACTGCTATTGACAGGTTAACAACTATATGGAAAATCTGATAAAATAAAATGAGAATTCTTTCAATCTGTAGCTATGTAATTACTATTGTATAGCCAAAAACGTAACAGTATCTTTGAAACCTATCCCCTCTTTAGAATTAAAAAAAAAAAAAAAAAATTGTTTAATTAACACAACAAAAGTAAAATTATTATTAATCAAACCAATTCATCCCTTAGAGCTTGTGTGGCTGATATTTTTGCCCTTACCCAGGAGTACAGAATGTCAACCTATAGTTTTAATTACATTATTTTTGGTTTTAATAATAATTTAATTATTTTGCCTCTTTTTTTAAAAAAATAACATTAAATTCAAGATTATATATATTCTATATAATTACCTAGAATTTCAGGTTGTAAAAAAAACAAAAACCCTTTTGTACATGTCTCGCAAATTCACCACAAGGTCAATTATTCAAAATTTAATCATTATTTTTAAAGAATTTAATAAAAAGAGCTAAAAGGTTAGGGTAACCCTATTAAGAGCAATCATTCTGATATAATGAATGGTTATTTCCTAGTTGAATAACATATTACAGGCTGACGCAGAAAAAAAACAGAACCCACAAATTTTGTAATAAAACTGTTACTTTTTATTTTTATTGAAGTTTAAACGAGGTTAGTGACAAAAAAAAAAAAGAAAAAAAGACAGAACCCAACCTAACCCCATTTAAACTTTAAAAAAAATTAAAATTAAGTTTTATTACAAAATTTGGGGGCTCTTTTTTTTCTGGGTCACCTTGTAATATGTTACTCAACTAGTAAATAACCCAATAAACTATGCCCAGGGAATCCTTATTTCTGCACTGCTATTATCTATAATTTAGAATACTTTTCAACTCTTAACATCCTATACCACCTCACTCCACCCTGCCAGAAGTCACATTTGTTTCCCTAATCTACCCCAAAACGATAGCCTTTGTTTAAATATAACATTAAACATATTTAGAAGTCTTTATTTTAAGGGAAATAACAGCTGACGTTAAATGAAAAGGCCATTTTTAGCATTTTTGATAGATCCTTAGAGGAATGGAACTCTAGACTTAAAAAATTCTCAACAGGATGTTAAGAGTTAATTAACATTGTTAGTACTAGCAAATATATGCACCCTCCGGGTGCAAGTATTTAAGTTTTAATATAATAAAATATCATATTAAATTAGAAAAGCTAATGAAACTGACTAAGAATGCAGATAAAAAGATCTGCAACAGAGGGGGTATAATCGAAAAATAGAACAACTTTGAAACTAACTATTCCATCATTTTCCATTACTCCCGTTTCATTGGTAAATTTTCCTAATTTAACTATTTAGTTAATAGGAAGTAAAGGATAATATTAGTTATTTCTTCTTGTAAATAAATTTCTTTTAAGATTTATCTACGAGATTTTTGTTTATATTTCTTAAGATAAAACCAAACAATTAGAAATCAATAATACCAAGCACATATTTATTAAAATAACATTTTAAATATCAATATGCAAATTAGCCTTCTCGTTCAAACTGTAAATCGCTATTTTGTTGTATATATAAATACAATTGCATGTTATTAGTACGTATATATGATCAACAGTATTAATAATGTAAAACAATTTTTATTAATAACTGAAGGTTTAAAAGAATGAAATCATGGAGAATTTGACGTAAATAATTAAAGTAATTGTGACTTGAGTAGTAATATAGTTTCAGCTTCAGACAAAAATGCAGTCTATCTCCATTATATATAGATTAATATTATCTTATTATAATAGAGATTGTGTGTTTGTCTGTCTGTAACCAAAACTATATCATTACTCAAGTCACAATTCCCTTAGTTATTTTCATCACATTCTCCATGATTTTTATTTTTATTTAAACCTCAATTACTAATAAAATAGTCTTTTATTGGACCTATTTGCATATTAATAAAATGCAGTTGTATTTATATATACAACAAAAATAGCAGTTTACAGTGTGAATGGGAAGGCTAATTTGCATATTGATATTAAAAATTTTATTTTAATAAATATGTGCTTAGTATTATGGATTTTTAATTGTTTGGTTTTATATTAATGAGTATGTGCAAAAATTTCTCTAATAAATCTTAAATAAAATTCATTAACAAGAAGAAATAACTGCAATTTTATTCTTTACTTCCTATTTTAAGTAAATAGTTAAATTAGGAAAATTATCATTGAAAGACTGGAGTAATGGAAGAGTGGGTTTCAGTTGTTCTATTTTCCTATTATACCCCTCTCTGTTTCAAATGTTTTTATCTGCATTGTTATTTAGTTTCATTCGCCTTTTTAATTTAATATATTTTATTACATTAAATACTTATTTGCTAGTTACATATAAAAACAATTATCAGGTTGCAAAACTTAAATAACAGGTTAGAGTATTTTTATAGCCTGGAACTTTTCAAGGTTAAATTTGTTTGAATTAGAAAAATTCAAAACCCAGTGATTAATGCAAGAAGAATTATCCAGTTAGAATTTTAAAAAAAAGACAAACAAAGATTTTTAAGTCTTTCAAAAAAGCAAATTTATTTTAAAGGCCATAACGTTTATTTCTTTGAGCCTTCCTTTGCTTTCATGACACGTACAACGATCTTCTGTTCCTCAATAAGGAATGCCCTGACAATCCTGAAAAATAAGAAAAAAATGTTAAGTTTAGAAGATTAAATAAATAAATTCAGTTTAAAAAAAAACATTTTTTTATGAACACAAAATTTGAGAATTGCAACCATGAGTGGATTCAACCTTAACAAGAATTCTTTGTTTTTACCCGAGTCTCATCAAAAGATTACCACAGGAAGAAAAACTACTATATCTCTTAAAGTCCTATAATACCTCATTCCACCTGGCCGGAAGTCTCCTTCGTTTTCCTAATCTGCCCCCAAATGATAGCCTTTGTTTAAATGTAATATTAAACATATTTAGAAGTATTTGATTTAAGGGAAATAACAGGTAACTTTAGATGCAAAGGTCTTTTTTTTATATATATCCTTATAGGAATGCTCTGGACTCAGCAAATTCTCAACAGGAGTTATATACTTATGACTTTCTCATGTTCTCTACAGTTGTAGTTCTTGTGGTAATCCTCTGATGAGACTCAGGTGAAAACAAAGAATTCTTGTCAAGGATGGATTCCCCCTAGGGTTGTTATTCTTAAATAAATATACAGTACACATAGAAATGACAAAAAAGCTGATTGATGCACAAGCTTGGCTATATTTATAAGTAGTTTACAAAAAAGAAAACTGATAGTAATCAAAACAAGTCAGAAAATACACACAGGAATCATTCTAATCATAGCCCAGTGCTAAATATCATCATACTTGTTTGATTAACACACACACACTATATCTATATATGAGAAGTAAACAAACAAACTGTGTTTTTGATATGGCTTTTTTAGCCGATAATCTATAGCTCTGCTGATGAGGCCTCATAGGTTGAAATGTACATACAGAGATTGATTTTTCTTGATTTGTTTAACCTTACATTTGAATAGGTATGCCTGCCTAATTCATTAATTTTCAAAAATTAGGTACGACTTCAATTAAGCACATATTCTCCCAAATTATATAATATATATATATATATATAGATATATATATATATATATATACATATATATATATACACATACACGCGCAACAAAATGGGAAGAGAGAATTTAGAAAAAGTAAGCTAATCCAAATTTTAAGTGTTTTTTTTAAAGAACTATTGTTGGTATCAGCAAGATAGTGAGAGAGTCTTTCTCCTTTTCACTAGCACTATACCAGGGAGATTGTTTTTTTTTTTTGGAGGTGGAGCACCACATCTACCACCAGCCCACCCCACAGATCCAAGCTGTATTACTTATTGTGCTAAGTTGAGTGTTGGTATCAAACAAAGAACCTTGTTCCAAGACAGATGCTCTACAGAATGAGCTTTGTTAGTTTACTCTCTGCTGTTTTACAATAATGTATAGAAATTGACACATAATATGATAAGATCAAAGTGTAGTATACACTTTCTATTTCATAAACAGGTCAGAATATCACACACTAGAATCAAAATATTTCATAGCCCAGTGCAGATGTCATCATTTCTGTCCATCTAAAAAAAAAAAAAATAATTCTATTCAAGCTATACTTAAATGTTTTTTTCTTCTTTCCCTTTTTAAATAAAAAAATTATTAAAAAGTAAAGTTGCTGATAAAAAACAAACACGACCAGTTTAAGAATGTCCACCGAATAATTAGGGATACTACCACTACAACACAAAGACCCCACCCACCGCCTGTTGTATCTCAATTTTTATAATGTAGTAATGTTCCAGTTTTTATTTTACTCAATTTTGAAGACATTTTATCAAATGTCTTCATTCACCACTGAGAATTTATATTACAATTATTTGCCAATAAGCAAAGGAAACTTATAGCATTTAATACACCTGGAGTTATCTCCCTTGCGAAATAGTATCATTCAAAGATAAAATTGCTTCTGCAAGAAATGTTCATTTTCTCTGCTGTTGTACAATAATGTATAGAAATTGACACATAATATGATAAGATCAAAGTGTAGTATACATTTTCTATTTCATAAACAGGTCAGAATATCACACACTAGAATCAAAATATTTCATAGCCCAGTGCAGATGTCATCATTTCTGTGATTTAAATAATTACTTCATTGAAGACGTACTTAATTCTATTCTCACAGGGTTAGGATTTTCTGTTCTAACCAAAGGGCAAATAACTGCCCTAAACGTTTGTAATCCTTCTATCCCAGTGCTACCAAGATTTACTTATATACAAACAAAGTGCAGGTCAGGCGTGGGGCAGCAACATGCAGACTTTCATGGCCCCATCGAAAGACCAATTAAATTTTACACTTTTATTTTAAAATGGTATTCCAATCTCAAAACATAAAACTTAGTTTTCCATTTCTTTTTAGTTGTATATGTTAAATTTGGATTAAATCATTAACTAATTTGTTGGAGGAAAAAAAAAAAAAAAAAAAAAAAACTAAAGCAGGTGGAGTGACCTATTGTCGTTATCAGCTTGACAGCAAAGAGTCTATCCCCTTTTCGCTAACGCTAGACCAGGGAGATTTTTTTTTTTTGTTCGAGGTAGGGTGCCACATCTATCATTAGCTTCCAATTTACCGCACAAAACCAAGCTGTGCTACTCATATACCGGGTTCGCAAGAATCTTGTGGTTCCCAACTCTATTATGCTAATTTGCCCTACAGTTTTACAGTGTAAAGGAATTGATACATTATAATTTGATAAGCGCTATGTGCACTCTCCATTTTCTATTGAAACTGAGGTAGTAATTAATCAAGTCAGAAAATACACACAGGAATCATATATTAATCATAGCCCAGTGCTAAATATCATCATAATTGATTAATCAACACACTCATACGTGGTATCATTTTTTTTCAATTAAGGAAGCAATATTTGACTAATTAAACAGTCTTTGTGTAATTAGCTGTAAATGCCCAACAAAATCTCCGGACCATATGACCTTTGGGCACCCCCTTTTTGATCTCGATTCAGAAGGACATGTTTTTCATTTAAACCGTCAATATCTGGTTGTTTGTTAACAGACGATTTTTAGAGTATTTTTTAAATTATAAAACAAACAACCGGATATTGACGGTGTAAATGAAAAACATGTCCTTCTGAATAGAGATTAAAAAGGGGGTGCCTAAAGGTCATATGGTCCAAATTTCCACTAAATTTTAGTAGCATTTGTGAAAGGTTGGTTGGTTGGTTTATTAATTTTAACGGCATATCAACCTGTCCAGGGTTATATCATGCCTAGCGGTTGGGTTGTTATACATAGTGTATTCATATATATACATTTAGTAATTGGTTTTAACAATGTGTTAGCACTATTGGGAATCATACTGTATGCCATTGATTTGTTTCATGTCTATATTCTATGGTATAATTTTATTTCCCTCAAAAAGGAGAAAATATCCTCTATGTTAACATTTTCAAATAAATCCTTCATATTGTTTGCTTTAAAATAATGTTTTCTGATGTGAGCAAAAAATAATCTGTATTCATATGTATGTACCAAACGAAGATGAAAAAATACACATTTTTCACTAAGCTAAGTTAGCATGAAAAAAATAAAATTTAAAAAAATGCAGATAAATGGGAAAGTGTCTTCAGATTACGGTCATAGTGGATCCACAATTAAGCTTTGAACTCATAAGCCAGATATTTCAAACTGATCGTGACTTTGACAACACCAAATCTTATTATAATGGAGATTGTGGGTTTGTCTGTCTGTAACCGAAACTATATTACTATACAAGTCACAATTCCCTTTGTTATTTACATCACATTCTCCATGATTTTATTTTTATTTAAACCTCAGTTATTAATAAAATTGTTTTACATTATTAATACTGTTGACCATATCTACATACTAATAACATGCAATTGTATTTATATATACAACAAAATAGCGGATTACAGTGTGAATAGGAAGGCTAATTTGCATATTGATATTAAAAATTTGATTTTAATAAATATATGCTTAGTATTATTGATTTCTAATTGTTTGGCTTTATCTTATTGAATATGAGCAAAAATCTCTGGGATAAATCTTAAAAGAAATCCCTGAACAAGAAGAAATAACTGTAATATTATTCTTTACTTTCTATTTTAACTAAATAGTTAAATTAGGAAAATTTACCAATGAAAGACGGGAGTAACGGAAAATGATGGAAGATTTAGTTTCAAAGTTGTTCTATTTTTCAATCATACCCCCTCTGTTTCAAATCTTTATCTATTCTTATTCAGTTTCATTAGGCTTTCTAATTTAATATGGTATTTTATTACATTAAAACTTAAATACTTGCACCCGGAGTGTGCATATATTTTCTAGTGCTAATAATGAAAGTCTTGACATAGCAACCATTCACAGAATTTCTTTAAATAGAGACAACCATGCAACAAAATATCAATTACTTATAAATCTCATTGTTTTTTTTAGGAAACTAAAAGTATGCAGAGTAGCCTATTTGCAACACCAGTTGGACAGTGAAGTAGTCTTTCTTCTTTTCATTCATGCTAGATCAGGCAAATTGGGTTTTGTAGCTTCCAATTTACTGCACAGATTCAAGCGGTGCTACCCACGCACCAAGATGGCAAGGGCCAGTAGTGAACCTATAACCCTTTGCAATTCAAAAGGCGGATGCTCTGCAGACAAAGCTAAACAGGCATCATAAATCATGAACCAAAAATGAAAATGATTTGCTGCATTTAAAAATTCTAGTTAACTAGTAAAATTATAATTTGATAAGAGCTCAGATTAATATCCATTTTCCAGGAAGGAAGGAAGGAAAAAAGAAAAAGAGAAAGAGAAAGAGAGAAAGAGAGAGAAAAAGAAAGAAAGATCTAGTAAGTATGTAGTAATTAATCAAGTCAGAAAATACACACAGGAATCATATATAAATCATAGCCCAGTGCTAAATATCATCATACTTGATACAGGGTATCATTTTTTTCAATTAACTCTTAAAGTCCTATACCACCTCATTCCACCCAGCTGGAAGTCACATTTGTTTTTAACTAATCAGCCCCAAACAATAGCCTTTGTTTAAATTTAATATTAAACATATGTAGAAATCTTTGATTTAAGGGAAATAATAGGTAACTTTAGATGCAAAGGTCATTTTTAGCCATTTTTTAAATACATCCTTATAGGAATGCTCTGGACTTTAAAAACTCTCAACAGGATGTTAAGAGTTAAAGAAGCAATATTTGGCTGTAATTAAAGTCTTTGTGTAATTAGCTGTAAATGCCCAACAAAATCTCCGGATCATATGACCTTTAGGCACCCCTTTCTGATCTTTATTCAGTAGGACATGTTTTTCATTTAAACCGTCAATATCCGGTTGTTTGTTAACAGACGATTTTTGGTTTGTTTTTTAAATTATAAAACTAACCCCTAACAACCAGATATTGACGGTGTAAATTAAAAACATGTCCTTCTGAATAGAGATTAAATTAAGAATGTAGTTAATAATCAAGTCAGAAAATACACACAGGAATCATATTAATCATAGCCCAGTGCTAAATATCATCATACTTGATTAATTAACATCTTCAGCAAAATATGAAGATTTTGAGGATTTATAAAAAGGTAAGCTAATCTAAATATTAGCTACTTATAAATCCCATTGTTTTTAGGAAACTAAATAAAGTAGGCAAAGTGGCCTATTTGCGGTATCAGCCGGACAGTGAAGTAGTCTATCTCCTTTTCACTAGATCTAAACTAGGTAGATTGTTATTTTGTAGCTTCCAATTTACTGCACAGATTCAAGATGTGCTACCCATGCAAGAGATAGTAATGAACCCATAACCCTTTGTGGTTCAAAAGGCGGATGCTCTACAGACCAAGCTAAACTGGCCCCTATCATAAAAACATGAACCAAAAATGAAAATGTGATTGGCTGCATTTAAAAATTCTAGTTAACTAGTAAAATTATAATTTGATAAGAGCTCAGATTAATATCCATTTTCTAGAAAGAAAGGAAAAGGAAAAAAAAAAGGACTTAGGAAGAATATAATTAACTCTTAACATCCTATACCGCCTCATTCCACCTGGATGGAAGTCACATTCATTTTCCTAATCTACCCCAAATGAGCCTTTGTTTAAATGTAATATTAAAAATATTTAGAAGTCTTTGATTTAAGGAAAATAACAGGTAAATTTAAATGAAAAGACCATTTTTATCCATTTATTGATAAATCCTTATAGGAACAGGGCTTCTCAAAATTCTCAACAGGATGTTAAGAGTTAATCAAGTCAGAAAATACACACAGGAATCATATTGATCATAGCCCAGTGCTAAATATCATCATAATTGATTAATTAACATCTTCAGCAAAATAAAGATTTTGAGAATTTAGAAAAAGGTAAAGTAAACTCGCCGGGGCAGCCTGAAGTCGGTATCAGCCATACAGGGAAGGAGTCTATCCCCTTTTTAATAGTGCGAGACCAAGGAGATTGTTTTGGCGTCTGAGGTGGAGCGCCACACCTACCATCAGCTCCTTACTTTACCGCACAGATCCCTGTACTACTCATACGCTGAGTTGGCGAGGACCGGTATCAAACTAGGAACCTTGTGGTTTCTAGCCGAACGCTCTACTGACTGAGCTAACCCGGCCCCTCTAGAAAAAGGTAAGCTAATCTAAATATTACTTTCATGTTTCAATGTCTTTATGAAAGTAAAAATCTTTATTATGTTCTCATCAAAATATAAATTACCTTTAGCCTCAATGTAAAAAAAAACAAGAGTAGACAGAGTGGCCTATTGCCAGTATCAGCTCCTTTTCACTAGTGCTAGACCAGGTAGATTGTTTCTGTTGTAGCTTCCAATTTACTGCACAGATTCAAAATGTGCTACCCATGAGCCATGTTGGCAAATGCTGGTATTTAACCCAGAACCTTTTGTGGTTCAAAGTGGATGTTCTGACTGATCTAAACAGGCCTCTATAATAAAACATGGACCAAAAATGAAAAAAGTGATTGGCAACATTTACAAATTCTTGTTAACCAGTAAAATTATGATTTGATAAGGAGGTAAGATTACTAGCTATTTTCTAAAATAAAAAACAAAAACTAGCAAGAATATAGTTACTATTCAATCAAGTCAGAAAATACACACAGGAATCATTAAATCATAGCCCAGTGCTAAATATCATCATACTTGTTTGATTAAAATCTTCAGCAAAATATGAAGATTTAGAAAAAGATAAGCTAATATAAATTACTAATAAGTTTCAATGTTTTTATGAAAGTAAAAATCTTTAACTGTATCATGTTCTTCAAATAAAGAAAAGTATAAACTTATGACTTGTATGACCAGTAACACAGATCTAATCTCGATTAGAACAGTACCATTTTCTAATGAACACACCAATCAAAGTTAATACACGGATGTATGTATGCAGACAAGTCACACGAGGGGAAGACTATTTTTAAATGTCAATATTTTAATTTCCCGATTTCATATAAATTTAGTTTTATATCTAATGGCCACTTAAAGTCAAAACAAAAAATGTATTTTTAGACAAAATATAAAAAGCCTTCAAATGCCTTGGAAATTCACCTTTTTCCTTAGATAACAGTACAACTATTCAAGTGTATCACACGTATGTGCATAATAAACTGTAAAACAAAATCTACATACCTGTTTCTGACACATTGGTGGCATCTGGAACCTCCATATGATCGGGAAACTTTCTTATGTCGCTTGGACATAGACATCCATCTGATGGGTCTGGCAGGGGTGATCTAAAAAGAAAATTACCAATCAGAAACCGTGAATAAGTCAGCCTAATAAACCTAGGAATAAAAAGTGAAATCTGTTTTTAAAGTAATTAACAATTATGCAGTTATTAAGACTAAGTGTACTAATGCCAAAATCTTAAAAGGCTTTATTTAAAATGGCCTGATAATAAAACTATTTAGATATTAACTCTTAACGTCTTATACCACCCGGCCAGAAGTCACATTCGTTTTCCTAATCAGCCACCAATAGCCTTTGTTTAAATGTAATATTAAGCATATCTACAAGTCTTTGATTTAAGGAAAATAAAAGTTAACTTTAAATGCAAAGGCCATTTTTTGATAAATCCTTATAGGAATGGGGCTCTGGACTTGGAAAATTCTTAACAGGCTGTTAAGAGTTAAAGAGTTGTCTTCAGTTGAAAGTAATTATCAACTTATTATGTTAAGATTTGTTTTGTAGTTTATAAAAAAAAAAAAAAAAAAAAAAAAATTATTTTTAAATTATTATTTACTACGTAACTATAATTGTTTTTTCAGACTTGTCCCCGTCTTTATTGTGATATGTAAAAACGTTTTTGTCACTTATGTATTAGGTCTGTACCGATTTGATATTATTTGACCAAATTTTTTTAGATGAGGCTTGTTGTGTATAATTTTGTTTTTTCAGACTGCTTTTACATATGACAATAAAAACGAGGACAACAGTCCGTAAAAATTCTGATAAATAATATTTTATTAGATAAAAATAGAAATACTTACTCCCTTTAATTTCCTTTTGCAGTCACCACATTTGGGTGTGGTGCCCAATTTCTTTACATACAAGTACACAAGTTTACCACCTGAATTAAAACAAAATTAAAAAAAGATTATAGTAATTTGTAATTTGCTTGAAGTATTGTTAAGTATGTTATTATATAATAATGATTGGAAGGCAATTACAATGCATATAAAATAAAAACAAAAAGATGTTTTTTTTTTATCTTATCGATTTCAAAGTAAACTTTATCTTCAGGGACTGCTTTCAGAAATGAACGCGTTTTTTTTTGTGTTATATTTTTTTTATAAAGCCACACGGAAGAAAAAAAAAAAAAAAAAAAAAAAAAAGGTTGAATATACATACATACAAGTATTTGTTTAGTTGTATTTTACAGCATGTCAGCCTTTATTAGGTTACGTTTTTATATATATATATATATAGATAGATAGATAGAGAGAGAGAGAGAGAAGAATAGGAAAATTAAGAACGAGAAAAAATAAAATAGTAATACAATTTTTAATGCCTGAGAATTTATAATTATTTGTCAATCAGTAAAGGAATCTTATAAGCATTTAATACACCTGGAGTTATCTCCCTTGTGAAATAGTATTATTCAGGTTAAGTATAAATGCTGACAACCATCTCACTAAATTGCAAATTGCTTCTACACAAAATCTTTATTTGCTCTGTGCTGTTTTACAATAATGTACAGAAACTTATACATTATAATATAAAGATTTACGAGAACAATGTGTCAGAAATGGATGGATAATGGATGCATTTCCTATTGAAGTCGGTTACTGAGGATTTATTACCAACTCAACCTTGATATTTTTGACTAAACTTTCTCCACCAGACAAGAGGAAATACATAAAAAAGATCCAGGAGAAAGCTCTAACCACATCAGCGTGGATATGGCAATCATACAGTGTGACATCAAACCGACAAAGTCTGTTGGTATCGTGAGATACTGCTGGGGGTACTCTGGGTTAGTGGTAATGATGCTTCAGCCCTGAAAACATGCCTGAACCCAGAGTGATCATCTAATGAATGCTTTGTTGGTTGCAATGCTACTGTGTAAATAGTAGTCATTCTATGAAGATTATTGCCCCTGTGTCTAGGCTTAACATTATTATCTGCCCTTGACTAGACAGACAGATATACATAACCATGGAAGTGGCCATTATGCTACTGTGTAAATGAAGATCATTGATAAAAGCAAAGTGTAACATGCATTTGCTATTTATAGACAGATCAGTTATCACTAGAATCAAAATATTTCATCACAAATACATATAATCATTTCTGTCTTAAAAATTACTCCATCCAAGCCATACTTAAATCTATCTTCACATGGCCAAGAATTTGTTCTAAAATTAACTCATGTCCTATACCACCTCATTCTGCCAGGCCAGAAGTCACATTCGTTTTCCCAACCCACCCCAAATGATAGCCTTTGTTTAAATGCAATATTAAACATTTAGAAGTCTTTGATTTAAGGAAAATAACAGGTAACTTTAAATGAAAAGGCCATTTTTTTTATAAATCCTTAGAGGAATGGGGGCTCTGGAGTTTGAAAAATTCTCAACAGGATGTTAAGAGTTAAGTTGCATATGTGAATACTTAAAAATATTACTTACCAGGGGTCTTGGAGCTAGAAAGAAAAAAAAAGAAAAGAAAAAAGAAAATTAGGAAATATGAAACTTCATAGAAATTTATAAAATTTAACCAAATAATCGAGACAAACCCAAGTGAAAATATCAAATGGAACGTTAAAATTGAAAATTTAAGATCGAGAATTTTTGTAAAAGTGATTTTAAATTATTTTATAAGTTAGGTTTGTCAATAAAAGTTATATTATATTTGATATATGGTAAAAATCAATAGGCATTCTTTAAGATGAAAAAAAAAAAAAAGTGTTGTTTTTTTTGTTTTAATCAATAAGCATTACTAAAACAAGTTGGTAAAGAAGAACAATTTCCTCGTAAATTCCTACCATAAAATAAACTGAAACCTCATTTTGTGTCCGTGTTTTTGCAATAAATGTTTTATTTTTCTTGCACCTGTTATTTTACAATACTAAATATATTTTCTTTATTTGTTAAAGAATAAAGAATCAAGAAAATATATTTAGTATTGTAAAATAACGGGTGCAAGAAAACATTTATTGCAAAAACACTGACATAAAATGAGGGTTCAGTTTATTTTATGGTAGGAATTTACGAGGAAATTCTTCTTTACCAACAAGTTTTGGTTTGGTTTGTTTTACGGCATATCAACCTCAGTGGGTCATTTAATGCCTACAAAGTTTTAAAATAAATTCATTCTTAATGGATACTCAAGATTTTTTTTAGAAACATTTTTCTATTTAACCCATAGATGAGGAGACCCTAACAGGTACTACTACCACTGACTAAAACAAATGAAAGAAAGATTTTGAGGTAGAAATCAAATTAACCCTATAAATATAAAGTTTTTAGACAAAACTAAATGCATACAACAAAAATAGAAAGCAATTTTTTAGAAGCTTCAAGAACATTTTAATAAAAAAATAAAAAAGGGGGGGGGGGTAAACAAATTCTTTTAATTTTAAAATTACACATATCCCCACCTGCCAGAAACCTAAATGTCCAAACAATTGCTATTTAATAAATACAGGTTTCTTCACAAAAAGATTCTACTTTAATCTGTCAATGAAAGTTTGTTTTTTTTTAATGGAAAAGACGTACATAGTTCAAGGGGTGTTGGGAACACGTGGTTAATTTAACTCTAAATTTGGTCTAGAGACTGAAGCCTCTAAACCAGAAACCAGTGTTTTATTTAAGTGTACTCAAGCCTCTCGGTAATATTTGGGGTTTGTACACTAAGAAAAGCCATTAGACTAGATAACACAAATTCTTAGAACAATTTGGCCAGCCAAATCACATCCATTCATTTTGAAGTCATCAAAAAATATAGGTCCGTTTCCGGCTACATGCCGAGTTGTGTGCACATGCGCTGTACCTTATTTCCGAATAAATAAGAAGTTTGTTTGGAGTGAGTGCACGAATGTGCTCACTTCAAATAGACACAATTTAGGTCCGTAACATTTGCTGTATAAATTTTATTGAACACTTTGGACTATAGTATTAGATTCGTCCCTTGTTACCTGTACTTAATAATGCTATGCCAGTTTTTTTTAATGCTAGTTACATGCGTAAAAATGTACCCCCTTAGAAATATACTGTGTGCTCTTTTGATTTTTTTCCCCAAATTTACAATGCACCCCACCCGATGAAATTAATAAATTCAAATTGGTGCAGGAACCCAGAACGAGTCTAATATCATAGCACCGAACACTTATTTATCATTAATATTTATTACTTTACATTCTGATATTAGTATCCGATTAAAAATAAAAACTTCCTAAAAGTGCGGAGGAGGGGGAGAGACTTTAACTGTCCAGATACAATAAGACAAAAGTAAAAATCATTACTAAAAAAATTAAATATACAAAAATACTTACACCTTCCTGCGGTTAGACTTGGTGTTGTATGACAAACGACGTCTAAATGTGAGCCTCTGGGTCATCTATAAAGATTAAATACATACAATTGTAATACTTTAAAATCGTTAACAAACAGGTTATAAAAAGAAAAGAAAAGAAAAAGTTCGAGGGAAAAGTTCTATTGCAAAGGGAGGTAATTCAGTTAAATTATTCCTTCACGTGGAGATCAATTAACTTAAAAAATAAAATTTCATTTTTTGGCATAATATATTTCCAAAAGGTTTTGTGTTAGGATTTTGTAACTTAAAATATGTATCAAGAGTTTTCGTCGTTTCTCGAAACCTAAAATAATATTCATGATTTTTTTTTTAATATAAAGAGGAAAAAGCTTTCCACTTGATTGAATTGTAGGTACAAGTTCACAACCACAAAATACATTTCGAAGTCAAGAGAAAAGCTGTACAAATCTTTTTAAATATTATCGAACAAAAGAAAATAAAAATCCAAAAATAAACAAAAAATATTTGATATATTGTGAAAGTAATATTAAAACGAATGAGAGCTTTTTATTTTTAAGATCTTTCGTTTTAAATAAAAAATAATCAAGATTTAGTTTAAGTGCTTTTAGTTTTTTTTTTATCAACAGGCATTACTAAAACAAGTGAAATAATTTGCTATGTAACGAATAAAGTTAAAGTAGTTTTAAGTTTAAGAAAGGCATACTTAAATCTACATCCTATTTTTTTCAGGTCCTTTGGTATCCAAGAAAGACTACGATAAAAAAATTGCTAACTCAAAAATAAAAAATAAAATAGAAATCACATAAATACAAGAGAATTTAAACCCAACGAATATTGCTAAGAAAGACATACGAAAATCACATATCCTGTAATTAATGTAAGAAAATACCAAAATGTCGATCAAAAAGCACACGTGGTCTAAAATAAAGCCGAACTTACTTATTTTAACAATAATCATATTTAATTAACTGTCATTTTAAATCTTAAAGATAAATCTTCAGTAAAATATGAACTTATTGAATGAAGAAAATGTTTCAAAACCGTATCCAAAAATATTATAAATAGGTATTTTCGCAGGAAACGTGGACCTACATAATGACAAGATTTTTTAAAATTTCATTCACCATACTGGCCGCGCTTAATCCATATCAGAAATAGAATTAATATTTTGTTACAATAAAAGCTTAAAAATAATATCAACCAACAAATAAATCTCTAAAAAAACAAATAATGTGAGTGATTAATAAATAATATATATATATATATATATATATATTATACAAAATGGACTTTGCTATTTTAACGAAACGTGGTTGTAGACTATTAAGGAGTTAAAAGTTGCTGTACGGTTTCTTTTTTAAGTTAAACATTAAATAAGCAAATTACATCTTGTTATTTAAAATTAAATGGAAATACACGTATTAAAACTAGAAATAGAAGAAATTATAGCATACTTTTAAGATACTTAAAAGAAAAACTATCCCTAAAGACAGAACTCGGGCGATTTCTCGTTCACACGATTAAATGGAGTCGGCAGAACGTGGTACGTGAGATAAGAATATAGCTATAAATTTAACAAAAACGCACTCTAATTTCAACAATAAAATGCTAGACGGATAATACAAGATGTCCACTATTAAAAAATATGATTTTTAACTATCCGATGAAAATTGTACTTACGATGTTTTGGGATGGAAATGATGAGAGAAAAAATTTACGTCCTCACCTCGACGGCTATCCTGAAAAAGAGGCTAAGCGGAAGTCGCTAGCGCCGTCTATCGACTCTGTTGTTGTCATCACCAACATGACTTCACTGCTGGAGTCGTACGAACAGCAATACTCAACATTAACGGCTGATATTACACATCTTATCGGCAAAATATCTACATCTCATGGAGGTAAGAAATATTTTATTCCACCGACTTTACACTCAGTAAATTTTAATCTCTAAAATCGCCTTTAACTACAAGATTTCCGTTATTGAAATGCAAGTACATGTTCCACCCTTAAGTGTCATCATCATCATAAACAACACCAATAACAATGGTGAGGGTAATGCCGTGGCTCATCTGGTTTAATTTTTTTTAACCAGCTGGCTACGGGATCAAACTTTGATGCGAGCATTTAGACCGAGTTTAAATCATTATCAATTTGTATTATTCACTGCTAGTTTTAAGGTTTAAAAAAAATCGAATCGCTTAATTGAAACTAGAAAAATTATTATTCGGAAACTCTGGTGTAGTAACTCAGCAGTACTTTTTTGTACATGTCATCTCTATTCTGTTGTTTATGGGGGAAAACAAATTAATATATATTTGACAATTTATTGTTTGTGATTTTCATTATTTGATTTTATTATTAATTCAATTTAATTCATTATCGTTTTAGTCGAGAAGCAAGGCCATGTACGACAAGTTGAAAAACTATTTGAGGAAGCCGCAGAGTTGGTAAGTTACAAACAGAAGAGACTTTTTCTTTTTTTTTTTTTTTAGATCTTCAGCAAGTGACAAGTGTCATTCTCAGCTGACAGTAAATTACATATTGATTACTTATATATATTTTAATTACACAGTTTATACTTAACTGGTCGTATTAAGAAAGAGGTTTAAAAGTTCTTGTAGTGACAAGTTCAAATTTTAAGGACTAAGAATAGAAAAGAAAAAAATATAATTAAAAATTCAATTAAAATTAATACAGGTGTGTACAATCAAAACGTGTAAATTACAAAATATCAACCACCCACTAAAACATTTTAAAGTTCAATTAAAAAAAAAGATTAAAAAACAAAGAACATTTTTAAATAGAAGCTCATAAACATACCTTCCTTTATATATATTATATATATAAAGGAAGGTATGTTTATGAGCTATTTAAAAATGTTTATATATATATATATATATATATATATATATATATATATATATAACATACTTAACAATGCTTCAAGCAAATTACCAATTACTTATATATATATATATATTAATAATATATATAGGGACAAAATATGGTTAATTAATGCCTGAAGAAGATATCAGAAGATCTGAAACATGTGTTGCAAATGTAAAATAATAATAAGAAATTAAAAAAAAAACATAATCCATTTTGCAGACCTTCTATTTTATAATATATATATATATATATATATATATATATATATATAACCACTGTGTATGGTTAACACTATCTCACTTGAGGAGAGAGTAGTAAGCCAATATATACAGTATTAATAGGAGAGTGTTCAATATCTGTGATAGAGCAATATTAATAATAATAATTATGTATTTTTGTATATATTTCTATGGAAACTAATTTGTTACCATATTGGTTTCATCCTCCTTAAACCTGCTTATCCAGTATATATATATATATATATATATATATATATATATGGGAGTAAATATGGAAAATAAATCCGACAATATAAAGAAAATTTGAAAAAACAAGTGTTCCGAAAATGTGATGAATTTTCATCATAAATTTCATCACATTTTCGGAACACTTGTTTTTCAAATTTTCTTTATATATATATATATATATATATATATAATATATATATATAGTATATATAGTGGTAAAATAATGCAAATAAGAAAAAAAACAACACTTTTATACACTTATGGTACTTTTTTTAATTATATATATATATATATATATATATATATATATATTTCAGTCATTTATGATGGAAAACAGATGTTTAAAAATTCTTCTCTGATTTATACCAGTACATACACAATATTTTAAAAAACAAAATTTGACTCTTTCTAGGCTTTTAAAAAGGTTTTTTTAAAAAGACCTATGAGAGTAAGACAGCTTATATATATATATATATATATATATATATTATATATATATAAACTATTGTATCTTCTAATTTGTGAAAATCCTTTTCTCATGACATTAAAAACAGTTAATATTATCAAAAGTTAGAATCTCTCTCTCTGTCTCTCATGGATAGAGAAATAAATAAATTCCAATCAAGTGACTTTATATTATCAATGATGTGTTGTGTATTTATTTTTAAATTTATCCTTTGTAATTTTAAAAAAAAATCTCAAAGTTATTTTTAAAAAATAGGCCTATGGTCATATTTCTTTTTGGGATATGAGATGAACAGAAAAAATGACCTTTCTCCTCTGTAAATATGAACAACAATTCTATTCTAATTAAATAATTGATTTTTTTTTTTTAGCTTTAGGGTTTATGATTCTCTCCCCTTTCTTATTCATTATAATAACAATAAAAATGAGCCATTGTTTAATTTGAATAGTCACATTGCACACATGTTTATCTTATTATCTTCTATAAAAAAAAGTACAATCATTTCAAGTACTTCTCTGAATAGATGGTCCCATATCATTAGCAGTAATTGGTACTCATTTAGAATAGCCCACTAGGAAAATGGATGTGTTGATGTTATATATATATATATATTATATATAAAATTTTTACTTGAAGGCACTTACAACGCATGTATCGCATAAAATTTGATACTTTTTCTTATAGAAAATGAACTTGACAAGTGTAATCCCAGCAAAGGATGGCTCGGTGTGTAGAATATCGTACAGACTGTTTCGACTTTATTAAGTCTCATCAGCGGTATATACTAACGATTTCCCTCCAACAGAAATCGAAACCGGGACTTCAGCAGACACAGTGAAACACTAGTGAAACACTATATCGCCTCGGCCATAGTACACAGCTAACAATCCCAGTGAAATTAAGCTTGTCAAATGATACTATACGCCTCTACCATAATAGGTAGGGGGGGGCGTTTTTGAGAGAATAATAACAACAAACAGACTGCATGCCCTTCGGCGAAGTGAATAAGATTTTTGGATGTTTGTTTATTTAGAAGCGTTGCTGAATAAAGTGGCCGAGGCGATATAGTGTTTCACTGTGTCTACTGAAGTCTCGGTTTCGATTTCTGTTGGAGGGAAATCGTTAGTATATATCGCTGATGAGACTTAATAAAGTCGAAACAGTCTGTACGATATTCTACACACCGAGCGATCCTTTGCTGGGATTACACTTGTCAAGTTCATTTTCTATAAGAAAAATTATCGAATTTTATGCGATACATGCGTTGTAAGTGCCTTCAAGTAAAAATTTAATATATACTTTATTCAGCAACGCTTCTAAATAAACAAACATCTAAAAATCATATATATATATGAGGAAGAATGAATAAAGAAAAGAAAGAACAGAATGGATAATAAAAGATGAATTTAATCAATATCACTTACACATGTGTTTCGGTCAGTTCATCTGTGTGAAAATATTCTGCACACAGAAAAGATTCGACCTTCATCAGAGTGAAATTTTATTTTGAATGAAAAAATTCGTTGGGGAAAAACTGAGAATTTTTAGAAGTGTGTGCGGAATATTTTCACACAGATGAACTGACCGAAACACATGTGTAAGTGATATTGATTAAATTCATCTTTTATTATCCATTCTGTTCTTTCTTTTCTTTATTCATTCTTCCTCATATTGTCGGATTCATTTCCAATTTCGATTTTTACATATATATATATATATATATATATAATAAAGTAAACCTAATGAGTCACAGAATATCTACCTAGGTTTTTCCTAACGGATCATCAGGATAATTTTGAGTCAGAATTATCCTGATGATCTGTTAGGAGAAACCTAGGTAGATATTCTCTGACTTATTAGGCTTACTTTATTATTTGTTGGCTCTACTTATTGTATTGAGCACTTTAGTATATTTAACTCTTGCAGTATTTTTTCTTTTTGCCATTTTAATAGGATCAACTGATTATTTTCAGGAGGTGCATTGGATTGGTCTTTTCTTTTTTTATGGATTTTTTCATAAGTTTGTATCGTGTAATTACAGACTATAAAGCTGGGAGTTTTTTTTATACTGTCGGAGTAGCATAAAATATATATATATATATAAGAAAAGGTTTTCCAATATATTTCTGCACATATACCAGTTTAATTTTTTTTTTTTAATGTTGAGTTAGGGTTGGTGTTAGGGTTAATGCCATTTTGTTTAGGACAGGTATAATTTACCAACACAGGAACATGTATCGTACATCAAAATGAAGCTGGTCCTCTGTGGATCACATCCCTACTACTCCACATAGTCACCGTTTCTCTTAATTGCAATGTTCCACCTTTGAATGAGAGCATGTATCCCTGCCCTGTAAAATTCTGTTGACTGTTCTTTGAGCCACTTCTTCACTACAGATTTCACTTGCTCATCACTGGAATAATGTTTGCCCCTCAAACCCTCTTTCATGGGGCCGAAGAGATGATAGTCTGAAGCCGCTAAATCTGGTGAGTATGTCCTCATGCTTGTGTGTGGTCGAGCATTGTCAGGCAGAAGGAGGACATTGTCGATTGGCAAATTGGGTCTTGCTCTGAGGCTTGTTATGGTCTCAATGTAGGCCTTAGTTTTATAAAAAAACTTTGTATGAAATAAAGAAAATGGCATTACTTTTTGACTCACCCTTGTATATATGTATATACAAAAGTAGTACTTATATTCACAATCCAGATAAGAATAAGATTAAGTCACTGTCTTCTTTTTTATTTTATGAACCTAAATAAAGAACAAAAAAAAAAAAAAATTGTCCAATCTTGAAACGTAGCCATATTTTTTAAGAGACAAGACTATCCCACATCCCTCTGCCAGAAAGTGGTAATTTTTTTATATTTTTTTTTATATTTAAATGTTGAGTTAGGGTTGGTGTTATGGCTAATTACCAAATTTACATCTAAAAAAAAAAAAAATTTTCATGCTGAGATTTCATCATGGTTTTTGGTTTAGCAGAGTGTCCGCCTAGGTACCACAATCTGTGCAGTAGAGTGGAAAGCTGATGGTGGGTGTGGCACTCCACCTCAGATGCAAAAACAAACTCTCTGATTTTTTGAGTTCACAAATGTATCTAGAGAGTGTTGTTCTGTGTTCATATTTTTATTGTTAAATGATATGTCTTGTGTGTAGAGCTCTGTGAGAAGACCTGTTCTGCACTCTTGCACCTTCGATGCACAATGTCTAGACCCCAAACGTTGTGATGTTCTGTGTTGGCCAATTTGAAGGGCACGAGTCAGAGACAGGTTCACAGGGATTAAAAACAAAACAACTACAAAGTTTGAAAACAAGACGCGGATGGAAGAAGGGATTCTGTGATACTTAGCGACCTATCTCACTAGCTGTCTATCGGCTTCCTCTACCAGCGCCCTTCACACCTCAACGGCCCGGATTCTCACTGACTTAGCTGAATTTATGTAAAATTCTCCCCCACCACCCATCTGCTGCTGGACCACACAGATGGTTGACACTTAAATTCAACGCCGACTTTTAGACGACATTATCCCTTAAAACTAAAGCAGTTATTCCTCTTACTCCAATACTTCGACCATTCATTTTTTCAAAAGAGATTTCCTCATAAAAATAGCCTTTTTGCATTTAACACCCAATGCCTAAAGATATTATCACTAAGTGGCTTACTTCATGGTGGCCATACCAGTCTCTTTGTGTCCTCAAAGGGACAACCACCCACTCATTTACCTATGCCTGGGTTTTAACATCTATTTTTATTCATTTATTTATTTATTCTGACCATGTTCTCCTTCCATCATAGTATCACAGCTCCTCTATTTCCAGGGGTATTCAGTTGGATTCTACTTCATCTAGTCTTCGCTCCTACTTCGACCATGATCATCTACGTACTTGTTGCTGTTTCATCTTTCTTCTACGGGCTTCTAACTAAGGCATGCTTAATCAATCAACAATGCTTGTTGCTTTTCAAAGCTTTATTTGCCTTTTGTAACTAATTCAACACGCGGAGCTGACAGCAGAGATGAAACACGTCTGTTTCATCTATCACTTAAAGTCTCCAAACTATCTATCTATTTATCTATCTATCACTTAAAGTCTCCAAACTATCTATCTATTTATCTATCTATCACTTAAAGTCTCCCTTCTATCTATTTATCTATCTATCTATCTGTCTATCACATAAAGTCTCCTTTCTATCTATTTATCTATCTATCTATGTATCTATATATCTATCTATCACTTAAAGTCTCCTTTCTATCTATTTATCTATCTATCTGTCTATCACTAAAAGTCTCCTATCTATCTATAGTTACTCCAATATATATTTTTTCTGTGTTTTGTTACTTAGCAGATGATTTCTATTTAGGGGACATTCATGTTTTATTTTGCAATTACAGGTAGTTTTTGCTGTTTTGTATATTTTTTATTGTGCTTTTTTACTATTTGTAACCTGTTTTTGGTGCAGCTATAACTGATTTTTATTCTATTCCTATTGAATATTTTATGTAGTTTGTTTGATTTAGGGAAGTGTTTGCCTATTAGTTTTATAAATATTTTTTCTACATTAGTTTTTACATTTTTTTTGTATGGTGGATTAAACCAAATGATGTTCCTATTTCTTCTTGTTTTTTTTTTTGTTCTGCTAGGGGTGTATGTTAGTTATTCCAAAAACCCACTATTTTTTATGCTGTTTTGTTGTCTTCTTTAGCTTTATTAAAGATAGCTTTGTTTAATGAGTTGTCAGATAATCTGTGACTGATGGATTGTGGGATTTAGACAAATTCTCTTTTTGAAATTGTCGATTTTGAAATATGAAAAGAGAATTTGAAATATGAAAATTGTCAATTTTGAGATTTGTATTCTTTTTTTCAAAAACTGTTACAATAAGATATACATGACTGTTGCTGACCGAGAAAAGCGTTGGCGGATGTGCTTATATTTGAAACTACCACATAACTTTTTTGCAACATCAATGTTTTCGTTTTGAATTCATATTATTTTCGTCTACGATCTTGTTAAGTTCGGAGTAAAACAAGCTCTGAAGATGATTTTTATAAATCGAAATATTGTTCAATATTAGCTATGAATATGATATAAAATATTTTCACTTTAACAGCATATTGTGTTGTTTTCATATCCTTTTATCTATACTCATATATATATATATATATATATATATATATATATATATATATAGTTCAATGAGAAATCAAAACAAATAAAAGTTTTTGCTTTTATTTATTTAATTACGGGAACGGTATTACAACCAGCGGTTTCTTGCTTATCAACGCTCTATCACAGATATTGAGCACTCTTCTAATAACACTGTACGTTGGATTACTATTACTTTTTCTAGTATACTAGTGCCAACCATACACATTAATATATATATATATATATAGAGAGAGAGAGATTACCACATGAAAGTAACAAAACAAAAAAGAGTGCATATTCAAGAGAGAGGGCAAAAATGCGCCATTTTGATTGATACAGATTTTAATTTATAAAATCCTCCAGTTTTAAAGACTGTAAAACGAATAATTTTCATATGCGATTTTAAATCCTTTCCCTTTACAATAAATTAAAAATTACGTGAAGTTTCACTCATTTTTCCCCAGTCTTGTTGAATTTCTATTTTGGGCCTACCTAATATATATATATATATATATATACATATGAGAAGTAAACAAACAAACAATGTGTTTGATATGGCTTTTTTAGCCGACAATTTTTGGGAGAATATGTGCTTAATTAAAGTCGTACCTAATTTTGAAAATTAATTAATTGATAATTAATGAATTAGGCTGGCATACCTATTCAAATGTAAGGCTAAACAAATCGAGAAAAATCAATCTCTGTATGTACATTTCAGCCTATTAGGCCTCATCAGCAGAGCTATAGACAGGAAGACTGCTTTGTGTGCGATTCGAACCCTGACTGTTAAGCTGACAGGCAGGGACTCTAACCATTACACCAGCTGGTTTTTACACCAGCTGGTTTTCCCCCAGATTTTTCGTTTGTTTTGAAGTCGGTTATATTCCACTTATGGTGACTTTTGCTACACGACAGTATGAGAAGTAATATATATATATATATATATATATATATATATATATATATATTTTTTTTTTTTTTTTTTTTTTTCCAACAAATTTGGTTAAAAACAATGGAATACTTAGTGTTTTGAATTTTTTTTAAAAATTTTTCTCTCAAGTTTTCAAACAATTTTAAGTTTTATAACTACTTTGCTATAAATTCTTGAAGACGTTTTTATGTAAAATATTCACATTTGACTCTTTTATAACTCTTAACATCCTATACCACCTCATTCCACCTGTCCGTAAGTCTCTTTCATTTTCCTAATCAACCCCAAACGATAGCCTTTGTTTAAATGTAATATTAAACATATTTACAAGTCTTTGAATTAAGGGAAATAACAGGTAACTTTAGATGCAAAGGTCATTTTTAGACATCTTTTTATATATCCTTATAGGAATGTTTTGGACTTAGAAAATTCTCAACAGGACGTTAAGAGATATACTGATGACTTTCTCATGTTCTCTACAGTAGTAGTTCTTGTGGTAATCCTCTGATGAGACTCAGGTGAAAACAAAGAATTCTTGTCAAGGATGAATCTCCCTATGGTTGTTATTCTTAAATAAATATACAGTACACATAGAAAGGACAAAAAAGCTGAACATTTTTATTCTTATTGCTTTTTAACAACTACTACTAGTGCTACAACTATTTTTTTTTTTGTCCTTTATTGCCTCATTTCATCTGGTCAGAAATCACATTCATTTTCCTAATCTACCCCAAATGATAGCCTTTGTTTAAATGTAATATTAAACATATTTAAAAGTCTTTGATTTAAGGGAAATAACAGGTAACTTTAGATGCAAAGGTCATTTTTAGACATTTTTTATATATCCTTATAGGAATGGGGTTCTGGACTTAGACAATTCTCAACAGGATGTTAAGAGATAATATGTAGCGTTAGTTTCGTATTTGCCTGGGAGAGTTGTCTGCCCGGTTTAGTTTGCTGGTGCCCGCTAGGGGGCTATTGTATTTAAGCGCCGGGTTCAAACCCTTTCGGCCTCTTTTCCGGTTCCAGTAACCACGAGACACATGGGCTAGTCACGGTCTATCCCTTCTCGTTGGGGCTTTTGGCCCCACTTACATTACTGTAAGTTCTTCACACAGCGTGGACTATCCCTAGTCTCATGTCTGTACTTTTATATGTTATCTTGTACCATTCATGAATGTGTCTTCATCTTTATTTATGTACTCCTTATTTATGTACCCTTTTACCTATGTACTTTGTATCTCGTCATATCCATGTGCTGTCCATATTAAATGTTTTGTCTGTCAACCTTCGTCGGAGTTTTGTATATCAAAGTATGTATAACTTTGAACCATTCTTACAGGTGTGAAATATATAAGAAACTCAACACCCCACAAACAGAGTTTCTTATATATTTCACACCCCATGCTTCACACGAAATCCCAAATCATATATATTATAGACATTTAGGTAATCCTTAACTTGTTCCTCATACATTTCTACCATAAAATAAACTGAACCCTCATTTTATGTTTTTTGCAATAAATGTTTTATTTTTCTTGCACCCATTATTTTACAATAAAATATATTTTATTTATTTATTTTAATATTCACTTCAATGTGTATATTCTAAAAGTTATTTTGGTTCGTTTTACACTTCGTATCTAATATATATAACTTTGAACCATTCTTACAATATATATACATTATATAATATGAGTTGTGTGGCCATTTTTTGGCTGTAGGTGAGATAAGTTTACCAGTAGCAATAAGTTTGATCCATGTTAAAGAATCTTATAATCCTTGTCCGTGTTAAGTAGAATCTTATAATGCTTGTCCATTCATCTGTGTATCCAGAACCCTATAACCTTTGTCTGTTCGTCTGTGTTAAAATAATTCTCTTTTTCTTTTTAAGAGTCGCGTAAAATGGCAACTTTTTGTAGTCTATTTTTGTCTGTAAAATGAGTTCTAGAGTTTCCCTACCCCTAAAAATTGGGTTATAAAGTCATCTAGATTGTTATTAAGTTAGTTTATTCTTTAAAATTATTTTCTTTTTCTCACCCTTCCAGCTGGAGCAAATGGATTTGGAGGTGAAAGAACAGCCAGGAAAAGAGAGACAAAAATATCAGACAAGAGTTCGAAGTTATAAAACAGAACTTTCTAAATTACAAACGGATGTGGTAAGTTTTATTTTAATCTCATTTCAACATTTTTAACATTGTCACACTATGCACACGTGTATCTTGTAGTATATTGTACATATGCATCCATTCCATATATATATATATATATATATATATATATGAACAAAATAAGATTAAGAAAAATCTGACAAAATGTGAGAAAACGTTTCCTTACACACACACACACACACACACATATATATATATATTATTTGCATTTCTCTTTTTATTATATATATAGTAGCAAAATAAAAAAAACACCCACGGGCGATGTAAAAATAGATTTTTGAAACATATTGCCTGAGGGGTGGGAGTTAAAAATTCAATGTCAGCAAGTTTGTACCCTAAGTAAGTAAAATCATCAAATTCATTAAAGGATTAAAAAATAAAACAATTTGAAATGTAAACTTTAAATATGTATTAAAATAAAACAAACTATATATAGATATATAATACCTGTCATGTATTTATTAAAACTTGTTTTAAAAAAACAATGAGGACTGTCTAATGTTGCATGTTCAAATTTTGAGTGTATTTATTCTATGTTATGACAATTTTGGGTAATGTGACGTAAGCAGTGACATAATTTTTATTACAGACAAAAACCGGAAGCGAATCTCCATTATTAATATATATATATATATATAATAAAAATGCAAATAATTAGCATAAAAACGTGCTCAAGGAATTTATAACAGTTAAAAAAACTGAAATCTATTATATTATGAACACTAGAAGACTGCTACTGTTTCACGTTTAGTAAAGTTAGTGACAGGAAAATAAATGGTAAATAAAGGAATACTTTCCAATTGACGATAGTTGTCGTTCCCGAAACTAGAAGATAACGAGGTATTTATAAACCATTCAACCAATTAAAAATGAGAATTAAATGTTGATAACAATAACAACAAATATAAAAACACTCAAAGCATTCTTTGAGCTTTTCTTCCTTCCGAAGACTGCAGGTAAGTAAATGTTTTTGTTATAGGTGATATACCCTATAGACCAATGGAATGCGCCGACTGTTACTATAAGTAACAGGGACAATTATGGCTTGTAGAGTAAGCCAATGCGAGTCAGCTCATAACTCTATTGTCAGACATATTTCCCACTTCTCTGTACTGTAATTGTCTACTCTTTTGTTAATACATTTTCCTACATTTGTTACCCGTCGTTTGGTTCTTATTTGACCCTGTAACGTGGGTTTAAAGTTCAACATACTTTGGATACAAAATAACTCCGACGAAGGTTAATAGACAAACATTTAATAACACAGCACATGGATAACAGTTGATACAACATTCATAGTAAAGAGTACACATAAAAAAGGGGTACACAAATCAAGATAAGACACATTCATGAATGATACAGATATAACATAAAAGAGTACAGACATGAGACTAGCGATAGTCCATGCTGTAAAGAACTTACAGTAATGTAAGGGGGGCGGAGCCCCACGAGAGGGTTTAGATAGAATCTACCCCATGTGGCTCGTAGTTGGTGAAACCGGCAAAGAGACCGAAAGGATTTGAAACTGGCGCTTAAATACTATATGGTGCCCTAGCGGGCACCCAGCAAACTAAAAGGGGCAGACAACTCCACAAGGCGAATACAAACTAACGCTACAACCCCTTAAAACCCCACAACAGTTTTGATAGCATTTTTCTGACAATCTAAAAAATAAATTCTTTCTTTTTCCAGAGACGAGCGAAATTGGGATTAGACAACAGAGAAGATTTACTTGGTGATGAATCTCATGATGCTGAGGATCAAGTAAGTATTTTATCTGTCATTTTCCTTTGATCTTTGTTAAGAACTTAAAGTAAATAAGTAAGTCCTGAGTTATAGAATCCTTTGGTAAGTGAATAAGTCCTGAGTTATAATCCTATGTTCCGTCGTCCAAGAAGATCCAAGTAGTAATGCTAGTATGACCAGAAAAGGCCAGTATAAATAATAATATCAGCAGCAGAGCACTGCCAGTGATTGGACAAGAAGTTGGTCACATGATTGTCGGCAAGTCTATAAGTACAAGTGGGTATTTGTCACACGCCTTATATTACAAAAAACGCCAACAATCATCATCATTATAATCATGATCATCATATTATTATTATTATTATTATTATTATGAGTTTTTCACACCTGCTGTAGCTGGTGGTTCACTGGAGGTTGAGCGACAACAAGTCTCCTCAGGTCTCCAGAACTCTTCTGATTATTCCAGCTGATCCTAATAGTGCTGTAGTTTGGATGGTCTTGATTCTTCTTCTGATTTCCAATTCACCCAAATTCTTTTCCATAGATTTGGGGACCATTCCAAGGACACCAGTTACAATTGGTTATTATTATTATTATTATTATTATTATTATTATCTGATTTTACCTTACCAGCTAATCAAAGCTTTTTAATCATCATCATTTTAAAAAATACACAAACATTACATTTATTATAAATATTAAAATATACACTTGTGAACTAATGAAAATGTTGGGTTATTTTGGTATATCAGGTGTGCTACAATACACCACTTAAATTTATAGACTAAGCAAGGTAACGTGGTTTAAACCTCAGCCAATCAACAGCGCGAATGCGTGGCTGGTTGACTACTTAATCGGCTGATACTGACAGACATCCATTTGCATTCATTGACAACCTGCAAGACTGAGGAGCACCAATGAACAACCAAAGGATCATACCCAATATTAAGGGACACTAAGGAGGAGCGCAAGGACTCTTCACTAAGGATCACGCTCTGCTTAATACAAAGGATCTCTGCTGGACAGTGCTCTTGCTTGAAGCCTAAAGGAGGGTGTCACGAAGTGTCTGTCGATATTTTCAGACACTCGCTAAGTCGTGTGGATCCTGAGTGACTAGGCAATTGACTCTTCCAAGAAGAAAAAATATTTCAGGGGAAAAAATACGGAAGGTTTTTTCTTTCAAGCAAAAAAAAGTAAAAAAAAAAGGAATTAGTCAATAAGAAAATTTATGAATAATAAATAATTATTTTATTTTATGAAAATAATTATTATTTACTTTTTAAAAAATTTTTTTAAACAGACGGGTGCAAAATATAAAGTTCATGAAACAGTCCAATAAATACCTTCTTCACTTTTGTTATTATTTCTTTTCTCTCCATATTTTTTTATCAAATATAAGTTCCTCCTTTCTCTTTCTTTTTTCTTTAAATCCGTTTCCAAAAACAATTACTTCTTCTCGTTTTCTTTCCTTTTCCAAATCAGTTTCCAAAACAATTACTTCTTTTTATCCATCTACATTTCTTTTCTTTACTCATTTTTTCCTTGTATATATATACATATATATATATATATACGGAAACCGAAATAAAAATACCCTACACAAACATAACAATCCATCCGCCACACCTAACATGCGATAGCGCTAACATTATGTACTATATATACTGCACACAATGTAGAAATAGTGGATATGTGGGAGAAACATCAACACCCTTTAGACTAAGACTAAATAACCACAAATCCACTATAAATCTCAAATCCCCGCATAGTACAATAGCACTTCATTTTAACACCTTATCACACAACCTTACACAGCTCAAATGCATCTTATTAGAACAGGCATTTCCAACAACGCAATCTAGAAAACAATCAGAAACTAAATGGATTCTAAAATTACAAACGCACGTGAAGGGATTAAACGCAGATATCGGAATTCTCCGTTATTACAAATATTTCACAGACGCTGCCACTGTCGATAACAACAGAGACAAAGAAACCGTTGAACAGTAATAACATTTGACAAAGGGTATCTAACAAACCTGAAAATTTATGACAAAAAATAATTAAAAAATAAGTGAATCCAATACTCCATAATATCGAGTTCATTCATTTATACATTTTTAATGCTTCATAATAATGCCCAATTTTTAAAAAAACATTTTTTTTAAATATATATATATATATATATATATATATATACTGTGTTATATTAACTTATGAGTACACCAATTTACGAGTTTTCTGATTTATGTCCAATACTGTATAATAATTTCAAAATTCATTTTATTGATATATTTTCACTTTTACCCTCCTTATATCTTCGTAGCGCACCAGACTTTTGGAAAATTCAGAAAGATTAGAACGAGCTGGGAGGAAGCTTGACCATGGCTATCGGACTGCTATAGAAACAGGTGACTTTTAAAAATTTTTTAACATCACTTTATATAAACAAGCCCACATTCATCATGGGATCTTCTTCTATATTGGGATATTTCATGTCAAATCATCCAGAAAAAATAAAATTGTAACCCACCCCCTTCATATTTTCTGAAATTTTGTACAGATCTGACCCGTGGGCCATAGTTTGGTGACCCCTGTTCTAGACAATTGGGAGAAAGAAAAAAATGTGAAATTATTTTTAGATTTGTTTGGGTGGGGGTTAATATATATATATATATATATATATATATAACCCCCACCCAAACAAATCTAAAAATAATTTCATGTTTTATATATATATATATATATATATATATAAAAGATGGAATGAAAACATCACACAATGCTGTTAAAGAGAAAACAATTTATAACATAATCATAGCTGATCTTGATCAATATTTCGATTTTACAAAAATCTTCTTCAGAGCCTGTTTACTCCATGGTGTTTGTGATCGGAGATAAGAGTCAAATGAGATTTAAAAGCTTCACATAATCTAAAAATAATAACAAATACCTTACATCCATCCATACCTTTTTTACTTTATATATAAGAAAAACAAAATATAAAAAATAATTAATCACAAAAATAACAATTCTTTTTCTAAAAATCTTTTGAAAGCCAACCGTCATATTGTTTAATACCCATCCCCCTTTTTGAATAAGTTAATTCGTCTAGTTGCCAACATCTCAAAATCCGCTACAATAAAGTGTGACCGACAAAAAAGATATACATATTGTGTTGACTGACAAAAATACGGCGGGAAGGCCCACATTGGAAAATAATGTAACAACTTTCGTTCTCTTTTTTGCAAAATCAAGGGTTTTTTTGTTTTGAACTCAGTTGACTCTTATCTCCGATCACAAACACCACAGAGTAAACAGGCTCTGAAGAAGATTTTTGTAAAATCTAAATATTGATCAATATCAGCTATGATTATGTTATAAATTGTTTTCTCTTTAACAGCATTGTGTGATGTTTTCATTCCATCTTTTTCATACTCATACTGTCGGATTCATTTCCTTTCTTTTAACTTATATATATATATATATATATATATATGAGAAGTAAACAAACAAACAATGTGTTTTTGATATGGCTTTTTTAGCTGACAATTTTTGGGAGAATATGTGCTTAATTGAAGTCGTACCTAATTTTGAAAATTAATTAATTAATAATTTATGAATTAGGTGGGCATACCTATTCAAATGTAAGGCTAAACAAATCGAGAAAAATCAATCTCTGTATGTACATTTCGGCCAATTAGGCCTCATCGGCAGAGTTATAGACAGGAAGACCGCTTTATGTGTGATTCGAACCCTGACTGTCAAGCTGACAGGCGGGGACTCTAACCATTACACCAGCTGGCCTTTCCCAGATTTTACGTTTGTTTAGAAGTAGGTTATATTCCACTTATGGTGACTTTACTACACGACAGTATGAGAAGTAAACAAACAAAAAATGTGTTTTTGATATGGCTTTTTTAGCTGACAATTTTTGGGAGAATATGTGCTTAATTGAAGTTGAACCTAATTTTGAAAATTAATTAATTAATAATTAATGAATTAGGTGGGCATACCTATTCAAATGTAAGGCTAAACAAATCGAGAAAAATCAATCTCTGTATGTACATTTCGGCCAATTAGGCCTCATCAGCAGAGCTATAGACAGGAAGACCGCTTTGTGTGTGATTCGAACCCTGTCTATAGCTCTGCTGATGAGGCCTAATAGGCCGAAATGTACATACAGAGATTGATTTTTCTGCATATTGTTAAAGATCCAGTGATTTAATCCTATGTCCGTCGTCCACGAGTGTCAAGTAGTTATGAGCAGTACTGCCTGGTTAAGTATTATATCAGCAGCAGAGTACTGCCAGTGATTGGCCAAGAGAGATCACATGGTTCTTGCCGAGTCTATAAGTAAAAGCAGGCGTCTATCACACACCTTATATACAAAAAAATCGCGTGGTGCGATGGTTAAAATCTTGGGAAATGGACTCGTCGCCCCGAGTTCAAATCCTAGATGTGATAATTGCATTTAACTTTGCGCTAATACCCTTGGGAAAGGTATGAATCCTACTCTCCCTCCAGCTATGGATAAATAGTAGGGCAGACTGGGCTCTTTAACCTTGGTTAGGCAACCAGTCTAGGAGAAGGAAAACTCTGAATTCAAACCTGTTGAACTCCGCTTAAGAAATTGACCTTGTGTCACATCCTGCTCGTGCGGAGGGGTTGGTAAATATATATATACAAAAAAATCTCAACAACCCTTATGAAGGGTGGGTGGGGGTATCAAATGTATTATTAAGGGTTTTAAAATTAATATTTTTGCATATAGAATTTATCAAATATTCATTATTTAAAAAAATGTTTATTGTTGTATTGTTTTTCAATCTAATAAATTCACTTCCTTTTTTTTCTCCCCCAGAACAACTTGGTACTACCATTTTAGAAGATTTACACACTCAGCGGCAGACCATCCAGCGATCAAGATCTCGGGTATGCAACCAGTAGTTTTTAAATTGATTAAACAAGCAGAAAGAGTGAATAACAATCTATATATTAATAGTCGTGTTCCTTAATTGTATGACTGTTGTCATCTTGCAACACCTTCTGGTTAAAAATGAGACTGTCCAAATCACCCAATTAATTAATCAATTAGGATTTACATTTTTACATTTTGTAAAAATGTAAATCCTAATTATCTGGTGTTGCTTATCTGCCGAATTCTTATTTCTTATGAGTATCATCACCTCAGCTAAATAATGGACCATTCCATTTTTTATTATAAAGAAAGAAAGGGAAGAAAAAGGACATGCTACTTGTAAGAATATAAGAAAGAAAGAAAGAGAGTAGGAGAAGGATAGAGAGGGGGTGAGCGGTTGGAAGAAATAACACTAATCTGTTTCAATCGAAGAAGATGAAAAGAAAGAAAGAGAGTAGGAGAAGGATAGGTGGCGCTTATTTTGAGGTTGATAGATGGAATGGAAAGCACGAAGAAAATAAATTTATCAATGGATCAGCATTTGATAATTAAAAGGAAGCTAAAACAATGAACGTCTTTGAAAATATGATTTATACAACTAACAAGAAACGAATTAACTTCTTTGAATGAAAAGGTAACTAAACTTCAGTTTAAATAACTCATATTTTGCTTCATTGTCACACACGAGAAAAAAGGTTACTAACTAGAAAAAAATAAGTTTTTGACAGAAACGTTTATTTATAATCAAGAATAATGAAATAAAAATTTTATAAACTAAAATTTATTCTATTTCCATTTTTATGCGGACATTTTCCAATCATAAAAAGGCTGACTTCTGATTTAGGTCAGAAAATTAAAACGGAAAGTTTTTTGGTGGTACAGTCTATGAATTAACATTTTGCAAATTGGGTTATGGTTTTAGGAGATTAAGGTTGTTTTTAATTACGTATTGCTTAAAAAAAATAAACAACAAAAAAACCCAAATTACTATACATTTAATGTATACCATCAGCTCCTTACTTTACCGCACAGATCCCCGTGCTACTCATATGCTGAGTTGGCGAGGGCCAGTATCGAACTAACCCAACTGAGCTAACCCGAGGCAATAGCAATGTAGAAATGGGTATTCTTTAGCCTGAATTCAGGCCACTAGAAAATGTACAGATAATTCAAAAATAGTTTAGTAAATAGTACATAGTTTGCATAGAAATTTATTTTCATCTTAGAAAAATGATGTAACATATATATTTTATTATACATAGATACATTTATTTTATCTTTTATTTATTTATTTTTTTGTTTTTTCTAGATTGAAGATATGAACAATGCCCTCGGGAAGAGTTCCAGAGTTTTGACTGGGATGATGAAAAGGTAAAAACTTAATTCCGAATCCATACTCTGATGAACGTTTGCATTTAAAGTAAATACAAAAGAAGAAAAATCATTAGTATTATTTGGATTATTCGGACTATTGTCCTCATCTTCATTGTTATCTGTACAACGTTTCGAACAATGTGTCCTCCAGTCTTCCTCAGGTATTTCTTTTCGGAGTTGGGGAATCTTCTTTTCGGACTCAGGGAACCTTCTTGTCGTAATCAGGAGCCATCACGGAACTTTGAACCTAACCCTTTATTCAGTCCATGGGGGTATCCTGTTCTCATTCCGTTAAACATAGCTGGGGTACAGGTGTTAAGCTGTGTTAACAATTGTCCGAATAATCCAAATAATACTAAGAAAAATCATATATATATATATATATATATATATATATATATATATTTATAAAAAGTGACTTACCAGTGAAGATGGGCATGATGGTTGGGAGGTGCAAAATTCAGGGGGTAAGTCGGCGATATAACAAATACAAAGTGCTCAATACGAAGTAGAGCAAATATATTATAAAATGGGTACAAGAGATAACCTACTCGAGTTTCTCCATAAAGATCTTCAGGGTTAAATCCACAGAATTAATTGAGGTACTGATTAATTGCAGTCGATCACATGTGTGTATTTAATGAACACACTCGTGTGATAGACTGCAATTAATCAGTACCTCGATTAATTCAGTGGATTTAACCCTGAAGATCTTTATGGTGAAACTCGAGTAGGTTATCTCTTGTACCCATTTTATTATATATATATATATATATATATATATATATATATGTAATGTGTGTGAGTGTGTATGTATATGTGTGTGTAAATTTATATATATAATCAAATAAATGAAAAACCTTAAAAAAAAACAACAAAAAAAACAATGATGTGGATGATCAAAATAATAGAAACTGAATTTCTTATTTTTATTTATTGTATTTATCTATTTATTTATTTTATTTATTTATTTTGTTTTTTTATTTTCAGAATTATCCAAAATCGAATTCTGCTGGTTGTCATTGGACTTATTATGGTCCTTACCATTTGTGTAGCCATATATTTAATTGTACGACGTTCCTGAAAAACGAAGAAGGAAAAGAAAAAAAATGAACTCTATTTAAACATATACAAACATTTTGAAAAGTGATAAGAAGAAAAAAGAACTGAGAAAAAAAATAACAAAAAAAAACAATCTACCATTTCATCTCCAATTTATTAATATAACCCCCCCCCCTCTTCACATCAACAGATTACTATGATATGTTCGTTCTGGCCCCTAAAAAATGTCAATTGACCCTACAACATAGCAGTTCTATCATTGTATTTTTATCATTCATTCTTTTTCTATTCTATTTCTATCTCTGTCCCATAATACTTGATACGTTTACATATAAATATTATATACAAAATGTAACAGATATTATGGGACAAATGTAATAGTTTTTCTTGATATTTCTTCATCTTCTACTATCATTGTATTTCTTTCATTCATTAATCTTTCTCTATTCTTCTACTATTTCTATCTCTGTCCCATAATTGTTGATACATTTGTATATAAATATTATATACAAAATGTAACAGATATTATGGGACAAATGTAGTAGTTTTTCTTGATATATCTTCATCTTTCTTCTACTATCATTATATTTCTTTCATTCATCAATCTTTTTTTTTTATTATACTACTATTTCTATTTCTGTCCCATAATTGTTGATACATTTGTATATAAATATTATATACAAAATGTAACAGATATTATGGGACAAATGTAGTTTTTCTTCATCTTTCTTCTATCATTGTATTTCTTTCATTCATTAATCTTTTTCTATTCTACTATTTCTATCTCTGTCCCATAATTGTTGATACGTTTGTATATAAATGTTATATACAAAATGTAACAGATATTATGGGACAAATGTGATAGTTTTTCTTAGTATTTCTTCATCTTTCTTCTACTATCATTATATTTCTTTCATTCATCAATCTTTTTTTTAGTATTCTACTATTTCTATCTCTTCGTCTTTCTTCTATCATTGTATTTCTTTCATTCATTAATCTTTCTCTATTCTTCTACTATTTCTATCTCTGTCTCATAATTGTTGATACATTTGTATATAAATATTATATACAAAATGTAACAGATATTATGGGACAAATGTAGTAGTTTTTCTTGATATATCTTCATCTTTCTTCTACTATCATTATATTTCTTTCATTCATCAATCTTTTTTTTAGTATTCTACTATTTCTATCTCTGTCCCATAATACTTGATACATTTGTATATAAATATTATATACAAAATGTAACAGATATTATGGGACAAATGTAATAGTTTTTCTTGATATATCTTCATCTTTCTTCTACTATCATTATATTTCTTTCATTCATCAATCTTTTTTTTTATTATACTACTATTTCTATTTCTGTCCCATAATTGTTGATACATTTGTATATAAATATTATATACAAAATGTAACAGATATTATGGGACATATAGTATTTTTCTTGATATTTCTTCATCTTCTACTATCATTGTATTTCTCTCATTCATTCTTTTTCTGTTGTTCTACTATTTCTATCTCTGTCCCATAATACTTGATACATTTGTATATAAATGTTATATACAAAATGTAACAGATATTATGGGACAAATGTAGTAGGTTTTCTTGATATATCTTCATCTTTCTTCTATTATCATTGTATTCCTTTCATTCATCAATCTTTCTCTATTCTTCTACTATTTCTATTGCTGTCCCATAATTGTTGATACATTTGCATACAAATGTTATATACAAAATGTAACAGATATTATGGGACATATAGTATTTTTCTTGGTATTTCTTCATCTTTCTTCTATTATCATTGTATTTCTCTCATTCATCTATCTTTTTTACTACCATCTCTGTCCCAAAAATGTTGCTACATTTAGTATATAAATTTATATACTAACTGTAACAATTATTATAGGACTATACAGTTATTAAAATAGAAACCAATCTAACAATACAACTTTAATCAATACATTTAGTCCACATTAAAAGCATAGTATGGGTAAGCTGAAAAAGGCAAAATTTTTTAGACCTTATTTTTCCGATGCAAGTATCATTGGGGAATGAAAAAGATTTTGTTAAACAGACCGGGCTTTTGTCCGTTTACTAAAACTTTTTAAAAAATTAAAAATGTCCATATTTGGTAAACACATCAGATTTGGCCTGTTTACTAAAACTATTCTCGTTCCCCAATGATATTTGCATTGGAAAATAAGGTCTAAAAAGTTCTGCTTTGGGTTACCCTTGCTGACCTTTTACCCTCAGACTAATTGTTTTGAACGACGGAAAAAAATATGCTTCTTAATATACTTTTACTTTTGATGTTTAGAAAATAAATGGAAACGGCATTTTTTGTTTGTTTTAGGAAAAGGCTAAAATTAAAAGATCTAATATTATCATTAGTTAATTTTAAAAGATTAAAAAAAAAATTATTATATATAAATAAAATATATATATATAGTGATGCTGATAGCTTTTTGCTTTGAAAAATTTTAGGGTCCCAACTAAAGCCATCTAACTCCTACCTTGTAACCTATCCTGTGTAATTAATTTCTAAGAAACTATTGAAATGTATTTACAGTTAGCTTGAAATGGTGAGGGAAGAAAAAAGAAAAACACTGGGACACATGGATATGATTTTACTGTGTCCTTTTAGATTTTTGTGCGTCAGGGACACAGGACACGTACCTATCAGCATCTCTGTATGTATGTATGTATGTATGTATGTATATATATATATATATATATATATATTCACATACACACACACAAGTGAGAAAAATGAAAATGAATCCAACAGATATGTTGAAAAGATAATTGTAAAAAAAATAAATAATTTGGTATGGATAGAATTTTTGATCAAAATTCGTTTACACACACAGCATTCTATATAAAATCATCTTTAAAATTCTCATTCTGTCTTGAAAATGCTTCTTAATATACTTTTACTATTGATGTTTAGAAAACTCTTTAAAAATTTTAATAAATAAAGACAGCATTTTTTAAATTTATTTTTTATTAGTGAAAGGCCAAAGTTAAAAGATCTAATTTTATCATTAGTTAAAATACTAGATGAAAAGGACTGGAAGTCACAAATTTTCTGCAGAAAAGGGAAAACGGACATGTCCTTTCCCTAAATCCGAGACTACAAGTAGAAGTAAGGGGACTCATCCTTTTTTTTTTTTTTTGAAACAAAAAATAATGCTTCTTAATATACTTTTACTTTTGATGTTTAGAAAACTCTTTAAAAATTTTAATAATAAATAAAAACAGCATTTTTTGTTTGTTTTAGGAAAAGGCCAAAATGAAAAGATTTAATATTATCATTAGTTAAACTTTAAAAGATAAAAAAAAACCCAAAAAAAACCTAATATACATATATTGATTTGGAGGTTGATTTTGAAGGCTATCACAATGCAGGTGTAAAGAAAAAAAAATTTAAATAGAATACTATGAGTGTAAACGAATTTTGATTGAAACTCGTGTTGACAAATAACAATGATAAATTTCATCCATACCAAAGCATATATATTTTTCTTCTAATTATCTTTTCAACATATATATATATATATATATATATATTGAAGAGTGAAGGATTGAGTAAATCCAACAAAAATGTGGTTGAAAATAGAGGAAAAGGTGGATATAACAACATAAACAACTAAATTCAATTTATATTTCACCTCAGTATTTAGTGAAGCTTCTTAAGAATTTATTGTGAAGACAAATGTTTTTTACAGTCTACTTTTCCTCCCCTCATTCCATCCCTCACCAAAAATTATCTTTTCAGTATAAAAGTTGATTGTAAAAAGCATTTGTCTTCACAATAAATTCTGAGGAAGCTTCACTAAAAACCGAGGTGAAATATAAATTGAATTTAGTTGTTGTTATATCCACTTTTTCCTCTATTTTCAACAGTAAATATATATATATATATACACACACACACATGTAGAATTAAACAAAAGACACATCTCCTGTTTAACAATTTTATTTTTGATCTTTTCGAGTTTTCTGGCCAACTTTTTAATGTTTGGGTGGAATTCGTGGATAAGTTCACCAAAGTTCAGGTCCCGAGTACTTTCGGCACTTCGAAGTGCCATCATCAGGGGTGATGATGGCACTTCGAAGTGCCATCATCAGGGGTGATGTGTTCCAGTTTTTTTAAATTATATTAAAGTGGAGACTGGAAGGAGAAGAATTGATGAGAAAGGTGTTATAGGCATTTTAAAATGTGTGTACGGCATTGGAAATTCATTTTGTTTCTCATCGATTCTTCTCCTTCCAGCCTCCACATTAATATAATTTAAAAAAACTGGAACACATCACCCCTGATGATGGCACTTCGAAGTGTCGAAAGTACTCGGGACCTGAACATTGGTGGACTTATCCACGAATTCCACCCAAATATTAAAATGTTGGCCAGAAAACTCGAAAAGATCAAAAATAAAATGGTTAAACAGGAGATGTGTCTTTTGTTTAATTCTACATGTATAAATGAAAGAATGCTGCCCAAATACACACACACACACACACACACATATATATATATATATATATAACATCCAAAATCTTATTTCCTTCGCCGAGGCATAGGCCTGGTTTGTTATTGTTCACTCAATGTCCCCGTACCTTATATGGTAGAGGCGTATCAGTATCATTGACAGGTTAATTTCGCAAGGATTGTCCGGTGCGTATCGTGGCCGAAGCAGTATAGTCTCTGACTATGCCTGCTGAAGTCCCGGTTTCGATTTTTGTCGGAGGGAAATCGTTACTATACATCACTGATGAGACTTAATAAAGTTGAAACAGTCTGTACGAGGTTCTACACACCGAACGATTCTTTGTCGAGATTCACTTGTCATGATTATTTTCTATAATTATCGAATTTTATGCGATATACGCATTGTAATTGCCTTCAAGCAAAAATATAAATAATGATATATATATATATATATATATATAATTTCATGTATCATGTGGCTTTCTGATACCTGAAATGAGACCTTTTACAGCTGGTAATTGTAATCATACCAGTTGACCTAGGCCTTAGCCTTGGCCAACTATTTACACACACACAAAGTTAGTATCTTACATATCATGCAAATCCCTAACATTAGGCTAAAATTCATATCTCAGAAAGTCACATGATATGTAGATATGAGCTTCGGCTTGTGGGTGGGCCCACATAAAAATGTCCTTGAGTCATGCCCTCATAAGTGGGATGAGAGGCAAATACCTGTAGATATGAGGGTAATTCCAAAAGCAAAGTCTCCAAAGCACTGGGGATTCAGGGAAACTGTTTGTATAGCTCTCAGCAACACTGTTGTGTTTGTTGTGCATGTACTTGCACATTCCCCTGCACATGCCATGCTCCGTCTTGATTTAGCTGTTGTTTCTGATGGAGCTCCCGATTGACACTTCTGCCAAGTGTGAAGTTCATGAAGTTATTAAGCATTAAACTGATTAAAATTCATCGCCAATTAACAGAAGTGTATGGTGAGTTGTGCATGGATGTCAAAAACGTCCACAGGTGATGTAGGGAGTTTGCAAAGATGATGAGGTTCAATGCATTCTCAACAATATGTCGGGGAGCTGGTATGACATGGGTATACAAAACTGCCACAGCGACTACAAAAATGCATCGACCGAAATTATAATTATGCAGAAAAATAGATACATGTTCAAAGTTTAAAATGATGGTAAATTATTTGCAATAAACAAAAAACGTTTCTGTGATTTCTAAATATTTTGGAGACCTTGCTTTTGGGATTACCCTCATATATATGGTATATGTGAAAAATATATGGAAATTAATCCGACAGTATGAAATATAACATTTTGAAAAAAAAACATATGATGTTTGTTATGTGATTGCTGACAGAGCTGTTTCGACCAAAACGATAAGTTGGTCTTCATCAAAGAGCGACATAGACGAGAAGAAAATATCCGTTAAAAAAAAAAAAATAAAATAAAATAAAATAAAATAAAATTTATTTTATTTTTATTTTTAAAACAGAACATGCATTTTCAAAAAATTTTCAGCGGTTGATATCAGCGTTCGTTTTGTAAACAGTCTTTTTAACGGATATTTTCTTCTCGTCTATGTCGCTCTTTGATGAAGACCAACTTATCGTTTTGGTCGAAACAAGCTTGTCAGCAATCACATAACAAACATCATATGTTTTTTCAAAATGTTATATTTCATATGGTATATGTGTAGAAAACAGTTGTTACATTTGCATATAAATTTCTTATACCGAACATGACTCGTACAGGACAGAACTATTATCAAATATAATTTGTATACTCCCTATGGAATACAGAGCTGCAGCCTCACCATTACTAACTTGGTGCGGCTGTTGCTATAGCACCTGTAGGTTTTACAAGGTGGAGTTGTAATCACCCTGCTTATTATGGGACAGGTAGTATGAGGGTTGTCAAAAAGTAATGCCATTTTGTTTAGGACGGGTATAATTACCAACATAGGAACATGTATCATATATCAAAATGAAGCTGGTTCTCTGTGGATCACATCCCTACTTCTCCACATAGGTGAGTCAAAAAGTAATGCCATTTTGTGTAGGACAGGTATCATATATCAAAATGAAGCTGGTTCTCTGTGGATCACATCCCTACTTCCCCATATAGTAGAGTTAAAAAGTAATGCCATTTTGTTTAGGACAGGTATAATTACCAACACCGGAACATGTATCATACATCAAAATAAAGCTGGTCCTCTGTGGATCACATCCCTACTTCTCCACATAGGTGATTCAAAAAGTAATGCCATTATGTTTAGGACAAGAATAATTATCAATACAGGAACATGTATCATATATCAAAATGAAGCTGGTCCTCTGTGGATCACATCCCTACTTCTCCACATAGTTGAGTCAAAAAGTAATGCCATTTTGTTTAGAACAGGTATAATTACCAACACAGGAACATGTATCATACATCAAAATGAAGCTGGTCCTCTGTGGATCACATCCCTACTTCTCCGCATAGTCACCGTTTCTCTCAATATCATTGTTCCACCTTTGAATGACAGCATGTATCGCTGCCCTGCAAAATTCTGTTGACTGTTCTTTGAGCCACTTCTTCACTGCAGATTTCACTTGCTCGTCACTGGAATAATGTTTGCCTCTCACACCCTCTTTCATGGATCTGAAGAGCGGCAAACATTATTCCAGTGAAATCTGAATTGAAGAAGTGGCTCAAAGAACAGTCAACAGAATTTATGGTGCAGGGATACATGTAATATGAAGACAACAGTCTGAAAATTCAGGCATGTAATCGACTTATATTTGACTTATAATTTAATTTATTTCATTGATATTTTCTGCGAAAATGATTGAACACAAAACTTAGAGTTATAATTCAATGATAGTCTAGTATATTTTTTGTAAGTACAAGGTGTGCCAGAAATACCACCCACATTTTAAACTGTCACCTGTGTGGGGCAAGTGAACTTAGGCAAGTAGCAATGGTAGCTCCATCAAGCTAACATCTTACCATTTTTTAAAAAAAAACATTTTTTTTCAGATACAATCAGGTTTAGACTGGCCATGTTTTTAAGGGATGACAAAAAGACTAAGAGTAATGTCTGGTGGTATTTCTATTATTTTGTATAATGTTAATTTTTAGCCCAGTCAGAGTAGCTTAGAATTCGATGACTGTGTTACATAATTATTAGATTCCTAATACTTATGTACAGTAGTGTAGAAACCAAAATGGCTGTTATAAGTTCAATCGGCGGCCTTGAAGGATCGAATGACAAGGCTTGACCTCAGTCCTGATCCTCCTTCTGGTGGATACCGTGAGAATCGGTGGAAAAGACTCTCTTCCGGTTTAGATTAGAAAGAGATTTTTAGGTAGATCGGACAAAACCACTACGGTGGTAAGTCGTGTTATGCTGACTCAATCTGCGCAGGTAGTCTGGTGGGGATTTCAGAATAAAATATGATCTAAGTTAAATCAAAGTCTTGTGTTATTATCTAAAAACTACCAATGACCCGGGGCTTCTGATAAAGAGAAATCCCCAATGGAAGACCATACACAAAGTCCCCAAGACGAAGTCCAGACGCTGGAAGAAGAATAATAGAAGTAAGGAAAGAGAGTATACAACAACTGTATCCCCTGCAGATTGATAAGATACCCCACTAGAAATGTCCTGAGTATAACTCTTGTTTTTAAGGGATGACAAAAAGATCAAGGGTAATGTCAGGTGGTATTTCTACTAATTTCTGGGAAATACCATCCTTTAATTCTTACAAGTGGCTTTCATTTAACCTGTGGTTCTGAAACTTTCAACCGATTGTACTATCAAGTTTCTATCCAGAACAGCATAATTTGGACATAACATGAAATGAGCTCAAAAAGCTTTCTGTGTAACAATTACAGATTCACAAATTCTTCAAGGTGGCTTTCTTTTAATCAATGAACCTGCGGTTCAGAAATTTTCAACACATAGCACTATCAAGTTTCTATCCAGAACAGCATCATTCGAACAGTGCAAGCAATGATCATAACTGATCCGATCTGAAGAAAATAGACAATAACTCGATGGAGCTACCATTACCACTTGCCTAAGTTCACTTTCATCACACAAGTGACAGTTTAAAATGGCGGACGTATTTCTGCTGCACACTATATTTCAAAACGAAATAATCCATCTCTATGTAATAGAAGATGATTGTGGTGCAATATATATATATATATATATATATTGAATTTTTGATAGAGGAATTATATATATAATTGATAATTTTTTTTTGTTTTTTTTTTTTGAATCATATTACCACGACCAGACAACTCGGCAAACACCATTTGCGACATCCGGAGCACTGGACAGCTGTTTCGACCTCCTTTGGTCTCATCATGTTACCATTGACTAGATGATTTGGCATTCTCCGTTTGTGGCATGGGCTGGTGGCCCAGTGTGTTAAGTCCACGCTCTTCACGCTGTAGTCCACTGGTTCAATCTCTAGTGGCGGAGATTGTGGTATGCACTACTGATGAGACCAAAGGAGGTCGAAACAGCTGTCCAGTGCTCCGGATGTTGCAAATGGTGTTTGCCGAGTTGTCTGGTCGTGATAATATGATTAAAAAAAAAAAAATTATCAATTATATATATATATATATATATATATATATAATTATAAGGTAGCGCCTTCTAGCTAATGTCTTATCATTTTTTGTTCAACCAGACAATCCCACATTAGAAGCGTTTTTTTCTGGCTGAATGTTTAGAGATTGCACAACACTGTCTCATAGTCAGTAAATTTTCTAGAGTTCGAGTCTTTCGATTTTTCTATCCAGAACAGCATAATTCCGATGTAACATGATATGAGCACAAAAGCTATATGTAGCAATTATAGATTCAACAGTTTAAAAAAAAAAGTTTCAACAGCAAACGCACAGTGTGCACCAGTCCAAGCCATGATTGTAACTGATTGTATCTTAAAAAATTATCAGATATTAGGAAGATGGAGCTACCATTACCACTTGCCTAAGTTCCCTTGCACCACACAGATGACCGCTTAGAATATGGGAGGTATTTCTGCTACATCATGTATTAAATTTATTTAACATAAAAAACCCTTTTCCCTCAAATATCAGAAACTCTGTTATTTAAATTGAAGCCACTAAATATCTTTTCATTAAATATCTATCAAGTGTGTAAAAAAAGAAAAAGAAAAAAGGAAATAAAATCCACCAGTTCTCTCTCTTTATTTATTCTAATTTATTTAACTCTTTGCCCACTTAAATCCACTCACAGCGGCTCTCCCACCACTGTGATCCTACCATAAACCTTTGGCAGTGGCTCTCACATGAATCACTTGTTTACACTCTTGCCATATTTTCTTTTATCTGTAAAACAAAACTGAGACTTGTACTTGATACTTTTGAGTATAGAGAACAAATTTCCAAAAATGCCAAAAAAGAATTTGTGCAGCCAGGGGGGAAATTTGGTAGGCAAAGAGTTAAGTATCATTATTACTTTAATTTTCAATGACTGGGCCGTGGGTGGCGACCCGTGATGCTTTGAGGATAGAACCCAGGTGGATGAGCAGTCCATGACTTGCAATACCCCACTTTGGCCCTATCTTGGGCTAGACGGGCGGTCAGAGAGGCCCCCTCCAATCAATCGGCTGGTCACGTCAAGCCCTAGCACCTATATGATTTTCCCAACCCTATTGCCCTTATGGCAAGCCCCAACCCCTTTTTATCATATGGGTGCTAGAAGGCGGTGACTGAGGGTCTACATGTCCTGGGAATGACGTTAAACTCTATCTGATGGTTAGGTTCCAGTTCTGGAGGTTTGGGGAATGTGGAGCACCCCTTCATCACCATTGCTCCCTGGTCCACTCTGACCCGGAGTGGTAGTACCTGTTAGGGTCCCATCTATGGGTTAAATAGAAAAATGTATTTATAAAAAAATTGTATTATCCATTAAGAATTGATTTATTTCAAAACTTTATCGGCATTAAATAACCCACTGAGGTTAATATGCCGTCAAACCAAACCAAACCAATTTATAAGTCAAATAGGTATTCAATCACCCCCACCCCTGGTGTGGATATGTGACACAAGGTCAGGTTTATGTGGAGTGCCCTGCAGGATACATGCCTCACAGGAGTGGAAGTGCAAAAAAAAATGCTCAGTTCCATAATTCATGGAGTCCATTATGGTCATCACACTGAAAGCACCAGTTCCTGCTTGATCTCTGTAGTTAAGCAGCGATGAGCCTGTTCAAACTTAGATGGGTGACCATTCAAGCAACAGCAGTTCCTTCAATCATTCAGTGATTTATTACTGTTCAAGTTGTGAAGTTGTCCAGCACTGATTCGCTTACAGCAAAGTCATGCTGAAACCACTGGTTCTCGCTAGATCACCAAAGTTAAGCAGTGATGAGCCTGTTCAATACTTAGATGGGTGACCATTCAAGCAACAGCAGTTCCTTCAATCATTCAAGTGATTTATTACTGTTCAAGTTGTGAAGTTGTCCAGCACTGATTCGCTTACAGCAAAGTCATGCTGAAACCACTGGTTCCCGCTAGATCACCGAAGTTAAGCAGTGATGAGCCTGTTCAATACTTAGATGGGTGACCATTCAAGCAACAGCAGTTCCTTCAATCATTCAAGTGATTTATAACTATTAAAGTTGTGAAGTTGTCTAGCTCTGATCGACTTACAGCCAATTCATGCTGAAACCACTGGTTCTACATCTCCAGCTGACTGGGCAGGTACATGACAGGTTATACTAGGTTATGTGGTATCACCTACAAGAAACAAACACTGTCCGGTGTTTGAAGGTAAAAGTCAAGATGGCTGGAAGTGAGTTGTAGACTAAGAATATTTGGTTCGTGAGACGTATTGTAAGGTTTAAAGTTATTATAAGTTGGAAGTGACCTTCCAGTGTCAGTCCTTATAGGTATAAGAAATATTCCGACAAAGAAGTTACATTCTAAGAGTATTTACGGGATTCGAAGGAGCTCTTATTCCTTCGTAGTTGTAGGCAAATTGTCGGACAAAGAAAACAAACACACAATGGAAATTTAATACATGTATTGACAAATAATACAAGAACTTGTTGCAAATTTTATTGGTATTTGCTAGGAGACTTATCTGAGTTAAGTAATGTTCTTGGAGTAGTGGTGATAACAGGGGTATTCTGTTGCTGGTTGGAAAGTTGATAGGACGCTTCTTCGGACGTTTCTCTTTCTTCCTGGTAACCGGTTCTGTGATAAGTGATGGGGGATGCTATTTTAGAAGCTTCTCGCCCTGATAACAGTTCTTTAAATGACGGTGAATGGGCCCTTTTCAAGTAGACTATTTGGTCTTCAGCCTTCTATAGTGTGCTGTGAAAAAATGCCTCCGTCCAGGTCAATGGTCCGTAGATAAGTGAGCCCTGTTTTGGGGCTAAGTGATGAGTGAAGTTTAGGGACCACTATTTACGCGACTACCCTCAGTGAGTGCTCCGTGATAAGTGGGCCCTGTTTTGGGCTTGGTGGTGAGAGCTTTAGTTTTTACGTCTCTCCTCCAGTAACTGCTTTGCGATAAGTAAAATTTTTGGTTTTGGCGCCAATAGCCTAATAGTGAACAAATATATAAACATGTATAAAGAAAGTAGGACTTTGTCCTAAAGAAGTGATACAAAATTCCTGCAGGAATGTCACTTACTGATAGCTGGCTGGGGGACAAAACCCCCCACTTAAAGGTAAGAGGCACAAGCATCTACACCATGTAAAGTGTTTGTTGTTCCAGACGAAAGAGAAAGAACTCTCCCGGTCTCCCATTTAAATAGTCTAGGCCTCTATTGGCGAAAACCTGCAGCAAGGGAAGATAACTCTTCTGGACCCGCATCAATCCAAACAGGGGCAGACAATCACTATGGTATCAACAACAAATGTAAATAAAAATAAATTTACCAAATAGGCTTATGGTCAAGTCACATTGAAAGCATTAGTTCTTGCTAGATCACCAAAGTTAAGCAGTGATGAGCCTGTTCAATATTTAGATGGGTGACCATTCAAGCAACAGCAGGTCCTTCAATCATTCAACTGATTTTTTACTGTTCAAACTGTGAAGTTGTCCAGCACGAATTCGCTTACAGTCAAGTCACATTGAAAGCATCAGTTCTTGCTAGATCACCAAAGTTAAGCAGTGATGAGCCTGTTCAATACTTAGATGGGTGACCATTTAAGCAACAGTAGGTCCTCAATCATTCAGCTGATTTTTTACTGTTCAAACTGTGAAGTTGTCCAGCACGAATTCGCTTACAGTCAAGTCACATTGAAAACATCAGTTCTTGCTAGATCACCAAAGTTAAGCAGTGATGAGCCTGTTCAATATTTAGATGGGTGACCATTTAAGCAACAGCAGGTCCTTCAATCATTCAACTGATTTTTTACTGTTCAAACTGTGAAGTTGTCCAGCACGAATTCACTTACAGTCAAGTCACATTGAAAGCATCAGTTCTTGCTAGATCACCAAAGTTAAGCAGTGATGAGCCTGTTCAATATTTAGATGGGTGACCATTCAAGCAACAGCAGGTCCTTCAATCATTCAACTGATTTTTTACTGTTCAAACTGTGAAGTTGTCCAGCACGAATTCGCTTACAGTCAAGTCACATTGAAAGCATCAGTTCTTGCTAGATCACCAAAGTTAAGCAGTGATGAGCCTGTTCAATACTTAGATGGGTGACCATTTAAGCAACAGTAGGTCCCTCAATCATTCAGCTGATTTTTTACTGTTCAAACTGTGAAGTTGTCCAGCACGAATTCGCTTACAGTCAAGTCACATTGAAAGCATCAGTTCCTGCTAGATCACCAAAGTTAAGCAGTGATGAGCCTGTTCAATATTTAGATGGGTGACCATTTAAGCAACAGTAGGTCCCTCAATCATTCAGCTGATTTTTTACTGTTCAAACTGTGAAGTTGTCCAGCACGAATTCGCTTACAGTCAAGTCACATTGAAAGCATCAGTTCCTGCTAGATCACCAAAGTTAAGCAGTGATGAGCCTGTTCAATATTTAGATGGGTGACCATTCAAGCAACAGCAGGTCCTTCAATCATTCAACTGATTTTTTACTGTTCAAACTGTGAAGTTGTCCAGCACGAATTCGCTTACAGTCAAGTCACATTGAAAGCATCAGTTCTTGCTAGATCACCAAAGTTAAGCAGTGATGAGCCTGTTCAATACTTAGATGGGTGACCATTTAAGCAACAGTAGGTCCCTCAATCATTCAGCTGATTTTTTACTGTTCAAACTGTGAAGTTGTCCAGCACGAATTCGCTTACAGTCAAGTCACATTGAAAGCATCAGTTCTGCTAGATCACCAAAGTTAAGCAGTGATGAGCCTGTTCAATACTTAGATGGGTGACCATTTAAGCAACAGTAGGTCCCTCAATCATTCAGCTGATTTTTTACTGTTCAAACTGTGAAGTTGTCCAGCACGAATTCGCTTACAGTCAAGTCACATTGAAAGCATCAGTTCTTGCTAGATCACCAAAGTTAAGCAGTGATGAGCCTGTTCAATATTTAGATGGGTGACCATTTAAGCAACAGTAGGTCCCTCAATCATTCAGCTGATTTTTTACTGTTCAAACTGTGAAGTTGTCCAGCACGAATTCGCTTACAGTCAAGTCACATTGAAAGCATCAGTTCTGCTAGATCACCAAAGTTAAGCAGTGATGAGCCTGTTCAATACTTAGATGGGTGACCATTTAAGCAACAGTAGGTCCCTCAATCATTCAGCTGATTTTTTACTGTTCAAACTGTGAAGTTGTCCAGCACGAATTCGCTTACAGTCAAGTCACATTGAAAGCATCAGTTCTTGCTAGATCACCAAAGTTAAGCAGTGATGAGCCTGTTCAATATTTAGATGGGTGACCATTTAAGCAACAGCAGGTCCTTCAATCATTCAACTGATTTTTTACTGTTCAAACTGTGAAGTTGTCCAGCACGAATTCACTTACAGTCAAGTCACATTGAAAGCATCAGTTCTTGCTAGATCACCAAAGTTAAGCAGTGATGAGCCTGTTCAATATTTAGATGGGTGACCATTCAAGCAACAGCAGGTCCTTCAATCATTCAACTGATTTTTTACTGTTCAAACTGTGAAGTTGTCCAGCACGAATTCGCTTACAGTCAAGTCACATTGAAAGCATCAGTTCTTGCTAGATCACCAAAGTTAAGCAGTGATGAGCCTGTTCAATACTTAGATGGGTGACCATTTAAGCAACAGTAGGTCCCTCAATCATTCAGCTGATTTTTACTGTTCAAACTGTGAAGTTGTCCAGCACGAATTCGCTTACAGTCAAGTCACATTGAAAACATCAGTTCCTGCTAGATCACCAAAGTTAAGCAGTGATGAGCCTGTTCAATATTTAGATGGGTGACCATTTAAGCAACAGCAGGTCCTTCAATCATTCAGCTGATTTTTTACTGTTCAAACTGTGAAGTTGTCCAGCACGAATTCGCTTACAGTCAAGTCACATTGAAAGCATCAGTTCTGCTAGATCACCAAAGTTAAGCAGTGATGAGCCTGTTCAATATTTAGATGGGTGACCATTTAAGCAACAGCAGGTCCTTCAATCATTCAGCTGATTTTTTACTGTTCAAACTGTGAAGTTGTCCAGCACGAATTCGCTTACAGTCAAGTCACATTGAAAACATCAGTTCCTGCTAGATCACCAAAGTTAAGCAGTGATGAGCCTGTTCAATATTTAGATGGGTGACCATTTAAGCAACAGTAGGTCCTCAATCATTCAGCTGATTTTTTACTGTTCAAACTGTGAAGTTGTCCAGCACGAATTCGCTTACAGTCAAGTCACATTGAAAGCATCAGTTCCTGCTAGATCACCAAAGTTAAGCAGTGATGAGCCTGTTCAATATTTAGATGGGTGACCATTTAAGCAACAGTAGGTCCCTCAATCATTCAGCTGATTTTTTACTGTTCAAACTGTGAAGTTGTCCAGCACGAATTCGCTTACAGTCAAGTCACATTGAAAGCATCAGTTCTTGCTAGATCACCAAAGTTAAGCAGTGATGAGCCTGTTCAATACTTAGATGGGTGACCATTTAAGCAACAGTAGGTCCCTCAATCATTCAGCTGATTTTTTACTGTTCAAACTGTGAAGTCGTCCAGCACGAATTCGCTTACAGTCAAGTCACATTGAAAGGATCAGTTCCTGTTAGATCACCAAGGTTAAGCAGTGATGAGCCTGTTCAATACTTAGATGGGTGACCATTTAAGCATCAGCAGGTTTATTAGAATAAAAGAATAAGCACAAAAATTTGGTGAAAAAAAAAAAACTTTTTAAAAATTTTTATTAGCTCAATATGGGATCAAATGTGATCAAATAATATTTTTTTATTTTCACAATCAGTACATAAAAATCATATTTTAGATTCTTTTTTTCAATAATTTATATTTGAAATTTTTGTCTCAATGAATATTTCCTTATGAAATAAAGTTGTGGATATTACGTAATATTTTATGAGTTTTTAATAATGTTGATTCTTGGTTTGTTTGGATTATTATTCTGTAACCATTCAGCCAACCATCCCTGAAATTATAATAATAATAATAATAATAATAACTTGAAGATTACACAAGAAAGAGCAAAGACAAACTACTTATGGCGGCCAACAATAGAAGAAGCGACAGATGGACAAACAGAAAAACAACAAAGACTAAAAAACAAAAATGGGATGAAAAACAATTATATGGACGCTTCAAACGACAAATAGAAGAGGTTGCACATGGAAAGACTTGGACTTGGTTAAGAAAGGGAAACCTCAAAAGAGAAACTGAATCACTTATAATTGCTGGACAAAATAATGCCATAAGGACAAACTATATCAAAGCGAAAATTGATAAGACCCAACAAAATAGTAAATGTAGACTTTGCGGGAATAGAGATGAGACTGTAAACCATATACTCTGCAAATGTAGCAAACTAGCACAACAAGAATACAAAACTATTGTCCCCATCTTCATTGTTACTTGTACAACGTTTCGGCTGATATGCCCTCCGGCCTTCTTCAGGTATTTCTTGTCGGACTCGGGAACCTTCTTTTCAAACTTGGGAACTTTCTTGTCGTATTTGGGAGCCATCACGGAATGAGAACAGGATACCCCCGTGGACTAAATAAAGGGTTAGGTTCAAAGTTCTGTGATGGCTTCCGAATACGACAAGAAAGTTCCCGAGTTCAAAAAGAAGGTTCCTGAGTCCGAGAAGGTTCCAGAGTCCAACAAGAAATACCTGAAGAAGGCCGGAGGGCATATCGGCCAAAACGTTGTACAAGTAACAATGAAGATGGGGACAATAGTCCGAATAACGCAAATAATACGAACACAAAGATTTGTACATTTTTTCAGACGTCTTTATTTAGCCCCATGTTAACCACCAAGCTCAGAAGAAATAGCCATCTTGGAGACATGTCTGCCTTCTTGAAAACTTAAAACTAGAACTACCAAATTCCAAGTTCACCTCCCGCTTCCACGAACTGAACTGACCAATCAGAGGACAGCTATAAGGTCAGTGAAAAGTCAAAACCCTGTGAATTCAGATTAAATGGAATGGTCCATTATTTATCTGAAGTGATAATAGGATATGACACATGTAATTATGTATTAGCATATTAATACATAAATATGCTGGTTATTTCCTATAAGTCTAACATAAACAAAGGGGAACCACTCTTATTGGAAATTGGGTTATCTGCCCTCACCGGAAGTCCGGAGAATAGGGACAGAGACACTGAACCCTGATTCAGCAGAACAGAAATGGCAGGCACTAGCAGAAGACCAGAGTCGGCACCCGTGAGAAACACATCAACTTTGACATAACAGAACCACATCGACCTTACCGGACAACAGAACACATCGACCTTACGACACAGAACCACATCGACCTTACCGGACAACAGAACCACAGCGACCTCACCGAACAACTTTGAGACCTTGCTAAGACAAATACAACTAAGATAAGTGTACTTGAACCTCTATGCATTACCTAAATATATCCCGCCAGGAGAAATCCTCTGGCAACTTCTTATAGACATTTACACAATTGTATAATAACACATTTAATACCAGCCAATAAACTGTTAACCCAATTATAAACTCTTATAATTGCCTTGTACCTTTCCTTCATAACAACAGTCTTAATAGTTCTACTTGTTTAGACTTTATTTCTGTTAATCTTGACTGATAAATTATTTATTTATTTATTGATCTACTAGGAAAAAAGAAGATGGGGTTAGGGTTTAGAGGGAAAATAAATAAATAATTTATCAGTCAAGAGTGGTTCCCCTTTGTTTATGTTAGACTTATAGGAAATAACCAATATGCCTTTGTTATCTACAAAAAACCAAAAAAGTAAAAAAATAGTTGTCAGGGTAGCCTAAAGTCGGTATCAGCCAGACAGCTAGGGAATCTATTCCCTTTTCACTAATGCTAGACCAAAGAGATTGTTTTGGCATCTGAGGTCGAGCACCACACCTACCATCAGCTCAGCACTTTACCGCACAGATCTCTGTGCTACTCCTATGCTGATTTGGCAAGGGCTGGTATCGAACCAGGTACCTTGTGGTTCATAGTTGAACGCTCTACTGACTGAGTTAAACCAGCCATATAAAAACAAAAACTTTTCCATTATTCAAATGGTAATTCTGTAAGATTCAAAGTTATAACAAAGTCATAACTAGTTGAAACATAACAAACTCCGACACGTTTGTGAGACAAAACATTTTATATAGATAACAGCACATGGACAACGATACATAAACATACAAGATAGTGTACATAAACATATATACATCAAAGGACTGGAGCGTCCGTACATAGAGATCACTTACTGAGAGGGGGGGCCGAAGCCCCGCCGAGAAAGGGGTAGACAGTAGGCTAACATATGTGCTCGTTCCGGAGATGTAGCTAAAAGAGGAAGCAGCGTTTTAATGAACACGCTTAACTACCAGAGGTCCCCCTAGTTGGAACAAACAGCAACGCAGCGAGGAGATAACTCTTCCGGCAAAAGGAAGATAATTCCCTACAATTCTATTAATCTTCCTAATTGTAATGAATATTTCATATTCAGAAACTTACCACTGGATCTGTCGGTTTTATCTTGCTTAGTTGTGTGAGGCCCTTGAGCAAGGTTGGGTTCACTGCTTTAGCTAAATAATCTTTTGCTGTCTGACCAGTTATAACTGGCTCCAAAATGCCTGCCGAAAGAAAGAAAAAAAAAAAAGAAGAGATTTACTTTTTTATTGAAAAATCTGAAAACTTTAAAAAAATAATCAGAAAATACTATAAGGAAAATACAATAATTATCTCCCTTAGATAAATCTATGGTTCAAGAAGTTTAACAATTTGGGGAACAAAGGTCCAGGTTTTTAAACGAACGTAGACAGTAGGGATGTGAAAAGACCCATGCTGCAATGGATATAGGGGTCGAGTTAATACAGTTCTAAGTGACAATCATCTATAGGTTGCAGGTTCAATCCTGGCCAAGGGCGATGGTTGTTTTGAACTCATTCAAAACATCCATCGTCTTTTTAACAACAAATCTTTTTTTTTCTCCTTTACTTGTTACATATTGTCCTGAAGAAGGTTTCTTCATAAACCAAAATGTTTGAACATCAACAATACAACTAATAAATCTCCATCTATCGTAATATCCCGTGTTAGTGTACATTTCTGTATATATACACGCGGCAAATATTGAAAAGAATAATGTAGCGTTCAACCGTTATTAAACAACCATAACAGAAAAATTACAGAAACACGCATAACCTATGTATGTGTATATATATATATATGTATATCAATATATGTATTGATCAAAGCCTGAAGAAGATACCAGAATATCTGAAACATGTGTTGTGTATGTGAAATAAAAAGAATAAAACATTTTTTCTGAGAACGATACATTTTGCGGACTTTCTTCTTTTTTTATAAAATATTACATTTTCTCCCGTTGGAACCAGAACAACATTTTTTATATACATATATATATATACTGTGTGAAGGGGTTATATATATATATATATATATATATATATGTGTGTGTGTGTGTGTGAAGGGTTAATATATATATATATATATGTGAAGGCTTATATATATATATATGTGAAGGGGTTATATATATATATAAGCAAACACGAGAATACAGTTAAAAAAAATGCACATATTTGACCATTTACACCATTTCTGTCATTTTCAAAGGAACCGTTTCGTCTTACCTGATGAATGCTTTCAGCAAGAAACCGCTAGTTGTAATACCGTTCCGTAATTAAATAAATAAAAGCAAAAACTTTTATTTGTTTTGATTTCTCATTGAATTATATATATATATATATATGTAAACAACTTTAGCTATTTTCAGCCGACAGTGTATTTGGGAGAATATGTGCTTTTAATTTTAGTCAGACCTAATTTTTTTGAAAGTTAATTCATTTATGGTTAATTAGGCGGGATTTAACTACTTAAATGTAAGGCTAAACAAATCGAGAAAAATCAATCACTGAATATATATTTCAACCTATTAGGTCTCATCAGCAGAGCTATAGATACGAAGATCGCCCCGCGTGTGACTCGAACACTTTGTGTCGAAACGGCACACCAGCTTCTTACCATCAGAATATATATATATATAAAGAATATTAATAAGTCATCCACAGACACGTGTTTCGGCATATCATGCCTCTTCAGTGTGGCTAGACACAACTATCCTTGGGTAGGGTTCGAACTCAGACTGACCGCATGGTAGTCCGATATCTTATCCACTCGCCCACTGACAGCTGATGCGGGGACTGGTGTTTTTAAACTATTAAATACATAGGCATGTATGTATCATTCGGTCACTGAGAGATCAAATTTCCGGAGAAATGATCATTGCTTATTTGCTTAGTAGTGAGAGTTAATTTAAATTACCAATTAGAGAGCTCATTACCAAATTTATGGGAGCATATATATATAAAGAATATATATATATATATATATATAACCCCTTCACACAAGCAGGATGTGACACAAGGTCAATTTCTTAAGTGGAGTTTAACAGATTTGAATTCAGAGTTTTCCTTCTCCTAGACTGCCCTACTATTTTTCCATAACTGGAGAGAGAATAGTTGGATTCATACCTTTCCCAAGGGTATTAACCCTACATGAAGTGCAAACAGCCTCATCCAGGATTTGAACTTGCTATCTCGCTGTGTCCATTTTCCACTATGTTAACCATTACACCCCACACTTCCAATGCATTATAAGGCGTTGGTTATAAACTAATACTCACTGTTCTTAATGTACAGTTGATGATAATATAGCAATGACACATTTTTAGAAATGAGAGAGAAAGTAGAGAAGACATGCTTACTTTCTGGAAAAAAGAATCTTATTTCACGTTCGGCACATATTTGATTTTCACTACCATGAACAGCATTTTCCAATTCATCTTGTCCATATATTGCACGAATACTGAAAAAGTAAAAGAATACTGTAAGGTTCAAGGTTATAACAATGTTATAACTTGTTGAGACATACAACTCCGACACGTGGTGTTGGACATAACATTTTGTATAATAAACAGCACATTTATACGACAAGATACAGTAACAATGAAATACATGTGCATGAACATACAACAGTAGAGATTAAAGGACTGGAGAGTCTATACATACAAAATCACTTACTAGTGATGAGGGACTGAAGCCCCCAGGAGAGTTACATAGCGTTGGGGGCAGAAGCCCCTACCGAGAAGGGTGTGACAATGTCTAACCCAGGTGCTCGTACGAGGAGATGAAGCAAAAGAGGCAGGGAGTTTCAAAACCCGCCCTTAAATAACAGAGGTCCCCTGGTGGTCGGTTCGGAAACCCAGCGGGAAGATAACTCTTCCAGTCAAAGGAAAGATAATCCTAACAATACCATCAACAAAAATTCAGTTTTGGAGAAATAAAACCTAGTAAATTTGCAGGATTTTTTTTTGTGAATTTATAACTTTTAAATACTAGGGCGAGTCAAAAGTTTTGCAATAATTTAGTAGATGTTAGTTTACAGTGTCTATATCACATAAACCGCACTACATGAATCAAAGGGGAGCTGATGGTAGGTGTTGCACTCCACCTCATAATTTAGTAGATGTTATTGCAGTGTCTATATCACATAAACCGCACTACATGAATCAAAGGGGAGCTGATGGTAGGTGTTGCACTCCACCTCATAATTTAGTAGATGTTATTGCAGTGTCTATATCACATAAACCGCACTACATGAATCAAAGGGGAGCTGATGGTAGGTGTTGCACTCCACGTCAGACATAAAAACAATCTCCCTGGTTTAGCTGATACCAACTATATGTTACCCCACCTACTTTACTATTTCAACTACTATATGAATCAGTTTTTATGTGCTTTACCAAAAGGAAAAAAAATATTACAATCCTATTTCGAATTTGTCGTCTGAAACTAGCTCACAAAACCCCCCCAAAAACTTAGTTTTCAAGAAATTAAACATGGTAATTTTTCAGGAATTTTTTTTTAATGAATTTCTAACTTTTAAATACTAGGGTGAGTCAAAAGTTTTGCAATATTTTAGTAGATGTTAGTTTACAGTGTCTATATCACATAAATAGTGCGTGGTGTAATGGTTAAAGTCATGGGAAATGGACACGTCACCCCGAGTTCAAATCCTGGATGTGGTAATTGAATTTCACTTAGCGCTAATACCTTAGGAAAGGTATGAATCCTACTCTCCCTCCAGCTATGGATAAATAGTAGGGCAGACTGGGCTCTTTAACCTTGGTTAGGCAACTGGTCTAGGAGAAGGAAAACTCTGAATTCAAACCTGTAAAACTCCACTTAAGAAATTGACCTTGTGTCACATCCTGCTCGTGCGGAGGGGTTGGTAAATATATATATCACATAAATAGCACTACATGAATCAAAGGAGAGCTGAAGGTAGGTGTTGCGTTCTGTCTTAGACACAAAAACAATCTACCTGGTCTAGCACTTGTGAAATGGGGATAGACACTTTTGTTGTTTGGCTGATACTGACAATAGGCCACTCCACCAACTGTACTACTACTACTACTGACGACCACTACTACTACTGACTACTACTACTACATACGATGACGACTACTACTATGACTACTACTACTTGAATCAATTTTTATATGTTTTAAGAAAATAAAAATAAATTCTACAATCCTATTTAGAATTTTACATCTGAAATTAGCTCACAAAAAAAAGACTCAGTTCTTGAGAAATTAAACTTGGTAATTTTTTAGGAATTTTTCAATGAAGTTATAACTTTTAAATACTAGTGTGAGTCAAAAGTTTTGCAATATTTAAGTAGATATTAGTTTACAGTGTCTATATCACATATAAGTCAATCAGTTCAAATCATGAAGAGGTACCTGCTGTAGTTGGAGGTATGATGGTAGTAGGTGCACTGATGCATGCATTTTATTTTATTTTTATTTTATACGGAAAAGGTACAGTGACTGTTTATATATGTACAAGAGAAAACTCTCCTGTTTAGTTGCTTGTTAGATATCTAAGTTTTAACTAAGTATAAGTCCACAAGTCAGCTATGATAGCTGAACTGTGGTTTCTTTCTAAAATATAAGTTTACTTTTTGAAAGTGCAACATAGTATAATTTGGAAACTTAGGCTTTGTGAATTTGTGCACTGAAGAATCCTCTAGTTTGACAAGAAGGTTCACGAGTTCAAAGAGCAGGTTATTGAGTTAACCAGAAACACTAGAAGAAGGCTGGAGGGCACATTGACTGAAACGTTGTGTATATAACAATAAAGATGAGGACAAAAGTCTGAATAATCCAAATAATCCATACTGATTACCTGTCTGGACAGATTTCTTGGGCTTTGTAAGTGTTTGAAGGACCAATTATTTCATCCCACATGCTAATAGCCTGGTGCCTGGCAAGCAACAGGCAAATAATAGGACCACTGCTCATGTATTTTACAAGATTTGAAAAGATCTTTTTGCCAAAATGCTCACTGTAGAAATCACTTGCTTGTTCAAGGGTCAAGTGGACTCGGCGTCTCTGCAGAAAAAAAAAAAAAAGAACCAGTATTAATTCTGTGGTTTACATATAGAAAGTAAAGGCTGAAAAATCACTTACCTTTTTTTGGATCATCTATATGTATAACGATGTACACAAAATCGCCACTTCTATTTATGAACTTTCCCAACAACAGTAGGTACTTCTGGTGATAATTGGCCAATGAGAGATGAGGCCAGAAAGCATATAAGATCGTTTGCAACTATCCTCAGATCAATTTCTAATTAAACTTTCTACCAGGAAGACCTATCTTTTGGACATACATATTACAAGAAACAATACAACTTGGACTTCTACACACACACACACACACACACACACACACACACACACACACACACACACATACCTAGGTAGTAATATCTCATCCACAGAAACCGATGTAAATACATGAATAGGAAAAGCGTGGTCGGCCACAAACAAATTACCAGTAATATGGAAATCCGATCTCACTGACAAACTAAAGCGACAATTCTTCCAAGCGGTGGTTATATCAGTATTGCTGTATGGCTGCACCACTTGGACCCTAACGAAGTGCTTTGACAATAAGCTGCACAAGAATGCTGCGTGCAGTCTTGAACAAATCGTGGAAGCAGCACCCCACGAGGAAACAGCTATATGGCCATCTCACAAACCATTCGAGTGAGACGGACAAGGCATGCCGGGCACTGCTGGAGAAGCAAGGACGAGCTCATAAGCAACGTTCTCCGGTGGAAGCCAACACACGGACATGCTAGTGTGGGCTGCCCATCAAGGACCTACATTGACCAACTAAGCAAAGATGCAGGATGCTGCACAGAGGACCTCCCTGGGAAAATGAATGATAGGAAAGGTTGGCGAGAGATTGTCATGGATATCCGTGCTAATTGCGCGACATGATGATGATGATGATATATATATATATATATATATTTAAAAAAAAATTTATTTGACATTTTGCTACAACTGAGGGAATTTTGACAACAATAATCAAGGAAAATCATTACTGGATTATCTATATGTATAAGATGTACACAAAATCGCCACTTCTATTTATGAACTTTCCCAACAACAGCAGGTACTTCTGGTGATAATTGGCCAATGAGAGATGAGAACAGAAAGCATTTAAGATCATTTCCAACTGTCCTCAAATCAATTACTGCTTGAAATTTCTACCAGCAATACCTATCTTTTGGATTAACACCAGAGGAATACTACAGACTTAGACTTATACATATTACTAGGAACACTACACACTAGGATTGTTGCATAGCCTTCTTTACCGGCCCTAAATAGGTATATGTTATATACCTTCTTACTTCTTCTTACTCTGGTCGTCTACTCTTCTGGCCGGCTTTGTTCTTCTATCATCTATCTTGGTCTGGTATATCTTCTAAGGTCTCGTCTGGTCTTCTATTGAGGATTCCGGGTCTGGTTTCTGTTGGGGATCATTCCTTATCAGAAGCCTTGTGTCATTATTAGTTTTTAGTAATAATCACAAGACTTCGATTTACGATGATGTTACTTTATTCGTAGATCCCCAGACCAGACAATCACGCAGTGAGACTCACATCTTGCTTTCGCTTCTAACTCTAACTTACTGAGTTGCTTACCCCTTAAACCGGAAGGGGGCTTCTATCGGGGTTCCGTTTCTCACGGTCTATCCCGCAAGGCAAGGTCAGAGTGAGGTCAAGCATTGTCACTCACTCTCAAGGCCATCAGCTGCACTAATATGATTTCTACACTATTGTCATAATCATTAGGTATCTAATGATTATGTAACAGGATTACCAACTCAGACTTGGACTTATATATTACAGAATAAACCTACAGACTAGGATTAACCAACTGGATTCCTTGAATAACAGAACAACTGAACCTCTACAATGGCAATGAGGATTTTAACAATTGTAGCAGGAAGAGAGGAAGAAGTGAAGTTGAACGTAAGCCAATATTTTTTATGTATTAGAGTGGAAATGAGGAGGACTGTGGGAGTATAATCAGAGTGATGGCATGTATAAAAGACTAAGGAAAGAGACAGTAGAGACCATTTTTTGATCAAAGGTGAACAGAGCTAATTGTGAGCAAAGAGAAACAGGACAAACTTGGAGTTAGAGAGAGAGAGAGAGAGAGAGAGAGAGAGAGAGAGAAGAGAGAGAGAAAAATTGTTGGAGTGAGAAAATACTTTTGTGGGCTAATTTCAGACAAATTCTGAATAAGATTATACAATTTTTTTCTTCTTCTTTTCACACCTTCGGTTTTTTGTCATTTTATTTATGCAGAAATTAGTATCAATTATATATAACCCCACTGATATTTTGCATCCCCAAAATAAGAGGGGGGGGGGTAAAAGTTAAGTGACCTGAAGAAAATGAGAAAGTTTTTAAAATAAAATAATTGATGCATTATAAAAATCATTCATTGATAAATCAACACTGAAAATTTCATTAAAATCGGATAATTCCCTGATTTTTGGTAATTTTTTTTTTCAATTGGGGGTAATGCAGAATACATCTTATAAATAGAGATTGTGTGTTTGTCTGTCTGTAACCGAAACTATATTACTATACAAGTCACAATTCCCTTTGTTATTTACGTCACATTCTCCATGACTTTATTTCTATTTAAACCTTAATTATTAATAAAATTGTTTTTCATCATTAAGACTGTTAACCATATCTACATACTAATAACATGCAATTGTATTTATATATACAACAAAATAGTGGCTTGCAGTGTGAATGGGAAGGCTAATTTGCATATTGATATTGAAAATTTGATTTTAATAAATATATGCTTAGTATTATTGATTTCTAATTGTTTGGTTTTACTTTATTGAATATGAGCAAAAATCTCGGGGATAAATCTTAAAAGAAATCCATTAGCAAGAAGAAATAACTATAATTTTATTCTTTATTTCCTATTTTAACTAAATAGTTAAATTAGGAAAATTTACCTATGAAAGAAGGGAGTAATGGAAAATGATGGAAGAATTAGTTTCAAAGTTCTATTTTTCAATCATACCCCCTCTGTTACTAATCTTTTTATCTGCATTCTTATTCAGTTTCATTTGCCTTTCTAATTTAATATGATATATTATTATATTAAAACTTAAATACTTGCACCCGGAGGGTGCATATTTTTGCTAGTTTGAATAATTCTGCATTAGTATCAATTCATTTTGTAAAATATGCCTATGACAACAAAATTGGCAGTCCCTAATAATTTGTATGCCCAGTAGGGTGTCACATGCCAATCCCAGAAACCCCTTCTTGACCTTGAATTTTAATTCATAGGAGCTTTAAAAAAAAAAAAAAAAAAACACGTGAACTCACAGATCTATAACTGGTGAACGGGTTTGGTAAATAGTACCTACCTACATCTACGTCTGTATTTTAGATTTGATATTATTTTACAGTACAAATGCAGAATAGCATGCAAAAGATAATATCATTAGAATCGCATTTTACGTATATAAGTAGTATTAGATTACGGAAACTCCCGAAGTAGCCTAACTTAAACCTAACCCTAACACTGACCCTAACCCTAATCCTAGCGTCTCAAAGTTTTCAGGTATTTCCGTGAAATGTAATGCTTTTTATACGTAATCTAATGATATTATCTCTTGCGCACTATTCTGCATTAGTACCATAAAAATATGTACAGCGACAGTAAAATAAGCCTAAAAAGCAGGTTTGTCTATTTTACCGGAATCAGCAAAATAGCCTCTTCCTAAAAACAACCAATAAAAAAAACAAAAAAAGACACGTGAACTAGAAGATCTATAACTGGTGAACGGGTTTGGTAAATATCTACCTACATCTACGTATGTATTTTAAATTTGATAATTATTTAAATTTTACTAAAAGTTGCAGGTGCGTGGTGTAATGACTCGTCACCCCGAGTTCAAATTCTAGACGAAGCTACAGTTCACCTAGCACTAATACACTTGGGAAAGGTATGAATCCATCTACTCTCCCTCCAGTTATGGATAAATAGTAGGCAGACTGGGCTCTTTAACCTTGGTTAGGCAACCAGTCTAGAAGAAGGAAAACTCTGAATTCAAACCTGTTAAACTCTACTTCGGCCCTGGATCTTTACAAGTTAATAGCGTCGATCCTAGGGGGCTGTCCCCCCAGGCAATACTTGCACCCTTGGGGGCAAGGTTGGGTTTATTGCCCACCGCCTGAGGTGCCCCCCTTGTGGGGGAATGCCAAAGGGATCGACGCAATTTTTGTTCTTTCCCACCCATGAGCTTCGGCTTGTGGGTGGGCCCACGTTAAAATGGGGCCTTGTGCCCAGCCCATACAAGTGGGGTATGAGGCAAATACCTGTTAAACTCTACTTGGGGTGGTCACTACTAGAACAGGTTCAGTCCTAATTAGTGATCTATTTCACTAATTTGATTTAATTTCAACATCATCATCATCATCATCATCATGTCGCACTAGCAGCACGGATATCCATTAAAAAAAAGGCGTCAGGGTGGCCTAAAGTCGGTATCAGCCACACAGCGAGTGAGTCTATCCCCTTCTTTTCACTAGCGCTAGACCAAAGATTGTTTTTGTGTCTGAAACGGAGCGCTACACCCACCATCAGCTCCTCACTTTACCGCACAGATCCCTGAGCTGAGTTAGCGAGGGTTGGTATCGAACCCGGAACCTTGTGGTGCCTAGGCTGATGCTCTAACGACTGAACTAAGCCGGTCCTTACGGATATCATAATAATCTAATTTTTCTAAAAAAAAAAAAAAAATAATTTAATAATTTAAATTTAATCTAATAATTTAATTTTAAATTCTAATAATAATTTAATAATTTAATTTATTTAATTTTAATTTACTAACCTGCAGGATAGAAAATCCAGCACGGATAATAATATCTTCAATTTCATCGGCCTTGGCCACAGCATCTGGCTTAATAATGGCTAACGTCCGTTCTACGTGAATCTTTGGCGGCGATACGCTTAAATCAGTCATCTTTTAGTCGGGTAGAAAAAATGCAAGCAAAACGAGACAAAAATTTTGTTGCTAATTTAAATTAATAATATCCGAGTCTTTATCGTTTCTTTTTTCTTTTTTTTAAACAGTCGTCGGCTTGATTTTGTTGCTATGACAACTGAGTTGCCAAGTCTCGCAGTGGCGAGATTCCGATATGCGGAAGTCTCGCGAGACTTGGCAACGGCGTCCGGAAGGAACGATGGTGCATGTTTTGAATTGCTCAGGAAAAACAATAGAAGAATTATGTCGACGGTGAAAAAGAAAGCTCCCGTAACAACATCGCCGTCCGCTTTTTTCTCTAGCTGATTCGGATGGACGACAGGGTTAGTCAAAATGTTCTTTGGTCAAAATTTAATTCCATTATATTATTAAAAAAAAGTTAAGAAGCTTTTAAACTTTGTGTGTCTGTGTGACTAGCTGTTGCATGTCTGTGCCGGTCATTGATATTTGACATTGTTGTTGTTGTTCTTAATTATCTTACTTATACTACTACTACTATTACTAATAATAATAATAGTTGTAGTAGTATTAATATTAGTAGTTGTTGTTACTACTACCACTACTTTACATGGCAAATAATACAATTCTGGTTATCTTCAAAATACGCACTGCCGAAGTTTTCAGCTTAAAAAAAAAGAAAAAAGAATGCTTCCATCAAATTAACACCAGGTGCAACCCCTGTACACTGTTAATCTGGTGCTAATTTGATGGTAGCATTCCTTTTTTTTTTTTTTTAAGCTGAAAACTTCGGGAGTGCGTATCTTGAAGATATACCTGTACTGTAGTGTATTAAGAGAAAATAAAATTGTTTTTTTTTTCATCTGAATTCTGAAATAATTTTCTTTTAGAATAAATTATTTTGGTCATTTTTCAATTCAATAAGTATGAGTCAGTAAACATTTTTTTAACAATGAATTAACTTTTTTTCACCGATATTAAAAAATTCGAAAACTTTTTTTTTTTTAACAATGAATTGAAAGCAAATCAAAAATTATTTAAGAACCTTAGAACTCGCATAAAAACAAGCTTATTTTCCTGAAAAAAGAATGCAGCTAAAAAAAGAAAAAAGAGCTTACCAAGCTGGCTCCTGCTGCTAATTTAAAGGGAGCACCCCTTAAAAAGTAGCTGAAAAATTTGGGATTGAGTATCTTAAAGGTAGCCTAGTAGTATTATTAATAGTTGTCACTACTATTATTATTAATACTAGCAAATATATGCACCCTCCGGGTGCAAGTATTTAAGTTTTAATGTAATAAAATATCGTATTAAATTAGAAAGGCTAATGAAACTAAATAAGAATGCAGATAAAAAGATTTGAAACAGAGGGAGTATAATAAAAAAAAATAGAACTACTGAAACTTACTCTTCCATCACTTTCGTCTTTCATTGTTATTTTTTCTAATTTAAGTATTTAGTTAAAAGAGGAAGTAAAGAATAAAATGACAGTTATTTTTTCTTGTTAATGGATTTCATTTAAGATTCATTGAAGAGATTTTTGCTTATATTCATTAAAATAAAAATAAACGGTTAGAAATCAATAATACTAAGCATATATTTATTAAAATTACATTTTTAATATCAATATGCAAATTAGCCTTCCCATTCACACTGCAAACCGCTATTTTGTTGTATATATAAGTATAATTGCATGTGGTTAGTATGTAGATATGGGCTAACAGTATTAATAATGTAAAACAATTTTATTAATAATTGAGGTTAAAATTAAAATAAAATCATGGAGAATGTGATGTCAATAACTAAGGGAATTGTGACTTGAGTTGTAATATAGTTTCGGTTACAAACAGCAAAACACACAATCTCCATTATAATAAGATTACTACTTTGTATAGCAAATAGTACACATAAGAAATATCGATAAGGGAAAATTAAGCACTTAATACCCCATAACTTATGCGATCAATTTAGTACTTGTTTGTCGTCATCTTGAGACAAGTATGCGAACAATTTGATTAAAAACAAAACAGATACCTTTCTCGTATGACGGCCAATATTGGAATGTAGTACTAACTTTTAGGAAGAATTTTTACCGTCCCTGGAAAACTATTATTGATCGTTTGATGTAATTTTTATCGTCCCCGGGATGACATTAATGTCGAGCCCTGCCATGAAGAATGAATAAAACAAATGTCTTTGGCATAAAATAACCCAACAAGGGTTGACATGCCATAAAATCCAACCAATCAACCAACCAAGAATGAATAAAACAAATGTCTTTGCATAAAATAACCCAACAAGGGTTGACATGCCATAAATCCAACCAAGATCATAACCAACCAAGAATGAATAAAAATGTCACATTATAAACGGCTTAATGGGTGGAAATGCCTTAAACCCAACCAACCAACCAAAAACTATGAACACTTTTACCATGGTGTAATGGTTAGCATGCTAGGTTGTTAATGAGTTCGATTCTCACTGGGTGACCTTGTTCTTGTGTCAAACTAAGTTGAGTTTAGTAAATAATGACTATTACACTAACCAATTTTTAGAGCATTCGGGCAATCACTGGACGACCAATATTGGAATGTAGTACTAACTTTTAGGAAATTTTTACTGTCCCTGGCAAACTGTCCCGGATGACGTATTGATCGTCCCAGATGTATTTTTTATCGTCCCCGGGACGGCATTAATGTCAAGCCCTGATCTTTAGATTTGTTTGTATCGTTGTTTCTTAAGAGTCTTTTTTAAAAAAAATTTTGCACACAGTACGATCAAATACGAATAATTTTTAAACAGATTAATTTGACCCATAGATGGGAACCTGACAGGTAAGAATGGGCCTGGGAGTAATGGCAATGGTAATTTATGAGGAAGTGTGTCCCGGTCTCCTGCCTCAAAAATTGCTACCCGGTGACTATCAAAATAACGACCCCCAGCTTGTCGTAATTCTTGTTTATTTTGTTGTAATTCTTTGTTTAGATATGAAGATGGATATATAGTTTGGAATAGACTGAGATAGATAGATAGATAAACAAACAAAATAATATAAATAGATACGAACAAATGGAGATAGATATTTTCGACAAGTAAATGTATTGAGGGGGGGGGGTCGCTTCTTTTTTTGTTGTAATTCTTGTTTATTTAAACTAAAAAAGACATTAAACAAACATGAATAAAAAAAAATGCTTAGTATTTAAAGTAATATAGATAAATATGAACAAATTGAGATAGATAGATAGATATGAAGATGGATAGTTTTGAATAGACTGAGCTGGGTTGTTATTTTAATAGTCAGTGAGTAGCAATTTTTGAGGCAGGAGACAGGAACGCACTTCCTCATAAATTACCATGGCAATAAAGGGTTACTCCACACTCCCCAAATATCTAGAACTGGAGCCTCACCATCAGATACTATTTAGTTTCATACTCAGGACATAACATTTTGCAGTTTATTAAACAGTTCTATTTTACCCAGAGAGTGGACCTGAGAGTAATGGCAATGAAGGGGTACTCCACTCTCCAGATATTCAGAACTGGAGCCTCACCATCGGATGCAGTTTAGTGTCATACCTAGGACATGCTTGTACAAAATAACAGATCAAAGAAAATTTCTGTGGTAATGTAAAAAGAAAGCCTACAAAAACTTGCATATAGTAAGTGGCGTTATTGTAAAATTTCCTATATGTTTATCTAAAATCTTATGCAATATACACAAACCTCTCATCCCATTGAAATTTAGCCCTGTAGGTTGGGGCTGTAGAATACAGATGGGTAAGGCTCTCCCCTCAATGGGGCCACATGTTGGCCATAGGTGGCAACCCATGAGGCTTAAGGACGGAATCCTGGTGGCTGAGCAGTTCATGACATGCAATACTCCAGTTTGGCTCTTACTTGGGCAGTCAGAGAGGCTCCCTCTGATTAATAGGCTGATCATATCAAACCCTAGCGCCTATATGATTGTCTCGATTATTGCTATAGCAAAACCCCAGCCTTTTAATCATATATGTGCTAGAAGGCGTAAAATAAACTAAAGGTTGATATGCCGTAAAATTCAATCAACTTATATATATGCATTCGCATGCGTTCTTTTTTATACATATACACATGTGTATTCATATAGATACACTCACATGTACACACATATGCATGCATGCACATGCATTTATTTTAATGCATACATATACACATGTGTACTCATAGATACACTAACATGTACATACATATGCACACACCCAAACACATCTTAATACATACATATACACATGTGTACTCATATAGATACACTCACATGTACACACCCGCCCTGTCAGCTGGGGCGTTAGAATGCACCGACTGCATCTCTGCAGAGGGGTAAGACTCCCCCAATGGGGCCACCTGTTGGCCGTGGGTGGCGACCCGTGATGCTAAAGGATAGAGCCAGGTGAATGAGCAGTTCATGACATGCAATACTCCACTTTGGCCCTATCTTGGGCTAGATGTGCGGTCAGAGAGGCCCCCTCCGATCAATCGGCTGGTCACGTCAAGCCCTAGCACCTATATGATTTTCCCAACCCTATTGCCTTTATGGCAAGCCCCAACCTCTTATCATATGGGTGCTAGAAGGCGGTGGCTGTGGGTCTACATCCTGGGAATGACGTTAAACTCTATCTGATGGTGAGGTTCCAGTTTTGGAAGTTTGGGGAATGTGGAGCACCCCTTCATCACCATTGCACCCTGGTCCACTCTGACCCGGAGTGGTTGTACCTGTTAGGGTCCCATTTATGGGTTAAATAGAAAAATGTATTTATAAAAAAATTGTATTATCCATTAAGAATTGATTTATTTCAAAACTTTATCGGCATTAAGTGACCCACTGAGGTTGATATGCCATAAAACAAAACAAACCAAACCAAACCATCACATGTACACACATATGCACACACCCAAACACATTTATCTTAATACATACATATACACATGCATACTCATATAGATACACTAACATGCACCCACACCTATTTATTTTAATACATACATATACACCTGCGTAATCATATACATACATTCACACGTAGACGCATATGAACGCACCCACGCACATTTATTTTAATAGACACCTCTGAAGACTTTCATCTACAACACTACGGATTTATCAACACCACAAGTGATTTGAAACTTTATATCTTTCTTCAATTATGCTGTGGACTTGTAAATTACTTTTTTAATAGCTGGAATATATCATGAACAATTTTGATACTCCTTATACACTTTTATATAATTTTACATCAAACTCTTTTGAGTTTTATTATGAACTATTATGCTTCTGATTTTTTAAAAATAAAAATAATTTTATTTTTAACACAGAACACACATTTAAAAAAAAATTTCAGCATTGAATATAGCGTTTGTTTGTACCCTGTCTTCTAACGGTTATTTTTTCCCGTCTTTCTCTCATATGTTGCTCTTGATGATGACTGATCTATTGAGCTGGTCGAAACAGATTTCTGTCAGCATTTATATATCATTTTTTTTTCAAAAATGTTAAATTTCATACTGTCGGATTAATTTCCATCTGTTTTCATATACACATGTGTACTCATATAGATATACTCACATATGCATGCATCCACACGCATTTATTTTAATACATACATATACACATGCATACTCACACATACACGCATTTTTCACCTAAATGTACAGAAGAGCTTATAGTATCACAGCACCCACACGCACTTATTTTAACGCATACATATACTAGCTACTGGCAAAATGAGCCTAAAATGCGTTTTTGACAAAATTACTTTAGACAGAAAATAATTTACCAAAAATCAGGGAATTATCGGATTTTAATGAAATTTTCAGTGTTTATTTATCAATGAATGATCTTTATAATGCATTATTTATTTTATTTCAAAACTTTCTCATTTTTTTCAGGTCACTTAATTTTGACCCCTCCCCTTATGTTGGGAGCGTAACATTTTTGCGAGTTGGTCATTTTCGATACTAATTACAGTATAAATAATGAGATAAAAGACCGAAGTTATGAATAGAAACAAAAAAATTTTTTACGGCGGCTTTTCTATGAGAAAATAAGTACCGAAAATTGAAAAATAAAATGTAAAAAAATAATAAATAATTAATTTTTTGGAGATTTCTTTTTTACTCATTTCGATTATTATTTAATTGGCTATTATCTTATTAAAGAAAAAATTATACATTGATATTTTTTCTGTTTAAAAAGGGGAGGGGGTACATTTTCAATCGAGTTTTCTTCAAAAAGTATACTTTGGTGTAATAAAATAAGGTTTGCATTAAATAGATATTTATTTCTAGAATCTAAAAATATAACATTTTAAACTTAACATCAGACTTTTCTCATTTTAAATGAATTTTATATATTAATTTTTCATAGCAAAAATACTAAATTAAAGTTTTGAAATAAAATAACTGATGCATTATAAAATTCATTAATTGATAAATCAATACTGAAAATTTAATTAAAATCGGATAATTACCTGATTTTTGGTAATTTTTTTTGCAATCGCGAATGTTACATAAAAATTGTAAACAAGCGCGTAAAACCATTGAAAAATAGACAAAATGGCGGATTGCGTCGAAATTGAACAAAACAAATCGTTTTAAATCTATTAAAAATAAACTGCATATGTAATGATATTTTTCTTTTTTTGGTTATTATGTTACTACTTATCGGTTTTGACAAAGTTTGACCTTAAATAATTGATTTAATTATTTTTAATTCGCTTTTAAAATTCGTAGCAGGTGACAAAATTGCCAGTGCCTAACATATACACATGCATACACATATAAATAAACTCACACATACACACATATGCATGCATCCACACGCATTTATTTTAATACATACATATACACATGCATACTCACACATACACGCATATTTCACCTAAATGTACAGAAGAGCTTCTAGTATCACATCACCCACACGCACTTATTTTAACACATACATATACACATGCATACACATATAGATACACTTGCATATACCCACTTATTCATTATTTCACCTAAATGGACAGAAGAGCTTCTAGTATCCCAGCATTCAATCCTTAATAAAACTGCTACAAGTTGAAACAAGTTCTCTTAATAATCTTTCTTTGCCCTTTATGTTAAATATCAATATCTTGTTATTTAATTGCCTTTTCTATGCAAAGAGGTCATATTTATTTTAACCATGGTAATCTCACTCAATTTCTGATATCTATCATTTCAATATGAAAAGAGAGCATGGAATTATATTCTTAAATATTCTAATAAGAGGAGTGAAGGATTTGAATAAATCCAACAAAATGTGGATAAGAATAGAGGAAAGTGTGGATATAACAACACACAGCTAAATTCAGTTGATATTTCACCTCAAAAGCTTCAGCCAATAATGAGGCGAAATATCAACTGAATTTAGCAGTCTGTGTTGTTATATCCACACTTTCCTCTATTCTCATCCACGTACTAGTAAAAACTGTTACAATAAGAAATACATGACTGTCGCTGACCGAGAAAAGCGTTGGCGGATGTGCTTATATTTGAAACTACCGCATAACTTTTTTGCAACGTTAATCTTTTCGTTTTGAATTCATATTATTTTCGTCTCCGCTCTTGTTAAGTCTGGAGTATAAACAAGCTCTGAAGATGATTTTTATAAATCGAAATATTGTTCAATATTAGCTACGAATATGATATAAAATCTTTTCAATTTAACAGCATATCGTGTTGTTTTCATATCTTTTATCTATACTCATACTAGTAAGAATATGAGGTGAATCAAACGGACAATGATTTTAATTCCAATTTATTGAGTAATGATTTTATTATATTTTTAGGTGTGAACATGGCAGCCTGAAGACATTATGATAAAAAGTGAGTGCATTTTCAGACTTTTTTGATAAAAAATATAATTTACCAACTAAAGTGTTGACTATGAGAAAAACTGAAATAAACCCAAGACCTGTTTAGCTCAGTCAGTAGAGCGTTCGGCTAGGAATCACAAGGTTTCTGGTTCGATACCGGCCCTTACCAACTCAGCGTATGAGTAGCACAGGGATCTGTGCGGTAATGTGAGGAGCTGATGGTTGGTGTGGTGCTCCACCTCAGTCGCTAAAATAATCTCCTTGGTCAAGCGCTAGTGAAAAGGGGATAGATTCCCTCGCTGTCTGGTTGACATTAGGCTACCCCGACGACTTTACTTTTTTACATAAAAATGATATTAAATTAGTCTGGAAGAAAATAAAAATATGGATATGCGCAGAGATGCTGATAGGTACGCATCCTGCATCCCTGATGCACAAAAATCTAAAAGGATGCAGTAAAATCATATTCATGCATCCCAGTGTTTTTCTTTTTTCTTCCCTCACCATTTCAAGCTAACTGTAAATACATTTCAACAGTTTCTTAGAAATTAATTACACAGGATAGGTTACAAGGTAGGAGTTAGCCGGCTTTAGTTGGGACCCATATATTTTCCCGGGGACTCATTCAAAGCAAATATGTGCGTCCTATGACGCACTAAATCAAAAAGCTACACGTATACAAATTGCTTGGGTAATCTTATCTGGGCGGTAAAGTGGAGAGCTGATGGTAGGTGTTGCTCTCTCCACCTCATCAAAAACAATTTTGAATTTGCTTTTTGCTTTTCTTATTCTGTTGAGTTTTTTTTCCCATTCTTCACTAAAGTAAAAATATTTTTTCAAAAGTCTATTCCTAAATTTTGAATATTATCATTTCAGGACCTAAGACTCCACAGAGATCAGCAGCTCTGGTAAGTAAAATTGTTATATACTCACATCAGGTATATAAATGAGAGAGTGAGAGTTCTCAGATGATAGAGAGAGAGACAGACAGATTAGAGACTTACTTTAGAGATGATGTTGGTGATCTTCATTTCCTGGTTATGTGTTGATTCTTCTAACTGCTTCTTCTTCTATCTAAGGGCTTTGCTTTTCTTCTCGGCTGATTTTGGTCATTGTAATTAAAACAAGACTTATGTTTTTTCTGGATCAAATTTATTATTTAGCCTTTGATTATCCATGTAGACAAGATCAACACAGAGTATGTCTGCTCGCTCTGGTAGTTAGGTTGAATCTAATCTCTGAACTAAATCACATATTTCTCCTGATGCGGGAGATTCGCGCCTCTTAGGGTCAAAGGTTATTAACAGTGGTAAATTTCCACTGGCTCCCTTGATTCTAAATATGAGACCTGTTTGGTGGTTGAGAGAGTTTCAGATGATAGAGAGAGAGAGAGACAGATTAGAGACTTACTTTAGAGATGATGTTGGTGATCTTCATTTCCCTGGTTATGTATTGATTCTTCTAACTGATTCTTCTTTTTAATTCTTCTAACAAAGGGCTTGTCTTCTTTTGGGCTAATTTTTGTCATTGTAATTAAAACAAGACTTATGTTTTTTCTCTTGATCAAGTTTATTATTTAGCCCATGATTTTCTGTGTGGACAAGATTGACCCAGAGTACGTTGCTCCTCTGTAGTTAGGTCGAATCTAATCTCTAAACTAAATCATTGTGTTTCTCATGGCGCATGAGATTTGCACCTTAGGGGTCCAGGGTTATTAACAGTCAGTGGTAAATTTCCACTGGCTCCCATAATCTCAAAGTTAACGGTCCTTATTTAATTCTACTTACAGGTACTGCTCACAATTTATGACTCCTCATAAATTGTAACAAAATAAGTGTTTATTTATTTACTGTTACTGTTATGGCATTCACCCTGGATCTATATACTGTGCTTCTAGCCTTCATACAGGCATCTGGGTTTAAACGGGAACTTGAGCATAACGCTGGAGATTGAGTTATCTCAAGTGTTGCCTTTTCATATTCGGAAGGATGAGGGTTTGATCTTAGGTCAAAGTCCGACACGCTAAACAAAGCCTAATCCGCTTCCTTTGAGAATATGGTACATTTGCCATTCAACTCGTTGGTAATTTATGAGGAAGTGCGTCCCGGTCTCTTGCCTCAAAAATTGCTACTCGCTGACTATTAAAATAACGACTTAGCTCAGTCTATTCAAAACTATCCATCTTCATATCTATCTATCTATCTATCAATTTGTTCATATTTATCTATATTACTTTAAATACTAAGATTTTTTTTATTCATGTTTGTTTAATGTCTTGTTTTTAGTTTAAATAAACAAGAATTACGACAAAAAAATAAGCTACCCCCCCCCAATACATTTACTTGTCGAAAATATCTATCTCCATTTGTTCGTATCTATCTATATTATTTTGTTTGTTTATCTATCTATCTATCTATCTATCTCAGTCTATTCAAAACTATATATCCATCTTCATATCTAAACAAGAATTACGACAAATTACGATAAATAAATAAGAATTACTAAGAGCTGGGGTTGTTATTTTGATAGTCACCGGGTAGCAATTTTTGAGGCAGGACACCGGGACGCACTTCCTCATAAATTACCAACTCGTTTTACAATTATGAAAAGTGAGCAGAAAAACTATTGCAGGCTATAAATTCTGGGTACAAAAATCAGTTAACACCACTCCAAAGGGACGCAACCAAAAACAAATTGAAAGTGAAATGGTTGACAAAATGTTAGTGCCTAACAATGTGCACCTACTAAAAACTGTAATATATAATGGTTGTATTTATTTTAATATATAATGGTTGTATTTATTTTATTTTTCAGGCTGCTGGGAAGAAGAAAGCCAATCATCAGTAAGTATAACTATCACGACTCCTACTTCGCCGCTTATATCTTTTCCAAAGTGTATGAACGACTTTTCGTCTTGCGTAGTCTAACTCCCTCTGGCATAGAATAACAAACACCGTGGATAAGGTAATCTCTTTATTCCTTTCACCAGAAAGTGTAAAAAACTGAAATAGGAAAGAAAACAGGTTTATAGAACAAACCACAACACAGGGGATGGTACAATGTCTGAAGAAAGCAATGGATGGGTGTTAATAGAAAAACTCGGAGGCAGTTCATAGATAAAGACAGTGAAATAATAATGACATACGATAACACAACCAAACAGGCTTAGAAGTTAAGAAAGGTACAAACGATGGGGGTAGAGTCTATGAGAGAAAGTCAATCGAGCGACAAGGGAGTGAACATTACAAAATCTTTCTTAGTGTACAAGGTTCAGTGAAACGTCAAATAATATAGTCAGATACACAAGGTAAAAGTCTATTACAAAATTTAATAAGAAGGTTACTGAGAGTCAAGTGACGTACCTGTTCTCTTTAAGGAAGAACACAGAAAAGGAATTGAATGCGTGTGGATTAAGCCTTGAATTTACCACTGAATAATGGTAACCGGAAAAGGGCGGTCGAAACGTAAATAGTACCCTATTTACGAAAATAACACAGTTGGTCTTAGGGACGTAACTCTTACTGCAGAATTGTAAATTACAAGCCGAGACAATAACAATCTTTTCTTTTTTTCGGTAGAGCGTTCGGCTAGAAACCACAAGGTTCCTAGTTCGATACCGGCCCTCGCCAACTCAGCGTATGAGTAGCACAGGGATCTGTGCGGTAAAGTAAGGAGCTGATGGTAGGTGTGGCGCTCCACCTCAGACGCTAAAATAATCTCCTTGGTCTAGCGCTAGTGAAAAGGGGATAGACTCCCTCGCTGTATGGCTAATCCCGACATTAGGCCGCCCCGACGACTTACTTTTTTATAATAGTTAATGTGTCTCTTATATCTGGAATTAGGTCTTTGACATTGTTTAATACTTTTATTAGATAAGGAAAGAAATAATTCTGTAAAATCAAGATAGAGATGTAAAATAATTACCTGTGTGAAATATCTTTCCATTTTTAAAAGAATTTCGTCTGACTTTTATTTTGAAAAGTGATATATCCGGGTTAAGGGATATATTCTGAAGTTGGTATTTGGTATATTATCGCAGTAGTAGTTGGTGCGTCGAATAGCAATACGTCTGCCGAGCAGTCGTGGTGTAGTCTAGCGAGTAAGATTAGGTTGTAGGTATAGGTGCCTGTAACAACACAGTGTCGACTATTTATACATGACACTGTCCAATCAGATTATAGTGAGGGGGTACCAAGGTATTTACATATTCATTACATCAAAAAGTAAAAGTTTATTTGTAATTTTATTTGGTGGATTTTCAACTCTAACCCTGAAATTAAAAACTATTCTAATCATTTTTGATATCTAATTTTTAATGTCTTCTCTAGATAAAACCATATTTGTAAAAATAAGATGAATTAATTTCCTTTGTTTAAAAGAATTTTATAAGCAGAAAATTGCCAAATGTGAGTGGTTAAAAAATAATGATTTCTACTTTGGGTTAAAAAAAAATGACTTGTAGTTTTGAAAAATACACATTTTAAAACTGAGATTAAAACTTACTTTATTTTTAATATCTAATTTTAGAAAACAAATAATTTAACACTAGAGATTCACATATCTGGATATATACACATTTCAAATGTGGAATTAAAACACATGGCCTAGTGAATAAGGTAGTTAGGTTAAGACACTTCTAAGTGACAGTTATCTCTGGATTCTGGGTTCAATCCTGAGCAGCGGCAGTAACATAGAAAAATAATTAACACAACTCCTACCCCAGCTATGGTTAGCAGAATGAGAACAGGATACCCCCGTGGACTGAATAAAGGGTTAGGTTTAAAGTTCAGTGATGGCTCCCGACTATGACAAGAAAGTTCTTATGTTCGAAAAGAAGGTTCCCGAGTCCGACAAGAAATACCTGAAGAAGGCTGGAGGGCATATCGGCCGAAACGTTGTACAAATAACAATAAAGATGGAGACAATAGTCTGAATAACGCAGATGATACTAATCATCAAGCCTCATCTCAAACATTCAGAGAAATACTATTTTAATTATTCTTAACTAGAAGTGGCTACCTAGCATCACTTGGGTAAAGGGAGGGGGGTCTTGCTGATCCATTATTGTTGAATTGCGAGTTGGATCTTCACAAGAAGCCCCATTAAAATCCGTACGTAAAAAAGACCTTGCGTTGATCCAGACACTGAAAAGAAAAATGAATGTCTCCTATTCAAAATACTAAATGCAAAAAAAAAAAATTGTTATCATTTAAATTCTATTTTCTAATTATCTTCATGAATATAAATAAAATCTTCATTAATTTTGCTCAAAAACCACGATGTAGTGATAGTGAATGTGTATATATATTTACTTTGTCGTTAATTGTTTTATTTTCGAAGTTTCCTCCAGACGTACATACACACAACTGCCCTTTATATATGTATAGATGTCTAATATAGGTGCATCCTCTAGATAAAAACTAATGTATTCATATAAAAAAAAATCATTTTTCATGTTTATGATAACTTTATTTTGTGATTGGCATACTGGCTTACCAGAAGAAAAAAATCCAGCTTCATAGAATTTAACATTAAGGTGAAACTGGCAACTATTTTTTATTTTTACTCGCTATTTTCATTTACTTAATTTTACCACAAAATGTTATTTTGTTAGCATTAAACTTTGATAACTGAAACAAATAGATTTCAGACATTATGTATTTCCATTATTTTTCTATTTAAAAGAATTCTATGATAAAATATTGTTGTGAGGTTTTAAGGGGTCAAATAAGAACAAAACGACGGGTAACAAATGTAGGAAAATGTATTAACAGAAAGTAGACAAATACAATACAGAGAAGTGGGAATTACGTCCGACAAATAGAATTGTGAGCTGACTTGCATTGGCTTACTGCCAAGCCACAATTGTCCCTGTTACTTATAGTAACCCGTCGGCGCATTCCATTAGTCTTATAGGGTGTATCACCTATAACAAATATTAAAATAGATTTCCAAAGTGTTATATTTGTCGTATTTCCTTTTTTTCTTCATTTTTTTTGTAAACAAATAGATTTGACATTTATTTCCTAAAAATAGTCAATTAAATGTTTTTATCATATTTTTGTTCAATCTTTTCCTCTTACAATAGTATAAATGTTTTTCTCTCATAATAGTATAAGTTATAATGGGTTAGTTCTACAACCGTCCAAGAAAAATTTCTCAAAAGTCAAACGTCTTTTAGCGGTTATTGTTGGTGGTTGTACCAGAGTTTGATCACCTCTGATAGGTTCAGCAGGGCAAGGGAAGTCTGATGTTGGAAGACCCGAAACTTCCCAATGAACCCTGCGGATTACATCACTGACGACAATCACCAGCGCCCCAAATGTAGGAGCGTATATATAAAGTAAATGTTAATTTTATTAAAATCTGAAAGTCTTTTTCAAACCTGTTTCTTTGGATATGTGTTGCATACTCTCTTTCTTTACTTCTATTATTCTTTTGCTCATCTTTGGTATCTTACGTTCTTCTTCTAGCGTCTGGACTTCATCTTGGGGACTTTGTGTCTGGTCTTCCATTGGGGATTTCTCTTTATCAGAAGCCCTGTGTCATTGGTAGTTTTTAGTTAATAACACAAGACTTCGATTTGCTTTAGATCATATTTTATTCCGAAATCCCCACCAGACTACCTGCGCAAATTGAGTCGGCCGTGCGCTTAACACAACTTACCACTTTCGTGGTTTGGCCGATACTGACTAAACTCTCCTTCTAATCTAGACCGGAAGAGGGTCTTCTTCACCGATTCTCACGGTATCCACCGGAAGGATCAGGATGAGGTCAAGCCTTGTCACTCAATCCTTCAAGGCCACCGGCTGCAACTTATAACAGCCATTTTGGTTTCTACACTACTGTAAATAAGTATTAGGTTACTAACAATTATGTAACATATGGTCGCTTAGTAGTAATAGCATTAAACCAAGTGGTTTTGGTTTTGTAAAAAATTTTAGTGCAGTTTTCCAGTGTGCAGATGAAACCGGCCATCTCTGATAAATATATATATATATATATTTATCAGCCCTTCAGCACAAACAGGATGTGAAACAAAGTAAATTTCTTAAGTGAAGTTTAACAGGTTTGAATTCAGAGTTTTCTTTCTGTTAGACTGGTTGCCTATGCAAGGTTAAAGAGCCTAGTCTGCCCTACTATTTACCCATAGCTGGAAGGAAAGTAGTTGGATACATACCTTTCCCAGGTGAATGCAACAATCTCATCCAGGAATTGAACTCTGATCGATGAGTCCATTTCCTATGACTCTAACCATTATGCCACATGCTTCCAACTAGTAAATACATATAAGTTGAAAATATGTTTTGGCTGATAATCATGGTGTTTATTATTTTAACTAGTACAAAATAAAAAACGCCCTCCGGGCAATGTAAAAATAGATTTTTTTTTTTTTGCTTAAGGAGAGGGCGTAAAAAATTCAATGTCAGCGAGTTTGTACCCTTAAAAATCAGAAGCATTACAGTTTATAATAAGACTCAAAAGAGCCTGATGTAAAATTGTTTAAAGTCTTATTATAAAATGTAATGGGGTGGGAGTAAAAAATTCAATGTCAGCGAGTTTGTACCCTAAGTAAGTAAAATCATCAAATTCATTAAAGGATTAAAAAATAAAACAATTTGAAATGTAAACTTTAAATATGTATTAAAATAAAACAAACTATATATAGATATATAATACCAGTCATGTATTTATTAAAACTTGTTTTAAAAAACAATGAGGATTGTCTAATGTTGCATGTTCAAATTTTCAGTGTATTTATTCTATGTTATGTCAATTTTGGGTAATGTGACGTAAGCAGTGACGTAATTTTTGTTACAGACAAAAACCGGAAGCGAATCTCCATTAATAATAGATGTATTGTAATGAGTGTCTTAATAGAGATTTATTTTTGTCTTTTTTTTTTTTTTCAGAGAGGATGATTTTTATGCCAACATGGCGGCTATATCTGATGATGACGATGATGATGATATAGGATCTGATATATCAGAGGCTGATGTGGATCTAATGGCCAAATCCTTAGCTGTAAGTTTTTGTTTTTTTTAATCTTGGATCTTCTCTAAAGTAAAGGGCAGGTTTAGCTCAGTCGGTAGAGTGTCTGCCTAGGAATCACAAGGTTCTTAGTTTGATACCAGTCCTTGCCAACTCAGCGTGTGAGTAGCATAGGGATTTCTGCAGTAAGTTGAGGAGCTGATGGTAGGTGTGGGACTACACCTCGGACACTAAAACAATCTCCTTAGTCTAGCACTTGTGAAAAGGGGATAGACTCCCTCACTGTATGGCTGATACCAACTTTAGACCACCCCGACAACATTACTTACTTTACTTACATACAGATGAAATACAGAACATTGAATGAAAATGCAAAACCAGGTTGTTGGAAATTAACAAGGTTTTATTTAACGCAGGGTAGAGAAATGCTTCTACCCTAAAAGTAACTTAACTCAACCGTGTTGAGCACATGCGTTACTGACTGCACAAATCCCAATCCCAAAGTGTCATGGCGGAAACCCCACTTCTGGGTTCCCAAAAGCTCCTGATGATCAAGGGGAGTAACTCTATTTTCGTTAGGTCTGGAACCTAACAAATTTCTATCTTGTTATTTACATCACTCAATTCGAAATAGAGGTGTATTGTATTATACGAGGGTAATCCCAAAAGTGAGTTCTCCAATATATTTAGAAATCACAGAAACGTTTATTTTATTTTTTATAAGCAAGGTAATTGAGAGACTGCAAAATATGAAGGTAATCCAAAAGAAAAATCTCCAAAATATTTAGAAATCACAGAAACGTTTATTTTGTTTTTTTTATAAGTAATTAAGAGACTATTTTTCTGAATTTTTGAGATGAGGCTAGGTAATTAGAATTATTTGGATTATTGTCCTCATCTTCATTGTTATCTGTATAATGTTTTAGCCGATGTGCCCTCTGGCCTTCTTTAGGTATTTCTTGTTGGACTCAGGAACTTTCTCGGACTTGGGAACCTTCTTTTCAAACTCGAGAACCTTCTTTTCAAAAATCTGAAGTCATCACGGAACTTTGAACTTAATTCTTTATTCAATCCACTTGGGTATCCTGTTCTCATTCCACTAACTACAGCTGGAGTACCGGCGTTAAGCTGTGTTAATTATTATTCTATGTTACTGCTAAATAAAACAAAATGTCTTCAACATAAAATAACCCAAGGGTTGACATACTGTAAAATTCGACCAACCAACCAACCAACCAATTCTGGAACTCTGGGGATTGTGGAGTCCACCTTAATTGCCATTACTTCCAATTCCACTGAGTGTTAAATAGATTTAAAAAATGAGTTTAAAAAAATTGAATACCAACAAGAATAAATAAAACAAAAACATCTTTAGCATAAAATAACCCAACAAGGGTTGACATACCGTAAAATCCAACCAACTTGTTTTTTTTGTGTATTTCATTGGCAGGACCTTGATGACATGGATGCCAATCTGTTTGGAGGCCCCAAAAAGAACACTGAGAAGCCCTCGCCAAAAGCAGTTTCTAGTCCCCGTCGTACAGCAGGAACAAGTAGATCTTTATCACCTCCAACAAGGACTGGAAACCCAGCAGCAAGCAACAATACCTCCATTTCCAAAACGCCAAATAAAGAGTCTGAGAAAAAGATAATTCCAGCAGAAACAAAACCATCAGGTATTTTAGAGTTCTCTGTCTCTCTCTCTCTCTCTCTCTATCTCTCTCTCATTCTGTCTATCTTTCTCTCTCTCTCTGTCTATCTCTCTCTCATTCTGTCTATCTATCTCTCTCTCTCTCTCATTGTAAACTGCCTCATCCAGGATTTGAAAAGATAATTCCAGTGGAAACTAAACCATCAGGTATTTTAGAGTTCTCTCTCTATCTATCTATCTATATATATATATATATGAAGAAAAGTTTATAGAAAAAGAAACAACAAAATGTTATATGTTTTGCTGACAAACGTTTGTTTCGACCCTATGAAAACGAAAGAAAAATATCATAGATCCTGAGGCACAGAACGCTCTCGCTCATTACCGGAAATTTTTAAAAAATGTTTAAAAATGCATATTTTGTGTTTAAAAATAAAATAAATTTTATTTATAAAATTATAAGCATTTTTATCAATGAAAAAACTCAAAAGAGTTTGCAGTAAAAGTTTCATAAAGTTCAGGAAAATGTTCCGGCTACAAAAGAAGTTAAGAAATATAACAAGTCCGACAGTGTAATAGATGAAGTTGTAAAATTTCGGGATCCTTGTTATATTCGAAATATGAGCCTCCAGTGATATGATTTCCGGTGATGAGCGAGAGCGTTCTGTGCCTCGGGATCTATGATATTTTTTATTTCGTTTTTCCATCTGTTTTGAAAAAGACCTCTTCATAGGGTCAAAACAAACGTTTGTCAGCAAAACATATAACATTTTGTTGTTTCTTTTTCTATAAACTTTTCTTCAGATATTGTCGGATTAATATCCATTTTACCTTTTCATATATATATATATATATATATATATATATATATCTTATTGAGACTATTGATCATATACAAGGTGTGTCAAAAGAAGTTTCAAGATTGAAACTGTATTTACCAAGATAAGAATGTATCGTTGATTTTTTTCAGAATACAAGGTGTGTCAAAAAGTACAGATTTTAAAGCTGTATTTAGCAAGATAGAAATAAGGAATGAATGGAACGTTAATTTTCATTGTATAATGTTCGATTTACTATAATGTAGTGATATACTAAATCTTGATCTGAAATTTTCATTGTATAATGTTTTATCTACTATAGATAATTTAGTGATTATCTAATTGTAAATAAATAATGTAGTGATTAACTGTATTTTGATTTTATCTACTAAATAAATACAACTATAACAATTTTGGAACTTCCTCACTAGATGCAGTTTAACATCATACCCAGATTATTTGAAGTGAGCACATACTTGCACTCACTCCAAATAAACTTTAAAATTTATTTGGAAATGAGATACAGAGCATGTGCACACAACTCGGCATGTAGCCGGAAGTTTGGTTTTGGGGGAGAGGTGATAAAACTGGTCATATCACTACACGGATCTATCTAGCTAGGCTCACTCACCGACCGATTCATTCAAAAATAAAAATAAAATTCTTGCATTCTCTCCTTGCGCAGGTTCCTTCCACCAAAATACCTCATTCGCTCTATGCATGTATCCTACTTAAAAATTTCCCAATATTGATGATTGGCGATGGAGGGGGTGGGGAAAAAATTGAAAATAAAAACCCCAAGAAACTGAAAAACACATGTAAACAAAACAAAAATTGTGGGTCATTTTGGTTTCCCCCTTTCCCTCAGCTATTGTTTAACATCATACCCAGGACACATGCTTTATATGGTAAATTGATTAGTTTATTATAAATCTTCAAATATTATCTGCGTTATTCGGACTATTGTTCTCATCTTCATTGTTTAGCTCAGGAGGGGCAGGTTTAGCTCAGTCGGTAGAGTGTTCGGCTAGGAATCTCTAGGTTCTTGGTTCGATACTGGCCCCCGCCAACTCAGTGTATGAGTAGCACAAGGATCTGTGCGGTAAAGTAAGGAGCTGTTGGTAGGTGTGGCGCTCCACCACAGGTGCTAAAATAATCTCCTTGGTCTAGCGCTAGTGGAAAAGGGATAGACTCCCTCGCTGTCTGGCTGATACTGAAATTAGGCCGCTCCGACGACTTTACTTACTCATTGTTATCTGTACGACGTTTCGGCCGATATGCCCTCTGGCCTTCTTCAGGCATTTCTTGTTGGACTCAGGAATTTTCTTTTCGGACTTGGAAACCTTCTTTTCGAACTCGAGAACTTTCTTGTCGTAGTTGGGAACCTTCTTGTCGTAATCGGGAGCCATCACGGAACTTTGAACCTATCCCTTTATTCAGTCCACGGGGGTATCCTGTTCACATTCCGCTAAACGTTGTACAGATAACAATAAAGATGAGGACAATAGTCCGAATAACGCAGATAATACTAATCATCAAGCCTCATCTCAAACATTCAGAGAAATAGTGTAGATAACAATAAAGATGAGGACAATAGTCCGAATAACGCAGATAATACTAATCATCAAGCCTCATCTCAAACATTCAGAGAAATAGTGTAGATAACAATAAAGATGAGGACAATAGTCCGAATAACGCAGATAATACTAATCATCAAGCCTCATCTCAAAACATTCAGAGAAATAGTGTAGATAACAATAAAGATGAGGACAATAGTCCGAATAACGCAGATAATACTAATCATCAAGCCTCATCTCAAACATTCAGAGAAATAGTGTAGATAACAATAAAGATGAGGACAATAGTCCGAATAACGCAGATAATACTAATCATCAAGCCTCATCTCAAACATTCAGAGAAATCTTCAAATATTAAAAAAAAAATGTTTTAAAGAGACAATTGTTTCATTTCAGTTGAAGATGACATTGATTTATCAGGACTTTTGTCCGATGATGACAGTTCAATTCTACCAAAAGAAACTCTGCAAACATCATCCAAGAAATCTTCAGTTAATGCCAAACCTTCTACAGCAGAATCTTCTTCAATTCCACAACCAACGCCAACTATCAAACAAATGACACCAGTGATAAATACCAAAGAAACTACAAGTAATCTTCTTTTGTTTTTCAACATTTAGACAATTAGTAATTTCTATGGTAATCTGAACATTAGCTACATAAATGAGAGTAACCTCCCCTTGTTTCTTTCACTTTTGTTTTTCAACATTAGTCATTTTTTTTGGTAATCTGAACATTAGCTACATAAATGAGAGTAACCTCCCCTTGTTTCTTTCACTTTTGTTTTTCAACATTAGTCATTTTTTTTGGTAATCTGAACATTAGCTACATAAATGAGAGTAACCTCCCCTTGTTTATTTCACTTTGAGGAAGCCGTCTGTTTTGGTCGGCTATTTTCATTTCCTCTATAAATCTAGACTGAAAATACAAATTTGTTTGAATCAATACAAGTGAATGTTTTAACACGAACATGTCATAAAGTAAAGTCGACGGGGCGGCCTAAAGTCAGTATCAGCCAGTCAGCGAGGGAGTCTATCCCCTTTTCAATAGCGCTAGACCAAGGAGATTGTTTTTAGCATCTGAGGTGGAGCGCCACACCTACCATCAGCTCCTTACTTTACCGCACAGATACCTGTGCTACTCATACGCTGAGTTGGCGGGGACCGGTATCGAACTAGGAACCTTGTGGTTTCTAGCCGAACGCTCTACCGACTGAGCTAACCCGGCCCCTAACATGTCATAAAATATGTTATTAATTGTGCTTGTGCATTATTTGAAATGTACTTAATTGTTATTAATAACACATTTTATGATATTTTTGTGTTAAAACATGCAGTTGTATTGATTACAGTGAAATGAAAATGGCCAGCCAAAACAGATGGCTTCCTCAAAGTGAAAGATACAAGAGGAGGTTAATCTCATTTATCTAGCTAATGTTCAGATTACCAATTTTTTTACCTTTATCTTATAGATGCTTAATAGCCATGTATATCTCATGGATATTTGGGTAATTCCATGTCAAATCATCCCCTTAAATTTTTCTGTAATTTTGTCAGGGTGTGGATTACGGAGAATGCCAAATCATGAAAATTCATGAAGGCTGTGACGTTATGACTGTATCCACACACGGATGTGCATATGAATAACCGTATCCACGTGCGTATGTGCGTATGAAAGAGCGTATTTGTGTTTGGTGGCCATGGTGATGTATAATATTTTGTGTTGGATGTAATATAAATCAATTTAATCATTTCTTATTTTAATTATTATTATTAATAATGTTAATATTATATATATATATATATATATGTGTTATGCTAGATATTGTTATTTATTTATTATTTGTTGTTATATTACTTGTTATATTATTCATATTATATTATGTTTATATTATATTATAAAGTTGGCATTAGATAACCCACATGGTTGATATGCCATTAAACCAAGCCAAACCAAATCTTATTGGAATGTTTATAATTTATTTTTGACAGCCAAAGATGATTCTGATTTAGCGGGACTGTTTTCAGATGATGAGAGTTTTCTATTGCCAACAACAGGGAAAGATCAGAAAACAGCATCCAATGAAAAAACAGCTTCAGTAACAAAACCTACATTGTCTAACAAGTCACAGAAAACTACAAACTCTGTTGCCAAAGAAACAAAAGGTAAATTGAATTTTAAATAATATGTAGCAAACGAAATTTACTTCTGCTTCTACCAAAGACACCGTAACACTTGTGAAGATCTTAAACAAAATAAGTTCGTCGTCTTTTGCTCCCTCGCCACTGTCCTTTTATACTCGGTCTGGCCGAGACACGTCACAACTCTCGTCTCGCCAGCTACGAGACTTGCCACCATAAATCGCCGCCTCAAGGACACTCACGATTTTTTACCCCCACAACTAGTCGGACTCGTACCTGAAGAATAAGTTCCAATTACCGTCGAACTGGGAAGACAAGGTGGCATGCGATTGTAACTTAATACAAACTCGAAATGACACAAAGTCCACTGCCATCAAAAATACCCCGTGCTTTAACAAGATTACTCCCCTGTAATCGGCCGGGTCAAAAGGAACTAATTCCCCCTCAAAGGCCGCTACGCCCGCACAATGGGGGGAGAGGAAGGGGAGATGAAGAATAAGTTCCAATTACCGTCGAACTGGGAAGACAAGGTGGCATGCGATCGTAACTTAATAAAAACTCGAAGTGAGTTCTGATTGGCTGCCTAACTGGTTTATTTGCATGACACTGTGGAGTCTTATATATACTTGGTCACTTGGCAGTGGACTTGGTGTCATTTCGAGTTTGTATTAAGTTACAATCGCATGCCACCTTGTCTTCCCAGTTCGACGGTAATTGGAACTTATTCTTCAGTACCATTTTTTCTTCCGCCCACACGTGCAACATGCCACCCGCTGTCTCTTCGATCGACAGACTGTTGTTGGCTCATCACAGGTTTGTGAGTTTTGCCGTTCGATCTTACTACTGTTTTCTATAAGGTCCATCAGGTTATTTTATCCTGTTCGCAGCGCCATGTAGGATTTAGTTGGACACACAGATCAGTACTCAGCTGTAGTGCAAATTGAGTCTACTCTGAGAATCACAGAGTGAGTTGGTAGGTACCTTTACATAGTAGGCTGGAATGTTCCATTATTCAGCTTGAGGAAGGTTATTCTCTGGGTTCTGATTGGCTGCTGGTTTTGGTGTGGATACTTAGATCAATATATACCCATTAGAGGGGTCGGGTTAGCTCAGTTGGTAGAGTGTTCGGCTAGAAACCACAAGGTTCCTAGTTCGGCCGCCCAGTCGAATTTACTTTTACATGACTATGTTATGGAAGTTAGTACAGAGTCTGTATTTAGTTACAGCCTGTCTGCCAACTGGATGGTAGATTGGAACTTTCTTGTGAAGGTGAGTATCATATCTTGATTCTACAATGCCTAGGGGTTAGGGAATTGTGTACATACATTTATATTAACATTTTTTGTAGTTTCTTAAGGTTTTTTATACACTGTTATATGATATCCAGTATTCCTATCTAATACAAATGATTTGCACAGTTGTATGTTTTCAAGTATTCCTATCTAATACAACTAATTTTCATACAGTTGTATGGTTTCAAGTATTCCTATCTAATACAACTAATTTTCATACAGTTGTATGGTTTCAAGTATTCCTATCTAATACAACAAATTTTCATACAGTTGCATGGTTTCTAGTATTCCTATCTAATACACAACAAATTTTCATACAGTTGTATGGTTTCAAGTATTCCTATCTAATACAAATAATTTTCATACAGTTGTGGTTTCAAGTATTCCTATCTAATACAATAATTTTTCACACAGTTGTATGGTTTCAAGTATTCCTATCTAATACAACTAATTTTCACACAGTTGTATGGTTTCAAGTATTCCTATCTAATACAACTAATTTTCACACAGTTGTATGGTTTCAAGTATTCCTATCTAATACAACAAATTTTCACACAGTTGTATGGTTTCAAGTATTCCTATCTAATACAACTAATTTTCACACAGTTGTATGGTTTCAAGTATTCCTATCTAATACAACAATTTTTCACACAGTTTATGGTTTCAAGTATTCCTATCTAATACAACAAATTTTCACAGTTGTATGGTTTTCAAGTATTCCTATCTAATACAACTAATTTTCACATTGTATGGTTTCAACTATTCCTATCTAATACTCTGCCGTGTTGGCTAGGGCTGTAGAATATGCTAACTGCACCTCTGCAGAGGGGTAAAATCCACCTAATAGGTTCACCTGTTGGCCGTTGGTGGTGACATGGGATGCTTAAGGACAAGATCCTGGTGGCTGAATAGTCCACTTGGGCCCTTACTTGGGCTGGACGTGCAATTGGCTGGTCATGTTAAGCCCTATTATAACCCATCAGCCTGATGAGCTAAAGGGCTCACTGAATATCCGAAAATGGTCATCAATATCGGATTCCTTCCATCAACTATGGGTTGCAGTGTCTTCTACAGTTGCCAAAAGGCCGGTTGAATGCCCACGTTGTACCTGGTCTCAAACGACCAGAAATCTGCTGCAGAAGCTGGTACACCACAGTTAATGTTGGCTTTATAGTTATATAACAAGACAACTACTCTTCTAAATTCAACAAATATCATTTATATAACAAGAAAGAAAATACAGAGATCAATCTTACTCAAAGCTGTGGGAGTGTTGAACGCGTACTGCATCTCTGCAGAGGGGTAAAATCCACCTAATAGGTCCACCTGTTGGCCATGGGTGGTGTCCTGGGATGCTTAAGGACAAAATCCTGGTGGCTGAATAGTCCACTTGGGCTCTTACTTGGGCTAGACGGGCAATCAGAGTGGCCCCTTCCAATGGGTTTCAGTCAGAATACAACCGTGGGTTCTGAAAAGTATCGCTCAGGCAGTTCTTAGGCTCCTTTCTTAGTCAACGTTTCCTCTTCAATCAAATCTAAATAAGGAATCGGTAATTTATGAGGAAGTGCGTTCCGGTCTCCTGCCTCAAAAATTGCTGCCTGGTGACTATCAAAATAACAACCCCAGCTTGTCGTAATTCTTGTTTATTTATCAAGATGGATATATAGTTTTGAATAGACTGAGATAGATAGATAGATAAACAAACAAAATAATATAGATAGATACGAACAAATCGAGATAGATATTTTCGACAAGTAAATGTATTGGGGGGGGGGGTCGCTTCTTTTTTTTTTGTCGTAATTCTTGTTTATTTAAACTAAAAACAAGACATTAAACAAACATGAATAAAAAAAATCTTAGTATTTAAAGTAATATAGATAAATATGAACAAATTGAGATAGATAGATAGATATGAAGATGGATAGTTTTGAATAGACTGAGCTAAGTCGTTATTTTAATAGTCACCGAGTAGCAATTTTTGAGGCAGGAGACGGAACGCACTTCCTCATAAATTACCAAGGAATCTTTTTCTTTAAGTTCTTTGATAGTCTTGGCTGAAGCTCAGTTGATCTGTTCGTCCCTTTTCTCCTCGTTCTCACTGACCACTCTCTGGCTCTGTCTCATTCTATCTGACTCACTGGCTCCAAACACCCAGCTTAAATAATCTCTTCACCCGGAACTGGGTAGGTTCTGGTTGGCATAGAATTGTTCTTATGGCAAACCTCCAACCCTTTTTATCATATATATATTTACCAATCCCTCCGCAATGAGCAGGATGTGACACAAGGTCAATTTCAACAGGTTTGAGTTCAGAGTTTTCCTTCTCCTAGACCGGTTGCCTAACCAAGGCTAAAGAGCCCAGTCTGCCCTACTATTTATCCATTGCTGGAGGGAGAGTAGGATTCATACCTTTCCCAAGGGTATTAGCGCTAAGTGAAATGCAATTACCACATCCAGGATTTGAACTCTGGACGACGAGTCCATTTCCCATGACTTTAACCATTACACCACGCGCTTCCCTTTTTATCATATATGTGCTAGAAGTTGGAGACTAAGGGTCTCAGTGTCCTGGGTATGACATTATTTGTAGAAATAGGAGAATCAAATTAATGTATAGATTAATTTTGTTTTATATTTAGAATCTCCTGTGAAGAATCCAGTGACATTCAGCAAAGGGAAATTGGGACATTTTTTAAAAGCCCATATGTTTGAGGTTGCCCCAAAACAGTCTGTGTTCTACCTACAGTCTGATACGACCAGTGCTGCTTTGAACACACAATCGTCTTGTTCCCCTTCTCTGCATAATTCTCTGGGTTCCTTTTCTGTGACTTCTTTTTCTAACCAAGAAATTCTGGATATTTCAAACCCTTCAGAGTTGCCTATTACCGCTGCATCCACAAGTCGTAAATGTCATTTTTGTGGGTTCGGCCTACATCTTCGTTTTTCTTGTCCGGCCATAGATGCTAGGTGTCGAAAAGGTGGGAAGTTGGGACATTTTTTAAAATTTTGTAGGTCCACATCTCCTAAAAATAATGTGTCTAAAACTCCTGCTTCTTTAATGTTAGCTACTATTACAGCTGCTGCTTGGAACTGCCTTTGGAAAGGCATAATACAAATTGAAATTAATGGCGTTCTTATTGATGCATTGATTGACACCGGCAACTCCGGTAATTATATTAATCACAAAATTGTCAAAGCTAACCAACCCTTTTTATCATATACTAGTACAAAATAAAAAAACGACCTCGACGATGTAAAAATAGATTTTTGAAACATATTGCCTAAGGGGTGGGAGTAAAAAATTCAATGACATGTGAGTTTGTACCCTAAGTAAGTAAAATCATCAAATTCATTAAAGGATTAAAAAATAAAACAATTTGAAATGTAAACTTTAAATATGTATTAAAATAAAACAAACTATATATAGATATATAATACCAGACATGTATTTATTAAAACTTGTTTTAAAAAACAATGAGGACTGTCTAATGTTGCATGTTAAAATTTTGAGTGTATTTATTAAACAATAAAGACGAGGACAACAGTCCTCGTCAAATCCACTAATTACAATCGACTAGTGCTGCTCCGTCGATGTCCGGTTGTTTGTTAGAGGTTAGGCTTTAGGGTTAGGGTTTAGGGTCTGGGTTAGGGTCATGGTTAGGGTTAGGCTCAGGGTTACGGTCAGGGTTAGGGCTGGGGGTTTGTTTTATAATCTAAAAAGAAAATCTAAAAATCGTCTGTTAAAACAACCGGATATTGAAAATGACAAACATGTCTTTCTGAATCGAGATCACAGATGGGGTGCTTGAAGTTTATATGGTCCCCCCCCCCAAAAAAAAAGAAATAAGAAAAAGGGAACAAGATTCAGCTATTTTACACGATGACTGACACAAATTTACATCACAACCAAAAAAAGAAAAATTTGAACATGCCAAAAATCGTAGAATAAATTTTATTCTATGTTATGACGATTTTTGGGTAATGTGATGTAAACAGTGACGTAATTTTTGTTACAGACAAAAACCGGAAGCGAATCTCCATTATTAATAGATATGCTAGAAATTGGAGACTGAGGGTCTCAGTGTCTTGGGTACAACGTTAGTTGTAGAAATAGGAGAAGCAAATTAATGTATAGATTTATTTTGTTTTATGTTTAGAATCTCCTATGAAGAAAGCAGTGACATTCAGCAAAGATGATGACATCTTTGATGGTTTGGGACTGGATGAAAAGCCAAATAATACATCTCGACCGTCCCGCTCAGCACTGGATGACCTTTTTGGCAAATCATCACCACCACCATTAACATTTAATACTGACAAAACAGAAACATCCCAAGCTGGAAAATTATTAATGGGTAAAAATGGTGAGTTCACTTCTCTTTTTCTCTCTCTCTCTCACTCACACGCACACACACTGGCCTGTTAGTAGTGCTTAGAATATAAGGGCAGGTTTATCTCAGTTGGTAGAGTGTTCGGCTGGAAACCTCAAGGTTCCTGGTTTGATACCGGCTCTTGCCAACTCAGCGTATGAGTAGCACAGGATCTGTGCGGCAAAGTGAGGAGCTGATAGTTGGTGTGGCACTCCGCCTCAGATGCTAAAAAAACAATCTCCTTGGTCTAGCGTTAATGAAAAGGGGATAGACTCCCTTGCTGCCTGGCTGATACTGACTTTAGGCTACCCTGACGACTTTACTTACTTATATGTTACATCAAGAATAGATTATCATTTTTATAGTTGTATACTTGTTTTCCTTTTCTCTCACTAACAAAGTTAAACAGAACTTTTTTTTTCCTTTTCTATCACCAACATAGTCAGGCAAAACCTGTTCTCCTTTTCTAACCCAAAAAGGGTTGATATCAGGGCTCAACAATAATGCCGTCCTGGGGACGATAAAAATTACACCCGGGATGATCAATACGTCATCCGGGACAGTTTGCCAGGGACGGTAAAAATTTTTCCTAAAAGTTAGTACTACATTCCAATAATGGCCGTCCAGTGATTGCCCGAATGCTGACCTCAAAATGAGGCTATGGCACCGCAGGTCTATTCTCAAAGCCATGCAATGAATAATGGTGGAGGGAGATAGTTTAAAAGGACTGAATTATGTACTACTAACACTTCTCAGGGTAATTTAAAGTAAAAAAAGAAGTATTTTTTTTTTAGCTCAAAACACACTAGGAAATGGATTTTTTGTCCAAATATCCAGAATTATCACTGCTTCAGCTTTTCTTAATGTTTTATTACATGTTATTATGCTACTGATGACTGACAAGTATAGATGATGCTAATGAATTAAACAAAAATATTTTGTATTTGGGATGGTCCAAACACCATTCGGGATGGTCATGAAAAAAGTTAGTGTCAGAGCCTGGTAGTATGGTACATCCTGCAAGAAATCAAGAGTATTCAAATATAAGATTAACTTTGCAAACTGATGCTATATTGTAACTAATGAATTAAACAAAAATATTTTGATTTCGGGATGGTTCAAACCCCATTAGGAACGGTTGATAATTTTTGTTCGGGACGGTCATGAAAAAAGTTAGTGTCAGGGCCTGGTGGTGAGGCACCAGTTCTGGAATTTCATTACCATTACTCCCTGTTAGCAACTGTTTTTTTTTTTTAAAGATTCATTTTCTTTCTTATTTCTCAGAATGAAATAATGTTTTATTTTCTAGAAACTGCCGATTCAGAAAAAGACAGTGATGATTTTTTGTTTGGTTCCTACATGCCATCATCTGCTGCACAAACTTCTTCTTCAAATATTCCTGGTCGAAGTAGCAGGTAAGTTTTTATAGAATTTAATCTGAAAATAATGTCACTCTTGAAATTTCTTGACCATTTCACTTTTGATTTATTTTAGGTTGCATCTCTTTGGAGTTCAGTAAATTGAAAAAAATGGTTTATTGTGTGTCAATTATATCTTTTGAGAATTTCATTGAAAATGTTATTTTCTTTGTTGTTCTCTCACCACAAGAATTCACAAAGACATGAATCAACATTGATGGAAAAATATTTGGAACATTTTTAGGGAGCTTTAAAAAAAAAAAATCCCCTTATGATGGAAAAATATTTGGAACATTTTTAGGGAGCTTTAAAAAAAAAAAAATCCTCCTTATGATGGAAAAATATTTGGAACATTTTTAGGGAGCTTTAAAAAAAAAAAAATCCCCCTTATGATGGAAAAATATTTGGAACATTTTTAGGGAGCTTTAAAAAAAAAATCCCCCTTATGATGGAAAATATTTGGAACATTTTTAGGGAGCTTTAAAAAAAAAATCCCCCTTATGATGGAAAAATATTTGGAACATTTTTAGGAGCTTTAAAAAAAAAAATCCTCCTTATGATGGAAAAATATTTGGAACATTTTTAGGGAGCTTTAAAAAAAAAAAAATCCCCCTTATGATGGAAAAATATTGGAACATTTTTAGGGAGCTTTAAAAAAAAAAATCCCCTTATGATGGAAAAATTTGGAACATTTTTAGGGAGCCATTTTTAGGGAGCTTTAAAAAAAAAAAATCCCCCTTATGATGGAAAAATATTTGGAACATTTTTAGGGAGCTTTAAAAAAAAAAAAATCCCCCTTATGATGGAAAAATATTTGGAACCTTTTTAGGGAGCTTTAAAAAAAAAAAAATCCTCCTTATGATGGAAAAATATTTGGAACATTTTTAGGGAGCTTTAAAAAAAAAAAATCCCCCTTATGATGGAAAAATATTGGAACATTTTTAGGGAGCTTTAAAAAAAAAATCCCCTTATGATGGAAAAATATTGGACATTTTAGGGAGCTTTAAAAAAAAAAAAATCCTCCTTATGATGGAAAAATATTTGGAACCTTTTTAGGGAGCTTTTAAAAAAAAAAATCCTCCTTATGATGGAAAATATTTGGAACATTTTAGGGAGCTTTAAAAAAAAAAAATCCCCCCTTATGATGGAAAAATATTTGGAACATTTTTAGGGAGCTTTAAAAAAAAAAATCCCCCTTATGATGGAAAAATATTTGGAACCTTTTTAGGGAGCTTTAAAAAAAAAAAAATCCTCCTTATGATGGAAAAATATTTGGAACATTTTTAGGGAGCTTTAAAAAAAAAAAAATCCCCCTTATGATGGAAAAATATTTGGAACATTTTTAGGGAGCTTTAAAAAAAAAAAAATCCCCCTTATGATGGAAAAATATTTGGAACCTTTTTAGGGAGCTTTAAAAAAAAAAAATCCTCCTTATGATGGAAAAATATTTGGAACATTTTTAGGGAGCTTTAAAAAAAAAAAAATCCCCCTTATGATGGAAAAATATTTGGAACATTTAGGGAGCTTTAAAAAAAAAAAATCCCCCTTATGATGGAAAAAATATTTGGAACATTTTTAGGGAGCTTTAAAAAAAAAAAAATCCCCCTTATGATGGAAAAATATTTGGAACATTTTTAGGGAGCTTTAAAAAAAAAAATCCCCCTTATGATGGAAAAATATTTGGAACATTTTTAGGGAGCTTTAAAAAAAAAAAAATCCCCCTTATGATGGAAAAATATTTGGAACATTTTTAGGGAGCTTTAAAAAAAAAAAATCCCCCTTATGATGGAAAAATATTTGGAACATTTTTAGGGAGCTTTAAAAAAAAAAAATCCCCTTATGATGGAAAAATATTTGGAACATTTTTAGGGAGCTTTAAAAAAAAAAAATCCCCTTATGATGGAAAAAATATTTGGAACATTTTTAGGGAGCTTTAAAAAAAAAAAATCCCCCTTATGATGGAAAAATATTTGGAACATTTTTAGGGAGCTTTAAAAAAAAAAATCCCCCTTATGATGGAAAAATATTTGGAACATTTTTAGGGAGCTTTAAAAAAAAAAAATCCCCTTATGATGGAAAAATATTTGGAACATTTTTAGGGAGCTTTAAAAAAAAAATCCCCTTATGATGGAAAATATTTGGAACATTTTTTTAAAAAAAAAAAATGATGGAAAAATATTTGGAACATTTTTAGGGAGCTTTAAAAAAAAAAAATCCCCCTTATGATGGAAAATATTTGGAACATTTTTTAGGGAGCTTTAAAAAAAAAAAAAATCCCCTTATGATGGAAAAATATTTGGAACATTTTTAGGGAGCTTTAAAAAAAAAAATCCCCTTTATGATGGAAAAATATTTGGAACATTTTTAGGGAGCTTTAAAAAAAAAAAATCCCCCTTATGATGGAAAAATATTTGGAACATTTTTAGGGAGCTTTAAAAAAAAAAAAATTTATGATGGAAAAATTTTGGAACATTTTTAGGGAGCTTTAAAAAAAAAAAAAATCCCCCTTATGATGGAAAAATATTTGGAACATTTTTAGGGAGCTTTAAAAAAAAAAAAAATCCCCCTTATGATGGAAAAATATTTGGAACATTTTTAGGGAGCTTTAAAAAAAAAAAATCCCCCTTATGATGGAAAAATATTTGGAACATTTTTAGGGAGCTTTAAAAAAAAAAAATCCCCCTTATGATGGAAAAATATTTGGAACATTTTTAGGGAGCTTTAAAAAAAAAAAAATCCCCCTTATGATGGAAAAATATTTGGAACATTTTTAGGGAGCTTTAAAAAAAAAAAATCCCCCTTATGATGGAAAAATATTTGGAACATTTTTAGGGAGCTTTTAAAAAAAAAAAAATCCCCCTTATGATGGAAAAATATTTGGAACATTTTTAGGGAGCTTTAAAAAAAAAAAATCCCCTTATGATGGAAAAATATTTGGAACATTTTTAGGGAGCTTTAAAAAAAAAAAATCCCCTTATGATGGAAAAATATTTGGAACATTTTTAGGGAGCTTTAAAAAAAAAAAAATCCCCCTTATGATGGAAAAATATTTGGAACATTTTTAGGGAGCTTTAAAAAAAAAAAAATCCCCCTTATGATGGAAAATATTTGGAACATTTTTTAGGGAGCTTTAAAAAAAAAAATCCCCCTTATGATGGAAAAATATTTGGAACATTTTTAGGGAGCTTTAAAAAAAAAAAAAATCCCCTTATGATGGAAAAATATTTGGAACATTTTTAGGGAGCTTTAAAAAAAAAAAATCCCCCTTATGATGGAAAAATATTTGGAACATTTTTAGGAGCTTAAAAAAATCCCCCTTATGATGGAAAAATATTTGGAACATTTTTAGGGAGCTTTAAAAAAAAAAAAATCCTCCTTATGATGGAAAAATATTTGGAACATTTTTAGGGAGCTTTAAAAAAAAAAAAATCCCCCTTATGATGGAAAAATATTTGGAACATTTTTAGGGAGCTTTAAAAAAAAAAAATCCCCTTATGATGGAAAAATATTTGGAACATTTTTAGGGAGCTTTAAAAAAAAAAATCCTCCTTATGATGGAAAAATATTTGGAACATTTAGGGAGCTTTAAAAAAAAAAAATCCCCCTTATGATGGAAAAATATTTGGAACATTTTTAGGGAGCTTTAAAAAAAAAATCCCCCTTATGATGGAAAAATATTTGGAACATTTTTAGGGAGCTTTAAAAAAAAAAAATCCTCCTTATGATGGAAAAATATTTGGAACATTTTTAGGGACCTTTAAAAAAAAAAAATCCCCTTATGATGGAAAAATATTTTGGAACATTTTTAGGAGCTTTAAAAAAAAAAAAATCCCCCTTATGATGGAAAAATATTTGGAACATTTTTAGGGAGCTTTAAAAAAAAAAAATCCCCCTTATGATGGAAAAATATTTGGAACATTTTTAGGGAGCTTTAAAAAAAAAAAAATCCCCTTATGATGGAAAAATATTTGGAACATTTTTAGGGAGCTTTAAAAAAAAAAAATCCCCCTTATGATGGAAAAATATTTGGAACATTTTTAGGGAGCTTTAAAAAAAAAAAAATCCCCTTATGATGGAAAAATATTTGGAACATTTTTAGGGAGCTTTAAAAAAAAAAAATCCCCCTTATGATGGAAAAATATTTGGAACATTTTAGGGAGCTTTAAAAAAAAAATCCCCCTTATGATGGAAAAATATTTGGAACATTTTTAGGGAGCTTTAAAAAAAAAAAATCCCCCTTATGATGGAAAAATATTTGGAACATTTTTAGGGAGCTTTAAAAAAAAAATCCCCCTTATGTATTGAGTGACCCTCATATTGTGATTAAAACAACAAAGACAAGGATATTAATATTAATAAGATCATTTAAATGATGGATGGGTTTTTTAAAAAAATGCTTTCTTTGTGAGTCAAGTATATCATTAAGAATTTCATTGAAAGTACTTTTGCCTTACAAAAAGGCTTATATCGATCTCTAGTCATACCAGGTTCCCTACCTACTGATTTTCTTTAATAAAGTCACAATACAAACTTCCCTTAACCCTTTATCTACCACTGCCATCCACAATAGCATGGTTGTGGACGAGCAGATTCCCAGCCCCCACGAATGAAACAAGTCTGGATATGTTTGGCCTGTGCAAGGGGGAGGAGTGCATGTTCAAATTTTGAGTGTATTTATTCTATGTTATGACAATTTTGGGTAATGTGACGTAAGCAGTGACGTAATTTTTGTTACAGACAAAAACCGGAAGCGAATCTCCATTATTAATAGATATGTCACATGGTATGCAAATCTAACATTGGTTTTTTCATTTATTTATTATTTTTATATATTTTATTTTTTCTGCAGAGCGGAAGCCAAAAATGAAAAGGTTAACAAACGATCTGAGACAGTTTCAACCAAACAGAAAAGTATTTTGTCGCCAAAAAATAGTTTTGATTATGATGATGATGATGATGATGATAAGCTTGATTGGCTGAAGGTTTCTTCTGATCATGGCAGCAAATCTGGAAAATCAGAAACCGCGAAAATTGCAGCCAGTGATGATGACGATGATGATGATGATTGGTTAGGAATGAAGTCGAGCAAAAAATCTGCATCGTCGTTTAGTTTAGAAGATGGACTTGATCTTGATCTATCACCGGATGTCCCCATCGGCCGTGGACAGCTCCGGGGAGGAGCCAGAACTAAGAAAGAATCCAAGCCTTCCATACATGCCCCTACCCCTACCCCTGCCCCTGTCACTGAAAAGATGGAGATTCCGTCTCCGTCATCTGTGATAAAGGCAGGTATGGAAACAAAACCTTTAAAACCAACAGTTGAGGCTACAAAAGAACTCAGCCCAAAAAGAGAAATAGAAAAGGTATCTATGCATATTATGTCAGATAAAACATTTGTAAACACTGTATGTTAATTTCAATCTTGTAGGGCCTGTTAATTTCAATCTTGTGGGGCCCCCCAATGTTAATTTCAATCTAATGTTAATTTCAATCTTGTGGGGCCCCAATTTCAATAATTTAATTTCAATCTTGTAATGTTAATTTCAATGTGGGGCCCCCAATGTTAATTTCAATCTTGTGGGGCCCCCCAATGTAATTTCAATCTTGTGGGGCCCCCCAATGTTAATTTCAATCAATCTTGTGGGGCCCCCAATGTTAATTTCAATCTGTAAATGTTAATTTGTTGTTCCATTTTTGGTAAATTTTTTTTTTTTCTGTTTTCACTTTTGAGAAATTCCATTTTTCCATTTTCATTTTGCAAAATACATCTTTTGGCTATTTCCTATAACTTCAACATAAACAAAGGGAACCACTCTTGACTGATAAATTATTTATTTATTTATTGATCTACTAGGAAAAAAGAAGATGGGGGTTAGGGAATTGGGTTAGTTTAATGGGAAAATAAATAATTTATCAGTCAAGAGTGTTTTCCCTTTGTTTATGTTGGAGTTATAGGAAATAACCCATCTTTTAGATGATGAGGGGGGGTTGTCAGCAATGTTGGATTCCTGGGAATATTTGAAAATTTCAGGTCTTACAACATCAGATTTTCTCCCACAAGCGACCCAATTGGAGCTGATCAGACCCAATTCTCTCCCCTCAGCAACAGGTTTTCACTAACCTTGCCTCCATTTTTTCATACAACGGACTGTTTTGGTAGCTTTAGACTACCAGTCATGTACCCCCAGATAATGGTGTTGGAGTTCTGTTTTCTGCTACTTATATATGTGTCTTTGAATGTCTCGCTCGAGTTTGGTGCTAGTCTCACTACCAGTCTCATATTTTATTGTGAAAATAGTTTTATTTGTGAAATACGTTTTCGTATTTAATTTTGTTGTTTTCAATTTTAAGCATACTTTAAAAAAAAAAAAAAGCATGTTTCGCATGTTTATGAGGAGGGGGGCAGGGGGCTAGGAATTAACTGGTAAGCCGTGGGGGGTCTAGCCTGAAAAAGTTTGGGAACCATAGATCTACACTGAAAGACTAAATATTTCTCTATTCCAGGAACCAAAATTGGAAAAGAAGACAGAGCCAATTATGTTACCTGGTACTCAGAAAAAGGAAATGCCACCTACAGCACATAAAGGAGAAGCATTACTTCAACAATTAGCATCTTTCAATCCAATGCCTTCATTTGGAATGGAACCTGCTCAAAATTTAGCGCCACATTATCCTCCTGTGCCAAACATGAGTTTCACTAATAAAACTCCAAATCCTATAAACTTCCGTCCACAGTTACCTGAAACTCAGATGTCTTCTTCAAATTTTGAGAAGCTCACAGATGCTGAGGTCAAGGTGAGTTGAATTACTATTTCATAATAATACATACTAGCAGGACCTGTGGATATACCACAGTATGAAAATTTAATTATTACATTTGATAGAGAGTAAAATCATGATTATAATACGTTTTACATATTGAACTAATACCAATAGCTCTTTAGTGGCTTACTTAAGAGCTATTGTGAATTAGTTCAATATGTAAAAAGTATAATAATCATGATTTACTCTCTATTAGCAGGACCTGTGGATATACCACAGTACGATAATTTAATTATTACGTTTGATATGCTTACTTAAGAGCTATTGTGAATTAGTTCAATATGTAAAAAGTATAATAATCATGATTTTACTCTCTATTAGCAGGACCTGTGGATATACCATAGTATGAAAATTTAATTATTATATTTGATATGATTACTTAAGAGCTATTGTGAATTAGTTCAATATGTAAAAAGTATAATAATCATGATTTTACTCTTACTCTTTTTTTCTTTCTTTCCTTCATCTTTTCATTATGTTTCATTGAAACAGATTAATGTTATCGCTTCTGTGTGCTCACCCCCTCTCTCTATCTATGAAAAACATTAATGTGTACTAGCAGGATCTGTCGATATACCACTGTATGATAATTTAATTATTACTATATTTGATATGTTTACTTAAGAGCTATTGCAAAATAGTTCAATACATAAAAAGTATAATAATTTTGATTTAACTCTCTCTCTCTCTCTCTCTCTCTTTGTCTCTCACTTTTTCTTTCTTTCTTTCCTTCTTTTCATCATTGATAGAAACAGATTAGTATTATTGTTTTTGTGTTCTCACCCCCTCTCTCTATCTTTAAAATGAGATTGTCCAAATCGTCCAAAATGAAATGCAGAATGTAAACATTGATTATTTGGTGTTGCTTATACGATAGAATTTGAATTAGAAAATTCAAATCAGAGAGTTGAATGGAAAGTAACTGCCGACCGTTATGATTGACAGATGGTAACCTTCACTTGACCCATTCCGAAACATGCCAGTAGAAGAGTGTGAAAGTATTTTTTGATTATTTGTTTTTTTTTCAATTTGATTTTCTATTTCAGATAAGTCGTTTACAGATCGAAAAAGAACATCTTGAAATTTTAATCGAGGGTGTGAAGAAAAGGTGCTCTGAGGAAATTCAAGCTATTGAGGTTTCTTATAAGTGAGTTTGATTTTTAAAAAAATGATATCATCACTAATAACACTGGTTTACAAAAAAATGATATCATCACTAATAACACTGGTTTACAAAAAAATGATATCATCACTAATAACACTGGTTTACAAAAAATGATATCATCACTAATAACACTGGTTTACAAAAAAATGATATCATCACTAAAAAAAAGTTCTATAGAAAATTAATTCTTAGTTTCTATAATAAAATCACAGTTCAAATCTATTTAGCATATATTGCTTCAAAAAAGATTAAAACCTTCCTAACTATTTAACGACTTTCTTGGATTGCTTTAAAAAAAACCAGAAAGGATTGGAATATTGTGTTCTAAACTGGAAGTGACTCATATTTGGCGGTCTTTTGAAACAGCAATGGAAGGTCTCACACTTGACGCATTAGAACGGCTGAGACTCACAAGCACTTGACTTGAGTCATGAAAAAAATGTACATACTATTCAACACATTCATCCCTAAGTTCAACGTACTTGACAGATCTGTTATAAAGTTTTGTCTACAATTTCAATATTTAAATTTGTTTTCTTGGTCTGGCCAAGACCTTTTTGGCACTTATAAGGATAAGGTAGATTTGTTACATAATCATTAGATACCTAATTATTATGAAGGTAGTGCAGAAATCATTATGGCGATCAGTACAGCTGATGGCCTTGAGAGTGAGTGACAGCGTTTGACCTCACTCTCACCTTGCGTTCTGGGGATAGACCGTGAGAAACGGAACCCCGATAGAAAGCCCCTTCCGGTTTAAGGGGTAAGCAACTCAGTTAGTTAGAGTTAGAACTTAGAAGCGAAGCTAGCAAGATGTGAGTCTCACTGCGTGATTGTCTGGTCTGGGGATCTGGAATAAAGTAACATCAAAAGTAAATCGAAGTCTTGTGTTTATTACTAAAAGCTAACAATGACACAAGGCTTCTGATAAGGAGTGATCCCCAACCGAAACCAGACCCGGAATCCTCAATAGAAGACCAGACGAGACCTTAGAAGATATACCAGATCCGGCCAGAAGAATAGACGACAGAGTAAGACGTAAGAAGGTATATAACATATAGATATATAGAGCTGGTAAAGAGGTATATAACAGATTAATTGATAGATGGGCAGGTAGATATGAAAAGAATGTGAATCGGTGTTTTTTACTAATTTGGGTGTGCTGAATTCAAATTTATAAACAGTTTTGCTCTCACCTCTAGTTTTCTCTCTTTTAAATAGTCTCATTTTAGTATATACAGAGTATATACATACTTATTTCAACAGTTGCAGTAGCTTATTACAGATAAAACAGGATAGATAAAGAACATTGACGGAATAAATATACTTGGATGACACAATGTACACAAATCATAGTACCGCAGACAGAAGTGTTTTCTTTGATGATCTGCTGTATTTTGCCTCCGGGATGTCACACAAGAGCATCCAGCAGAAGTCTCCCATCATATAATATGCGTCGTTGGAAACAATAAAATATGCGTTGTTGGAAATTGTAATACAAAAATATACCCAAAAGATTGTGTAACATAATTGTCGAGGGACACCTTCCTCCTGTGCTGTGAGGGACAACAACCTCCTGCGCTGACTGCCAGTGCACTACTGGCTGTTGATTGAGACGTGTTGGCTACGCTTAACTGCCAAAATCCGTCTTGATATATAGCTATATATATAATGTAATGCTACCACTTACATTTATTGCATAATAACTAAAAAAAAAAAAGACATAAGTCACACAATAGTAGAAATTAACCCTGAATGCATATACGCCTTTATGTACAGTATGTGTACAAAATGTACAGTATGCATATCTAAAAAACTAGAGGTGATGAGTAAAAACGGATTTCAAATCTGAATTCAGCTACACCCCCAAATTAGGTTAAAACAGCTATTTTTGTGCTTGCCTCAATTTCTTTGTAAACCAGTGTAATAAAGTCCGTCATTAAAAATAACCCCATTTAAAAATTTAATCAAGCAAGAATTCTTCCAAGCTGTAGCCATGTCATGTTTTGAGGCAAATCTATCTCAGCTTGACCTTAATAGAGACATTGTTAATAAACAAGAAGATAATTAAGATTTAAATAATGATTAATAACTATTGAGAATATAACATAAATAACTAAAGGAATTGGGTGCTATTCGCATCCCGGCCAGCTGCCTTTAAAAACGCTAGGCGGTGATAGCTGAAAAAACAACCCCACCTACGAATTTTTTGGTATTTTCATTTTTTTTTTTTTCAAAAATCAATTACAAATAAAATATCAAAACATTTTTTTCGGTATTTTTATTTTATTTAATATATTTATTTCCAACAATCAATTACGAATAAAAAATCAAAATATTAGATATTCTTTTATATTCTAATTAAAACAACACATTTTTTTTTTTTTATAAATTAAAAATGACCTGACATTTTTTTTTTATTGAAATATAAAAGAATATCTAAATATTCAGAATTTTTTTTATTTATGTTCGTTTGAACATAAATAAAAAAAATTCAGAATATTTAGATATTCTTTTATATTTCAATAAAAAAAAATGTCAGGTCATTTTTAATTTATAAAAAAAAAAAATCTTTTTTAATTTTATGGTATCGCAATTGTACAATAGGTACGTCAAAATACGCACCGCTTCAGCTAGGGACTTCATTCGTAGGTGGGGTTGTTTTATCAGCTATCACTGCCTAGCGTTTTTTAAGGCAGGAGGCTGGGATGCAATTCTGTGAATAGCACCATTTTTTTTACTCTATTTTTTATGCATATAATTATCTTTTAGGTTATCAGTGAAAAAATTATACATCGATATTTGGTCTGTTTAAAAGGGTGGGGTTCTAACTTTTCAACTGAGTTTTCTCAAAAAAAATTTTAGATAACAATACTTAAGTAGGCTTGTTATTAAATAAATATTTGTTTTTAGAATCTAAACATATGAAATTAGGCACTTTATTTTTTAAATGAATTTTATCTATTAATTAGGTATATAAATTGTTGATCTAGAAATAAAAGATTATAGCCCCCTCCCTTAAAATATTCTGATTTACTCATCAAAAAAAGACTGGATAGGGTAAAATATCGCATTAACTTTTGGGGAAAAACACCTTAAGCACTGGGGGGGGGGCAGCAGGCACCACTTCAGCTAGGTACTTCATTCGTAGGTGGGGTTGTTTTATCAGCTATCACTGCCTAGCATTTGTTAAGGCAGGAGGCAGGGACGCAATTCTGCGAATATCACCAGGAATTGTGACATAGTTTCAGTTAGAGACAAACAGACACAGAATCTCCATTATAATAAGCTAATGCTTACCTACACATACACATATATGCATACCCACACCACATGTATGCATACATACGCACATATGTATCTATCTATCTATCTATACATATATATATTCACACATCATCTACCCGAATACACACATATACTTATCTTATATATATATATAACTTGCTCCTACGTATCTATATATCTATTGTACTGTTGGACTTATTATATTTTTTAAACTTACTTATGTATCCAATAACTAAGTGTGCATTTATATGCACACACACATTCTTGCACCCACTGTTGTATTATAGACACAGAATCTCCATTATAATAAGCTAATGCTTACCTACACATACACATATATGCATACCCACACCACATGTATGTATACATACGCACATATGTATCTATCTATCTATCTATACATATATATATTCACACATCATCTACCCGAATACACACATATATACTTATCTTATATATATATAACTTGCTCCTACGTATCTATATATCTATTGTACTGTTGGACTTATTATATTTTTTAAAACTTACTTATGTATCCAATAACTAAGTGTGCATTTATATGCACACACATATTCTTGCACCCACTGTTGTATTATAGACACAGAATCTCCATTATAATAAGCTATTGGTTACTCTTTGCAGATCAAGACTTCAGCTGTTGGAGGAAACGCACCAGCACAAGGAGAAGCGCTGGAAAGAGGAAAATGAGCAGCTGTTGCAGCAGCACTTGCAGAAGATGCAACAATTAGAAACAGAGAAAAGTGAGCTAACTACACGACATTACAATATTTTACAGAGTTCCGTCAATGAACATACAGCAGAAGTTAAACGCTTGAAAGAGTCGCACCAAATGGCAATGGAGTTACAACGCAAGGAATTTGAGGAAGCCCTCTATCGAATGAAGGAGGTCAAACGACGAGAAGTGGATAGTGTAGAAAATTTCCAGTCAACGTCCAAGTAAATATTTTTAACCCTCTTACTTACTTTGGTATCAGTATTTATTATACTGTGAGAAGACCTGTTCTGCACTCTGCTCTTTCGATGTACTTGTCTAGATCCCAACGTTGTGAATTATGTGCTGGCCGAATTTAAGGCACGAGTCAGAAAAACAGGCTCACAAGGATTAAAAACAAAACAACAACAAGTGTAAACTAGACACGGATGGAAGAAGGATGTGTTTGATACTCGCTGGCTGCTACTGTTTATCCCTACCGCGATCTTGACACCCCAACGGCCGAGTTGTAACTGCTTTAGGGCTCGAGTTTAGTTGTATTTATGTCAAATTCCCCTTCCCCAAACCATCTTCTCCGGACCACACAAATGGCCAGCACTTAAATAAATCGCAGACTTTTAGTCGCCATTAACCCTTAAAATTAAAGTACTTAAATATTTTTTCAGACAATCCGTCTTCAGTACATTGATCATTAATTTTTTTCAAAAGAGAATTTCTCCTAAAAATCCTTTTTGCTTTTAATACCTGGGTGCCTAAGATATTATCACCAAGTGGTCCCATTTCATGGTGGGCATACAGGTCTCTTTAAACTTTACGACCTAATCTTTGGATTCGTAAAAAGGTCAACCACCCACCCCTTTTACTTATGCCTGACCTTAACCTACTCTCTTTCTTATTTATTTATTTATTTATTCTGACCATGTTCGTCTTCAACCACAGTATCACAATACCAACACACAACTTTCGCTGTTTGAAAGAATTTGATATTCTTAAAAAAGTGAAAAACCAACCTACCCTACTCCATAACTAGACATACAGGCATGAAATTCCTTTCCCTGCCAGAATATTAGACACAAGATGATACTTAAAATTAGAAATAATATAATGGTAGTTTGGTTACTTCCTATAACTCCAACCTAAAAAAGGGGAACCACTCTGAGTGAATTTTATCTGTTAATTAATCTATCTATTATTTTCCCATTACCCTAACCCAGGCCCCAACACTAACTTTTTTCATGACCGTCCCAAACAAAAATTATCAACCGTCCTGAATGGGGTTTGGACCGTCCCAAAATCAAAATATTTTTGTTTAATTCATTAGCATCATCTATACTTGTCAGTCATCAGTAGCATAATAACATGTAATAAAACATTAAGAAAAGCTGAAGCAGTGATAATTCTGGATATTTGGACAAAAAAATCAATTTCCTAGTGTGTTTTGAGCTAAAAAAAAAAAAAACAAACCCTTTTTTACTTTAAGTTACCCTGAGAAGGGTTAGTAGTACATAATTCGGTCCTTTTAAACTATCTCCCTCCACCATTATTCATTACATAGCTTTGAGAATAGACCTGTTGTGCTGTAGCCTCATTTTGAGGTCAGTTTGATTTATTCATAACAGAATTGCTTTAAAACTCTAATAAATATGTTTACTGGTTTAAAATAATTTACAGATTCCAACGGTTCAGCAAGTCCTTCCTGAAAAAGGAAACCAATGATTACATGAAAATTGAAATTTCAAAAAAATGTTGTTATTGAAACTAAGGGAAAAAAATGTTCATGGTAATTCTTTCATATTCATTTTTTATTAAATTCCGGTCTCCGTGACTGAGATCCTCTGTGCCACCACTCCTTTATGGCACGTTTAGGAAATTTATAAAAAATTATCAACCATCCCGAATGGGGTGTGGACCGTCCCAAATGGGGTTTGGACCGTCCCAAATACAAAATATTTTTGTTTAATTCATTAGCATCATCTATACTTGTCAGTCATCACTAGCATAATAACATGTAATAAAACATTAAGAAAAACTGAAGCAGTGATAATTCTGGATATTTGGACAACAAATCCATTTCCTAGTGTTTTGAGATAAAAAAAAAACACTTTTTTACTTTAAGTTACCCAATTTTCATGTAATCATTGGTTTCCTTTTTCAGGAAGGACATGCTGAACTTTTTGAAATTTTTACCATCCCTGGCAAACTGTCCTGGATGACATATTGATTGTCCCAGATGACATTGATCGTCCCGGATGACGTATTGATCGTCCCGGATGTAATTTTTATCGTCCCCTGGGATGACGGGACGGTGTTAATGTCGAGCCCTGTCCTAACCCCTAACCCTGTCTTCTTTTTTTCCTAGTAGATCAATAAATAAATAAATAATTTATCAGTCAATCAGAGTGGTTCCCCTTTTTTAGGTTGGAGTTATAGGAAATAACCGTTAGTTTTATTATATTTATACATGGCCTCCAGTCAAAGCAGAAGACATCTACCCTGTCATTAACGCTGGCAACACCAAAGACAAAGCAAAAACTTTGTACAATTCTTTATTCTATTTTACCTTCTTTTCCGAACCTTTGCTCAATTATTCTTGCTTATCTATTACAGGTCACTGCATCTTGTGATCAAATATAATTTTTGTGACATAATGCCAAAAATATGAGACACCCAGTGAGAATCAAACTCACTTGTAATTATTTGTTATCTATTACAGGTCACTGCATCTTGTGATCAAATATAATTTTTTGTGACATAATGCCAAAAATATGAGACACCCAGTGAGAATTAAACTCACTTGTAATTATTTGTTATCTATTACAGGTCACTGCATCTTGTGATTGAACAGATTCAGGCCAATGCCAAAGATCTGAATACCTTCCAGCAAAAACTTGACCATTGGCAAATTGAAGGAATGGACGAACGAGAAATGTCAATTCGAGCACGTGACCAGCAATTGAAGACCCTTCAGGAACGGTTGAATCGTCAACAAGAGGAGAACGCTCGTGAACGTAGCCGACTGGAAGAGTTGATTGGCCGTTTGGAAACACAGCTTCACAGCCAGACGCAATTGTTGGATGATGAGCGATGGAAGGTGAAACAAGAAGTCAACAAGTTTCATGCACTGCAGGCGTCAGTGGAGACTGAGAAGAAGCAGTGGGGAGAGCAACAAGCCAGAGAAAAAGCAGCCATGGAAAAGAGCCGTGTAATAATATTTTTATTACTAGCAAATATATGCACCCTCTGGGTGCAAGTATTTTAGTTTTAATATAATAAAATATCATATTAAATTAGAAAGGCTAATGAAACTGAATAAGAATGCAGATAAAAAGATTTGGAACAGAGGGGGTATAATCGAAAAATAGAACAACTTTGAAACTAACTCTTCCATCATTTTCCATTATTCCCGTCTTTCATTAGTAAATTTTCCTAATTTAACTATTTAGCTAAAATAGGAAGTAAAGGATAATATTACAGTTATTTCTTCTTGTTAATGAATTTCTTTTAAGATTTATCCCCAAGATTTTTGCTCATATTCAATAAGATAAAACCAAACAATTAGAAATCAATAATACTAAGCATATATTTATTAAAATCAAATTTTTAAGATCAATATGCAAATTAGCCTTCCCGTTCACTTTGTAAACCGCTATTTTGTTGTATATATAAATATAATTGAATGTTATTAATATGTAGATATGGTCAACAGTCTTAATGATGTAAAACAATTTTATTAATAATTGAGGTTTAAATAAAAATAAAATCATGGAGAATATGATGTAAATAACAAAGGGAATTGTGACTTGAGTAGTGATATAGTTTCGGTTACAGACAGACAAACCACAATCTCCATTATAATAAGATATTATCTCTTATTTGAATGTAGAAAGATTGTCTATGAAGGCTACAATATATATTTGTTTACATCCATTACAGTAATACTTTTTTGGTACGGTGTAACGATTACTCAATCGAGTACAGCAGACTACATCATGTGACGTCAGCTTTAGACACGCCCAGAAATGTTTATCAATACAACATTCTTCTCTTAGCTAGTACGACATAAAATGTCTTTTTGATAAAGAGAAAAAAAAAAAGATTTACTTAGAAATGAAACAATTATTTTATTTTTAAAACGTAATATTTTTTAGCTTAGAAGATTGAAAGAAAAGAATGTTGTATTGATAAAAAAAATTCTGGGTGTGTCTAAAGCTGACGTCATATGACGTAGTTTGCTGTACTCGATCGAGTAATCGTTACACCGTACCAAAAATGTGTTACCCTATTATTATTATTATATTATCTCTTACTTGGATGCAGAAATGTTGCCTGCCCTGTCGGCTGGGGAGTTAGAATGCACTGACTGCACCTCTGCAGAGGGATAAAACTCCCCCAATGGGGCCACCTGTTGGCCGTGGGTGGTGACCCGTGATGCTTAAGGATAGAGTCCAGGTGGATGAGCAGTTCATGACATGCAATACTCCACTTTGGCCCTATCTTGGGCTAGACGGGCGGTCGGAGAGGCCCCCTCCGATCAATCGGCTGGTCACGTCAAGCCCTAGCACCTATATGATTTTCCCAAACCTATTGCCCTTATGGAAAGTCCCAACCCCTTTTTATCATATGGGTGCTAGAAGGCGGTGGCCGCGGGTCTACATGTCCTGGGAATGACGTTAAACTCTATCTGATGGTGAGGTTCCAGTTCTGGAGGTTTGGGGAATGTGGAGCACCCCTTCATCACCATTGCTCCCTGGTCCAATCTGACCCGGAGTGGTAGTACCTGTTAGGGTCCCATCTATGGGTTAAATAGAAAAATGTATTTATAAAAAAATTGTATTATCCATTAAGAATTGATTTATTTGAAAACTTTATCGGCATTAAATGACCCACTGAGGTTGATATGCCGTAAAACAAAACAAACAAACCAAACAGAAAGAAATGTTGCCTATGAAGGCTACAATATGTATCTATTTGCATCCATTACACTGGTTTACAAAAAAATATTTTTTGTCTGAGGCAAGAATGGGAATATGTGTTTTTTTACTAATTTGGGTGTGCTGAATTCAAATTTATAAACAGTTTTGCTCTATCACCTCTAGTTTTCTGTCTTTTAAATAGTCTCATTTTAGTATATACAGAGTATATACGTGCTTATTTCAACAGTTGTAGCAGCTTATTACAGATAAAACAGGATAGATAAAGAACATTGACGGAATAAATATACTTGGATGACACAATGTACACAATTCAGAAAGAATTGGCCTTGTTTTTTTTACTAATTTGGGTGTGCTGAATTCAAATTTATAAACAGTTTTGCTCTATCACCTCTAGTTTTCTGTCTTTTAAATAGTCTCATTTTAGTATATACAGAGTATATACGTGCTTATTTCAACAGTTGCAGCAGCTTATTACAGATAAAACAGGATAGATAAAGAACATTGACGGAATAAATATACTTGGATGACACAATGTACACAATTCATAATACCGCAGACAGAAGTGTGTTTTCTTAGATGATTTGCTGTATTTTGCATCCGGGATATCACGCAAGAGCATCCAGCAGAAGTCTCCCATCATGCCAGGGTTCCACTTGCCTTGGTAGTTGCTCTCCATCTTAGTAATGTCTTGGTGGAATCTTTCTCTGTGCTCATCACTCACTGCTCCAAGGTTTGGAGGGAAGAAGTCGAGGTGGGAATGGAGAAAATGAATTTTGAGTGACATTCGGCGTCCCATATCCTCATAAGTCTTTAGCAACTTCTCAATACAGGCTTGGTAATTTTGTACGCGTGTGTTACCAAGGAAGCCACTACAGACTGACTTAAATGCTTCCCATGCTCTCAGTTTCCTGCATAATAACTAAAAAAGAAGACATAAGTCACGCAATATTAGAAATTAACCCTGAATGCATATATATATTTACCAACTCCTCCGCACGAGCAGGATACGACACAAGGTCAATTTCTTAAACGGAGTTTAACAGGTTTGAATTCAGAGTTTTCCTTCTCCTAGACTGGTTACCTAGCCAAGGTTAAAGAACCCAGTCTGCCCTGCTATTTACCCATAGCTGGAGGGAGAGTAGGATTCATACCTTTCCCAAGGGTATTAGTGCTAAGTGAAATGCAATTACCACGTCCAGGATTTGAACTCGGGGCGACGAGTCCATTTCCCATGACTTTAACCATTACACCACGTGCTTCCTACCCTGAATGCATATACGCCTTTATGTCCCATCTATGTTAAAAATTTTTAAAAATGTGTTAAAAAAAATTGAGCACCCATCAAGAATGAATAAAACAAAATGTTTTCGGCATAAAATAACCCAATAAGGGTTGATATGCCATAAAATCCAATCAACCAACAATTTATAGTTATAATTCTATCATTATTTCTTTCTCTGTGATTTTTGGACATTTCAGAATTCCTTGATGGAAGAACAACGCCAGTTGATGTCACAGATATTTGAAGAACGTCGGGCACTTGCCGAAGAAAAAGTGAAGATGGAAGTGTCTCGGAAGTTATGGGCAGAACGTGAACAGCAGAATTCCATCAAGGCTGTAAAGGTAAAACTTATTTGGAAATTCTTTGGATAATTCTGTCTTATCACTGACAAACAGCAAATACTCTAAGTTAGGCATGTCAAACTGTGTAGCCCAATAGGGCTGCATGGATTACATATGTATGTCATGAGGGCCATATGTATTACATATGTCTGTCATGAGGGCCATACATGAAAACTGAGTTTTTAAATCCTTCTTCTACATTAATCGAACAAAGTGATGATTGCTCTCATTAATTTCTTTATTATCAACTAAAAGCCATATCTAAAAAAACGTTTTTGTTAAAAAGAAAAGAAAAAAGAATATTACTAGCCGAGTTCAAAAAATAAAACCTACAAGTGTCACTGTCACTTTCAATCATAGCCATGTGTTGATTGAAAGCAGGAGAAGGGAAGAGGAAAGACTCACTCTCTTTCATTTACTGAGTTAGCCTCCTCCTTCTGCAACTCAAAGGAAGGGGTGAGAGACAGTGTTGATAACAGACTGTTGATTGAAAGCAGGAGTAGGGAAGAGGAAAGACTCACTCCCTTTAATTGACTGAGTTAGCCTCCTCCTTCTGCAACTCAAAGGAAGGGGTGAGAGACAGTGCGTTGATAACAGACTGTTTCTTAACACATTGTCCTAATGAAAATAAATAACCATTTTCGCCCAGGAATTTTTGGAAAAGACTTTAAAAACACCTGGGGTACTGTAAAAGTGCTGCATGAGAACACTGTCTGCCTGCGGGTTGTGTGTTTGACATATATACACAGAAGAAAGTTACTTGGAAAGTAACGGAAACTCACCATAAAGTGAGCGGGCTGTAGAATGAAAAAATGAGTTTTTAAAAATACGAGAAAAAAAAATTGAATGCCCAATGAGAATGAATAAAAAAAAGTCTTCGGCATAAAATAATGTGCTGCCGTGCTCATTTAGATAAAGAGCAAGAGCCTACCAAAGTGTAGTATCTGTTCCAGTTTCTATGCTTTGAGACTTACCTTCTATATCAGGCCTCGGCTGGGGGTCCAGTGTGCTTCGGCCTCTGGACCGGTAAAGTACAATTAATAGCATCGATCCAAGGGGGCTATGCCCCCCAGATCCTTGCAATTTTTATGTGCCCACGTAAAAACGAGACCTTGTGTCCAGCCCTCATAAGTGGGATGAGCAGGCAAATACCCCTACCAGAGTCGAACCCGCGCCCTCCGGAATGCAAAGCAATGCGATTCAGTTGCTGGATGGACGCGAGGTGTAATTCAGGTGCTCAGATGTTGGGGTATTGTGTCCATAGATAATAAGTGAGTAGAGCGCTGAGGAGAAGCAGTTGGCCGACGCGAGACGGCAGTCAGCGACGAAGTGCTTTGTGAACGACCCAACAAAGAAATTGATTTTAATCCAACAAAGAAACAAAACTAAATGGGAGTTGCGATTTTTCAGCTGCTAAAATATTTTGACGACGACAGCTTTTCAGCTGCTGGTCGAAGACGAAGAATGTGTTGACCAAAAGAAAGTTTGGCCTGCGAAAAGACGGTGAACTCGCTTCTTTTTGGTCCCCCCTCAGCAGTAACTTGTTGACTCAAATATCTATTTTCCCCTCTATTTTTTTCCTTCTATAAATAACCTGAGGGTTGACATGCCGTAAAATCCAGTCAACTAATTGATATAAAAATGACTTGATTTGGCATTAAATGACCCAAAAAGGGTTGATATCAGGGCTTGACATTAACGCCGTCCCATCGTCCCGGGGACGATAAAAATTACACCCGGACGATCAATACGTCATCCGGGACAGTTTGCCAGGGACGGTAAAAAATTTTCCTAAAAGTTAGAACTACATTCCAATAATGGCCGTCCAGTGATAGCCTCATTTTGAGGTCAGCATTCGGGCAATGTCACCGCAGGTCTATTCTCAAAGCCATGTAATGAATAATGGTGGAGGGCGATAGTTTAAAAGGACCGAATTATGTACTACTAACCCTACTCAGGGTAACTTAAAGTAAAAAAGTATTTTTTTAGCTCAAAACACACTAGGAAATGGATTTTTTGTCCAAATATCCAGAATTATCACTGCTTCAGCTTTTCTTAATGTTTTATTACATGTTATTATGCTACTGATGACTGACAAGTATAGATGATGCTAATGAATTAAACAAAAATATTTTGATTTCGGGACGGTCCAAACCCCATTCGGGACGGTTGATAATTTTTGTTCGGGACGGTCATGAAAAAAGTTAGTGTTGGGGCCTGGTTGATATGCCGTAAAACAAAACAGACACACATATCTATTATTGCACTTGAATATGTGAACTCTGGAACAAACCATTTCTTTTTTTATTATAAAAGTATTGTAGACTGAGAACATTTGCTTGCACTAATTTCTTTTCAATTCTGATTTTAAACTGAAACAAAAGACTTTTCTCTTTTGTTATCAGTAGAGTATCTGTAAAGTCTACAAGGTTCACAAGAATCAAAATCCACATCCTGTAGATTTATATATATGTACTAGCAGCAGCTACCCGGCATTGCTGGGTAGAGGGGGATTTTTTAAAGTTAGTCTCGCAGATCCATTATTACTGAATCGTTAGTTGAATCCTCGTGGGATGCCCTATTTAAATCCCTATGTAAAAAAAATAGACCTTGCATTGATCCAGCTACTCTGAAAAGAAATGTTAATGTCTACTATCTAAAATATTAAATGAAAAAAAAATTCCATGCTGTTATCATTTAAATTTTATTTTTTAATTGTCTTCACGAATATAAGTCAAATCTCTATTATTTTTGCTCAGAAACCAAACCCTGGTGATATTTAATGTGTATATATATTTACTTAGTCGTTAATTGTTTTATTTTGAAAAGTTTCCTCCAGACATACATATACACACAACTACCCTTTATATATGTATAGATATAGATAAAGTTTATTTTATATATGTCTATTTTTCAAAAGATTGAGACAGAGTTTGATGCAACGATGAAAGCCCTTGAAGAAGAACGCAACAAACTGAGTACTGAGCTGGATCTTATGGAAATGGGAAAAAAATCCTTACGGGAAGATCGAAAAAAGTTTGAGAAAGAGAATAAAAATTTGAAAGAAGAGAAAACGCATCTTACCGAAATGGCAACGCAAATTAAAAAACGTTCAAAAGAAATGGAATCCATGTTTGCTGTGAGTCTTTTGCTATTCTTTTTATTTTTTGGTGCCAGGTAACCAATAAGCACCCTGACTGAAAGCAGTTTTGAAAAGAACAGCTTTTGCTTTTCACCCCAGACTTCCGGTTGTTTGTAAACAAAAGCAACAGATGATGTTTATTTACAAACCATAGACCGCCCTGTCGGTGGGGCATTAGAATGCATGACTGCACCTCTGCAGAGGGGTAAAACTCCCCCAATGGGGCCACCTGTTGGCCGTGGGTGGCGACCCGTGATGCTTAAGGATAGAGCCCAGGTGGATGAGCAATTCATGACATGCAATACTCCACTTTGGCCCTATCTTGGGCTAGATGGGCAGTCAGAGAGACCCCTCCGATCAATCGGCTGGTCACGTCAAGCCCTAGCACCTATATGATTTTCCCAACCCTATTGCCTTTATGGCAAGCCCCAACCCCTTTTATCATATGGGTGCTAGAAGGCGGTGGCTGCAGGTCTACATGTCCTGGGAATGACGTTAAACTCTGTCTGATGGTGAGGTTCCAGTTTGGGAGGTTTGGGGAATGTGGAGCACCCCATTCATCACCATTGCTCCCTGGTCCACTCTGACCTGGAGTGGTAGTACCTGTTAGGGTCCTATCTATGGGTTAAATAGAAAAATGTATTTATAAAAAAATTGTATTATCCATTAAGAATTGATTTATTTCAAAACTTTATCGGCACTAAATGACCCACTAAGGTTAATATGCCGTAAAACAAAACAAACCAAACAAACCAAAGACATGTTTTTATACTAAAATAGTTTTTGATTTTAATAAAAAAAAAATTAGTTATTTCATGTTGTTAGCATTTGTGAAATATTTATCATTAGTATAAAATTAATATTTCACATATACTAATTACATGTCAAATCATCCAGAAAAAATGAAAATTATCACCCACCCACTTCAATCTTTCTGAAATTTTGTTCAGGTGTGGACTATATTAAAGTTAGACAATCACCAAAATTTGAACTTCCAATTCTAAAAATTGACAGTTATATTGATTTTTATTTCTCCAAATTTGAGGTGGGGGGTCGCAAAAAATGGTGACTTTTTGTAACCTATTTTTGTCTGTAAAATGAGTTCTAGAACTACCCTACTCCTAAAAATTGGTTTATAAAAGCATTTTTGCCTAAGGAATTGAAAAATGCTATCAAAAAGTCTTAAAGTCAACAATTTTAAATTATTGATGATTTTTCGCCATTTTTCACGTCCCCCCCCCCCAAATTTGGAGAACTAAAAAATCAACATAACTTCGCCAATTTTTGAAATTGGAAGCTCAAATTTTGGAGATAGTCTAACTTTAATATAGTCTACACCTGGACAAAATTCCAGAAAAATTGAAGGAGGTGGGTGAAAATTTTCATTTTTTCTGGATGATTTGACATATGTGAAATCTCCTATTTTTACTGTGAATAATCCAATGTTTGCTTAATTTTTCTAGGAGGCTCAGAAGGTAAAAGTAGATGGAGAAATGGCATTGGCTAAAAGTAACAAAATGGATTTGGAATATAGTCAACGTTGGAAAGATTTAATGACTCAGATGGACAACCTGACAGAGCAAGAGAAGCAAGCAGCTGCAGAAAGAATCACACTTGCCCAAGAAAGGGACCATCTCGAAACATTACGCAAAAGCCTAATGTGCATCAGTTGTCGGAATTCTCTTTCTGGGGGAACTGGAACACTAAATAGTAGGGTGCCTAAAATGACTGCCACTTTCAACTCGACCAATCCCGGATCTGCTTTTTGGGGTGGCTATCAGCCCGAGACAACTCCTGTACAGGCCACGGAAGATTCCTCTCCTCTTGTTCAGGATACTCTCTATGCCATGCGTACTGACCAATGGCTGAGGCAGCTCAAGAAGAAATCCCTAAAGGTAGGTTGTTTGTCTATTCTGTAAAACCAGTAGAACTAGACCTACTACTTACCATTATTATTTAACTCTTAACATCCTGTTGAGATTTTTCTAAGTCCAGAGCATTCCTATAAGGATATATAAAAAAATGGCTAAAAATGACCTTTGCATCTAAAGTTACTTATTATTTCCCTTAAATCAAAGATTTCTACATACGTTTAATATTAAATTTAAACAAAGGCTATTGTTTGGGGCTGATTAGTTAAAACAAAGGTGACTTCCAGTTGGGTGGAATGAGGTGGTATAGGACTTTAAGAGTTAATCAACTGAAAAAAATAAAATGTTTTTTATGATTTAAGGAAAATTATGTCATGACATCTTAAACAAAAAACGAATTTATTTACGTATCCGGTATTTATTTACTAATAATATAACTTAAATAGAAATATATGTCTATTAAAAAATGTGTTTTAAAAAGATAGAGGCATCTCCACACTGGATGGTAAGCAACTGGCATTTGGTTACTGACAGTTTCTTGCTTATGCTTGAGGCCTAATAGGCTGAAATGTACATACAGAGATTGATTTTTCTCGATTTGTTTAGCCTTACATTTGAATACGTATGCCCGCCTAATTCATTAATTATTAATTAATTAATTTTCAAAATTAGGTACGACTTCAATTAAGCACATATTCTACAAAAAATTGTCGGCTAAAAAAAGCCATATCAAACACATTGTTTGTTTACTTCTCATATATATATATATATATATATATATATATATATATATATAAGGATATCTACTGAGTCAGACGAACCTACTATTAGTTTCGCATAAAGCTCTTCAGGGCTAAAATCTGTCAGTCAGATTTTAGCCCTGAAGAGCTTTATGCGAAACTAATAGTAGGTTCGCCTGACTCAGTAGATATCCTTATTACTTGGCTCTACTTAGGTATCGAGCACTTTTTACATATTAGCTTCTCTAGCGGTTATATGAATATATATATATCTTATATACATATATATACATATAAATTGTTTTTTCTTTTGGCCAAATACTATACCAATAGATTATTTTTTGTTGGTACGATTATCTTGGTCTTTTCTTTTTTTCAAAAATTTTTTTCTTCCTGGTTGATGTTTGGCAGTATATTTTTACAATCAAACTTCTACTGGGTTTTTTCTTTCTGCAAGGATCTACCAAACGCTTGGTATATTATATAAATAGATAGATAGATAGATAGATATATAAGAATAGCATGGTAAGGTAGTGTGGACATGTAAACAATTGCGTTTAGTTACTGAGAGTTTCTTGCCTATACAATTATTCAAACCAAAACTTGTGCATAGGGGAGTAACTAAGTGTCATGGCCTCCATGTTCACATTACCCTAACTTAGATATAAATGCTCTATCTGCGATATTGAGCACTGTTTACCTATAAATATAGTACCATATTATTTTATTATTATTATTATTACTAGCAAATATATGCAACCTCCGGGTGCAAGTATTTAAGTTTTAATGTAATAAAATATTAGATTAATAAGAAAGGCTAATGAAACTAATAAGAATTAGATAAAAAATTTGAAACGGAGGGGGTATAATCGTAAAATAAACAACTGAAACTACTCTTTCATCACTTCCGTTTTTCAATTGCTAAATTTTCCTAATTTAACTATTTAGTTAAAATAGGAAGTAAAGAATAAAATTACAGTCATTTCTTCTTGTTAATTAATTTCTTTTAGGATTTATTGAAGAGATTTTTACTCATATTCATTAAGATAAACCAAACAATTAGAAACCAATAATACCAAGCACATTTTTATTAAAATCAATTTTTTAAGATCAATATGCAAATTAGCTATACGTTTACACTGAAAACTGGTATTTTGTTGTATATATAAATAAAATTGCATGTTATTCGTATTTAGGTAAGACCAACAGTATTAATAATGTCAACAGTTTTTATTATTAATTGAGGTTTAAATAGAATAGAATCATGGAGAATGTGACGTAAATAACTAAAGGAATTGTAACTTGAGTAGTATATAGTTTCGGTTACAGACAGAAAACACGCAATCTCCATTATAATAAGATACTAGCAAATATATGCACCCTCCGGGTGCAAGTTTTTAGTTAAATATAATAAAATATCATATTAAATTAGAAAGGCTAATGAAACTGAATAAGAATGTAGATAAAAAGATTTTGAACAGAGGGGGTATGATTGAAACAGAACAACTTTGAAACTAACTCTTCCATCATTTTCCGTTACTCCCGTCTATCTTGGTAAATTTTCCTAATTAAACTGTTTAGTTAAAATAGGAAGTAAAGAATAATATTACAGTTATTTCTTCTTGTTAAGGGATTTCTTTTAAGATTTATTGAAGAGATTTTTGCTCATATTCAATAAGATAAAACCAAACAATTAGAAATCAATAATACTAAGCATATATTTATTAAAAATCAATTTTTTAAGATCAATATGCAAATTAGTCTTCCCATTCATACTGTAAACCTTTATTTTGTTGTATATATAAATACAATTGCATGTTATTAGTATGTAGATATGGTCAACAGTGGCTTCGGCCTCTGGACCATTGCTATAATTAACAGCGTCGATCCCAGGGGGCCATCCCCCCAGGCAACACCTGCCCCTTTGATTTAAAGGGGCAGGACTGGGTTTATTGCCCAGTGCCTGAGGCGCCTCCCTTGAGGGGGAATGTCGACGGGATCGACGCAATTTTTCACCCGCCACCCCATGAGTCTCAGCTTGTGGGTGGTCCCACATAAATAGGGCCTTGTGCCTGACCCGTACAAGTGGGGTACGTGGAAAATATCATGTAGATATGGTCAACAGTGTAAGTAATGTAAAACAATTTTATTAATAATTGAGGTTTAAATAAAAATAAAATTATGGAGAATATGATATAAATAACTAAAGGAATTGTGACTTGTATAGTAATATAGTTTCGGTTACAGACAGACAAACCCACAATCTCCATTATAATAAGATTATTATTATCATATATATATATATATATATATATATATATATATATATGTAAATGAAACTGGAAGTGAATCCGACGGTATGTTGAAAGAAAGTATAGAATGGATAAAATAGGATAAATAAATTAAGATGCTGATTAAGATAAGATAATTATTCAATAACCATTGAGAATATAACATAAATAACTAAGGGAACTGTGATGTTGGTGGTGACATAATTTTGGCTACAGACACAGACAGACAGACAGACAGACAATCTCCATTGTAAAACATGATTATCTTAAAATTTTTATTGACAGTAGTGGCTCTTGACAAATATGAAATTGTTATATCATTTCATTAATTTTCTGGAGCCAGAATGAAAAAAGTTATATGCAAATAGATAAATTTATAAAAATAAAGACAATAGTTTTTCCGTTAACATAGAAACAATAATACGCAACATTGGTAATCTCAGAATTAGAGAAAGTTTATTATTAGATAAATTAGGTCCTAGTATAAACAATAGATTAGAATTAAACACAGAATACATAATTAATTAAAATACACGTTCTTCATAATAATAGTACTAATATTATATTTACTATATATACTGTATTAAATTACACGTTTCCATAGTATATAGTGCATATTATGTATATATTTTTTTTACTATATATATATATATATATTATATATATATATATATATCAAATAATAAGAATTAAATAATACATAAATATATAATAGATGAAAATAATAAATTGAAATTGAATGAACAATGGCTATTACGACTATCACGACCTTCCGCGTGGCGTTTAAAAAAAAAAAAACACCACAAGACGCGTGTTTATAACATTAAAAAAAAAAATAAAACGACAAAAAAAAAACGCGTCCATTTCCAAAAATCGTCTCTGAAGATAAAGGTTTACTTTGAAATCGATAAGACAAAAAAAAAGATCTTTTTGTTTTTATTTTTTTATGTGCATTGTATTGGCCTTCAAATCATTAATATATAAATTTATAAAAATTTTTTTTTTTTTTTGTAGGACAAAGAATTTCTTTTGGGAGAGAAAGTCTACCTGGCAACACTGGAAAATTCTCATTACCAACCTGTATAAAAAAACAAATTTTCTCATCCTGAAATAATAATTGATATATTTTATTATAAATTTCTTCTACTCAATTATTACATGGTTAAAGTGATATATTATGGCCAGTTCTTTTTGGACTAGTTCTTTTCTTTTTTTTTTTTTTTTTCCTACACATTTATTTTTCCCATTTCAATATGATTTTTTCTATAATATCTATTAGATATCTTTACATCCCACATTATATATATATATATATATGTATACACACACATACCTTTTTGTATAAAAAACGTCTTTTTCCTGTAAAAAAAAAAAAAAAAAAAGTAAAAATTTCAACTATTTATTATCTTCGTTTTTATTTATTTTCGGGGATAATCCCAAAAATAAGCGCCCTGTCGGCTGGGGCATTAGAATGCACCGACTGCACCTCTGCAGAGGGGTAAGACTCCCCCAATGGGGCCACCTGTTGGCCGTGGGTGGCGACTCGTGATGCTTAAGGATAGAGTCCAGGTGGATGAGCAGTTCATGACATGCAATACTCCACTTTGGCCCTATCCTGGGCTAGACGGCGGTCGGAGAGGACCCCTCCGATCAATCGGCTGGTCACATCAAGCCCTAGCACCTATATGATTTTCCCAACCCTATTTCCCTTATGGCAAGCCCAACCCTTTTTATCATATGGGTGCTAGAAGGCGGTGACTGAGGGTCTACATGTCCTGGGAATGACGTTAAACTCTAATCTGATGGTGAGGTTCCAGTTCTTGGAGGTTTGGGGAATGTGGAGCACCTTCATCACCATTGTCCCTGTCCACTCTGACCCGGAGTGGTAGTACCTGTTAGGGTCCTATCTATGGGTTAAATTGAGTTCATAACGAAATTGTATTATCCATTAAAAATGAATTTATTTCAAACTTTGTCGGCATTAAACATAAATAGAAAAATGTATTTATAAAAAAAATTGTATTATCCATTAAGAATTGATGTATTTCAAAACTTTATCGGCATTAAATGACCCACTGAGGTTGATATGCCATAAAAAAACCAAACCAAAAATAAGGTCTCCAAAGTGCTGGGGTTGCAGGGAAACTGTTTTGTGCGGCTATTGAGCAACACTTGTGTATGTGTTGCCTTGCCGGCCATGCTCAGTCTTGGGG